>CALNVZ010002100.1:37020983-37081596 GCA_940671915.1 Paracentrotus lividus
ATATAGTAACGTTCTTTCTCCCTCTTTGTACCTGTTGTAGTTTAGCATCTCCAAACCAATATTTTAGACACATCCCTGTGATCTAGTTTTCAGGATTAAATATCTTAAGACAATGTATCGACGACGCCGATCTCTCAAGAATAAAATTTGATTCCAATTCATTTTCACTTGGATCTATGTCATCTTCGCTTATGGGATGCACCATTCATTCATTATTTATGCAACATTCTCAGCTCCATAAACAAATTAATGAGGAAGCAGGGAATAGAAAAGGGCGAAGACACAAGAAAACAACTTGTGCAAATGTTTTGAAAATTTCAAAAAATTCAATTTCGAAAATTGATGGCGCGCACTTGGTTCATCCATCCCTAATATCTAATTTCAGTTGGAGATAATGAAGAGCGGAAACTTCGGATGCACATAGTCATATTTTCATTTCTTGTTATTCCTTTTTAATATGAAGGAAGAGGGAGAGGGGAGAGGTAATCACCCTCGGAGTAAACTGTACATCCATTGATTTTCTCCGTTCCACATCGATTGTATTATCTAATGCAATCATTAAAGGCTAATGAATAATGTTGGTAGAGGGATCTGAATCTGGTTGCGGCGAAGTGTGACGTCATAATTTGATGACGTCAGTGATATTGGACACTGGGTAGAACAAACAGTCAGTTGTCCAGAACGTCCCTCTTACCGCAACACTTACATTCAATTGAAAATAATTTGGAAGGTTGTGGTCTTTGTTTAATACTAATTGACTTAAAGTCAAATGAACTAAAGTGGTGTAGCTATAAATCCTTGAGCATCAAAATATTAGATTTGGGCGGGATTGTATTGTGCAGGTTTGTGTGGAATTTGATTGGCCATGACGTGTAATAAGAACAAAATAAACACGCCTTTATTTGCTCTTGTGAATGCTAATACGTTCCAATCCCAATATTATTAATTATGTGGAGGCTTGATTTAGTATATTGTTTAATTTTGATGTTTGGGGAGTGATGATCAGAAGGATGAACATCCACGAAAGATCTATAATTGAATATCGCAATTTACCAAAGAATAGCTTGGAATAGTTTTAGATATTCTAACCCCTCACTGTATTATGTTGAATGAAAAAGTCTGGTGTTTCCGGTCACTTGTAAATGTTTAATTACTGTTGCATGCAGCATGTTGTGACACTTTTGATATATAAAAAAGCGAATTCAGCTCAGAGGTTTTTAAGCCTCTCCAATGCTACCGAATGAATGGTTTCAGTGTGTAATTTTGTTTTAAATATTTGAACACACAAATGAACTTCGTTAAGCGTCATGGTTCAACATATTAACGTGGTAAAATTAAATGAAATCAAATGCAAGAAATCAAACTATTACCGCAAAAAAAAAAAGCTGTTTACATTTCATGTAAATTAATTTTAGTGAGGTCAAATGGATGCAAAATTAAAACCTGATGACAATGCAAACACTTTAGACCGCTAACGAAGTTTGTGCAAATATTTGAATGAGCTATATTGACTGCCGATTGGTCAAACCTTCAAGGCTTCTATATCATTCTACTAATACAAGTTATCACGCAATTTCTATCAAGTTCGGTTGGCATATATCAGCCATTTTTAGTCCAGTATACGTTTCATTAGGTTATGTTAGATTATTATTTCATAGTCACTTTACCTTTACTTAATTCAACAACGGCCTGTTTAGAAGAGACTATTCGTTTACCATCATGTCCCAAACAGGATGGTGATCTGACCTGAGGCATTTAGGAACTCATCATTTCTGCGTGTTTGTATTCTGGTCTCGCGGTGGGACGGGGCTCGTGGAATCGGGTTCCAAAGAACACAAATGAGCTTGATTAAAGGTGGAAAGAAGATAGTCTTCGCTGCCGAAGATTCGCGTTGGACTTAACAATCATTTTCCTAATTATGTTATACCTCAGACAGAAGAAAAGTTTTGGCCAAAATATATAAATAATTATATCGCGCGAAAGAATGCATATCAAATTTGAAGTACATAATCTATCTATGTGATTTTTCATTTTGTTTAAAACTTGCCCTGTATTCATACTGTAGAGAACATACAATGAATGTGACATTTGCCGAGTGTTAATTTTGTTGACTTCAAAGAAATGCAGCTGAATATTGTTGTTGCTATTGCCGAAAGTAGTCTCTCATTTACTCTGCATGCATAGAAATATATGTCAGAGAAATATCTTGATATTGCTTTCATGTCTTCTTCGAATTAATTTTTTTTTTTTTTTGGGGGGGGGTAAGAGAAGGATAACCGTCAAACTCAGCGTTGCACTCACAATAACTTTACGCTTACTTTGTTCGGTGCGCCGAATACACCGATCTTCCGTTGGGTATCATGGGCAAATGAAATTCGCACTGGTTTTACACGCGTGTATAACCACCACGGTTAAACTGAACCACGCCAACGCCAAAGTGAGATAAAATTTGTTTTTCGATATTTTAGCCATTTTAGATCAAATTTGGTCAAGTAAACGGTGAATATCTTCTAAATTAGTAATATAAGATCATGATATGTACTAAATTTTATTCCAGCTGATAAATTAGTCAATATTTAAAGTGCAATCTCTCCCAAAAGATACACCCTGAATGATACCTGCTTTGTGTCCTGAACAATGTTGTATTTGCTATATCAAACCGTCATTATATGAACAAGTCTTTAACCATCTTTTCCTTATAAGAGAGTATGTATTTAATTAAATCATGAAGAATGTCAAAAACAGTTTTAATGAAGGCATCAGGTGCTATAATGTGGGGATTGATAACAAATACATGTACGTGTCTAATTGATCCGGTTTAAAACTTAAAATACATTTCATGAATATTTTGGTATTTATAACAAAAAAACGTTAAGGACTCGAATGACTCGAAAGCTATAAACAAGAAATAGACCTCTGTTGTGGTTCTTTACTTTAAATATTCAACAGCATTGCTACTAAATGAAAATTCTGACGATAGCACGCTATCAGAGGTGCCAAACCATAGCAAAAAAGCCAGTTTGACTTTTGAAGAATACTAGTAGTAGGCCATGAGGTGTATTTTCTTTTAATATGCGCGATAATGTTCGACGCCGGAGGAACTTGTATGTGATATGTCTTTCAGAGTAACACGAAAGTCGAGCTATTGGTTCAAGGGACTTCTCCCAATCTTCCTCTTCCGTTCTTTCTTTCTTTCTGCGATTCGGTTTAAAAAGTGAAATAAATCAGCTCGCAAACAGAATCGCATTCACCTTTTCGACCGTCCGCTCTGCCACATATAATACCTTCAAACTACTTCAACGTCTACGGTTGACTTGGAGTGAATCTCGACAGCACTGTACAGTATGGGTGTTTGTTGAGCCCAGTTGCAGAGGGAATTTTGATGACCTGAATTCAAATCCCCGTTTCGTATTACATCCGACATGCATTAATGTCAAAATACTCCCACACTTTGTGGTCGATAATGAAATATTGGTGCCTCAATTTTGAAAATCAAAACTCAGAGGAGAGTCGTGAATGAAGCACTACAACACTCCCAAGGCACGTAATGCTGTTGTTCAGTCAATTATTTATACCATCACGTGTTTGTCATGAAGAGCTTACTTTGATTATTAAATATTAAAGTTATATATTTGAAACATTTCAATACCGAGCCACTTTTTTGTTGTTGCAGACCTATTTTGGGGCAGGGGTGCTGAGAAAATACCGTGTGTTTGTGCTGTAATAGTACGTAACCTCCACTCAAAGTCATGATACACACCCAAGAATGCTGAAATCAAGTCTTTAAGAGCTAATTCATTTTGGTGTAACTACCTGTTAAATCGTTTAAATGTGTGAACATAATTATTCCTGCACATGATTTTAATGTACGTCGTAATGGAAGTTTTAAATTTGTCTATATATGTCATTAAGTTTTTTTAATTCAAATCATTTCGCCTAACGGACAGGTGATTTTTTTAAATATTATTTATTTATTTGTTGTTGTCTTTTTTAAATAATGCTACGATTAAAATTACGAAAACCTTTTCGATAGAATGAACACTTGCACTTTTTTCTGCTGAAATGGGATGAAATGGGGTGACAGTTATACTACCCTAGTTTGTTTTTAAAAAAATCACTTAGAACGTGAGATACCACTTTCTGCAAAACCTCACCGCGTACCCTCTTCCACGAAAGAGTGCCACTTTCCAATGAGGTAAAGCTTCAAGTTGTCGCCTGGCTGCGTTATCTGGTCGCCGGCTGATTACACTCTGTACTGTTTGTTGCCTTCATTTAAACCTTTTTGTTGAATCTTTTAAGCTTTGTAACCTCCTTGAACGGGAGTGAGTCGAGAATGGGTGTCTTTGCCTCGGGTAAACACAGATGGGAAGATTCAGGTTCCATTGGTAATAACCCCATCATTAGACATTCAACCATATCCCTTTGATCTTCTACTCTTTTAAATGTGTGTCTTTTTGACTTGGGGTCTAAATTTTGACGCTTGAATGGAACAAAGAGTACATATAGAGAGTGTCTTTCGGATCTGGAGCTATTTAGATCTACATTTTGTAAATAAAGAACGAAATGAGAAGAAACAGTCCTAACTACAAGCCATACACTGTAAATACATGTTTATTTGTAACTCACACGTAAATATTTTCCTTGGAAAAAAAAAGGAATTTCACATTAGATATGACGACCCTGCTGACACATTTTCCGTAGAAATACAAATATTATTTTACTAAATGCTAAATTTAAAGTCCGCCATATTTGGAAGTTTCAACAAAGCGCAGAATTTAATACCGAATAGTACCAATCGTGAAGAAAAGACAAATACTTTCTCATTTACACATTAACCTTAATTCAAAGGTGCCCACTAACTATACAGAACAAAATTGGACATTGTGCATTTATAAGCTTTTGCCATTTCGATCAATTAGACCCTACAGGTTTTTTTTATAGACTTTACGAAGTAGCATTTAGTAGCGATATATTTGAGAATCTCCATATCTTATACATCTTACGACATTCAATAAAGACATTCAACAAATACAATAAAAACACAAGAATGTTTATGTATCATATTTCAGGACATGATAAATTGTAATACCGATGTCAAATAAAGCAGTTCAATATTTCATCTCAAAGTAGACATCACTCTGTGAGAAAGGTGACACACCTGACAACATGGATTCCACGAACCTATCTCCTATGATATCCATTTATTTTAATAAGAGAATTCCTCCACTGACATCTTTATCCATAAACCCCGTCCAATCTTATCTGGTATGCGTCCTACGATTCATATTGACTAATAATATAGCACACATCTACCCTCCCTCTATCTCAGTTTGTGTTGGCGTATGAAAGTTGATTAACACTTGGGTTTGTATGCATGCATGGCAGGTGGTGGGAAGGCGCATATTTATTAACGGTTGTTTACCCTAAAAGTTCGCGAGGAATAAATATCTTGGGAATGGGGGCGACGTTTATAGGTATTTTAAAGGTGATCTGTAGTTGCTGGTCCTGTAACTTTTGAATGAAACAAAGTTCTTTTGTGTATTCTCTGTAGTAGGTAAGGTTGGATTATTGGAATACGGAATCATAAACGAAATGATGAACATTTGACAATAATATCCGCACGTGTAATGAAAAAAAAAAGAGCCTGGGGCGATGTATTGTTAACGTAGATTTGTTGGTCGAATTTCGGTGTTTTTTTTTTTTATTATTATTTTCTTAACTTTAATACCGATGTATATATATATTTAAATTCAAAATATTTAATTGATCTTAATATTTATTGAAGTATACAAGGAAATATAGATATATAACTAACATATTGCCACATCAGACAACCTTAAAACAACCGATAAACAGCATGTGTTCGATTCTCACCGGCATTAAAAAAAAAAGGTTAAAGTAAATGGGGCCAATAATATATTCTTTCTTAAATCATTGTCTAAATAACATAATTCATAAACATAACCAGAAAAAAAGATGGACTGTAAAATTTAAAACGCATGCTTTATAAAGCACATTGGCCGACGACGTATGTGTACACCTTGAATGTTAATATAATCTCCCGAAGGGTATTGTTTGCCTTCAGCTTCTTTATATTTGGACTGATGCATCCTGAACTAAATAGCAATAAGGCCATGCTCTTCAAAGCTTTTTGCTTCCTCCAATTCTGTTGTACGTACGTGGAGAATTCGAACATGGTCGGAAATTGAAAGTTCCTATTTGATAACATACTTTCATTTTAAAGGCAAACTCTTCACGCTATAACAGGGATTTTAACTGAATAGGCTTATTAAGTATAACAATTCGTCAAAAGTCATTAGGTACTATGCTAATCATTGTCATAGCAATTCCTTTGACCTAAATAACAGAAGTAAAGAATTTTGCATAAACAATAAAATGTCCTTAAATTAAGATAGGAATTCAAGTATAACGAAGATAAAATGATGACATATTTGCAGAAAAAAAGAAATTCACAAAGCTGATACCTCAAGTATATGCATGGTCGCATGATGTAGCTGTTGCCGTTTTACTAAAATGTTGATATCTCACATGATAAAGTGAAGAAAAAAAATCGTCCGTAACAGATATTTTCTGTTTTCTTTTAAAGAAATGACTATTTTTGTATCAAAGATCTCGCGCCTCAAAACTAACAATACATTGTAAAAGTTAGACACCGCGTTATACGTATAACAATCAAGACGCCACCGAAATGATAGACTGATAAAGTTTGGAGTTGTTTATCATCTCACCTACTCGCACACACACACACACACACACACACGCTCACACACACTCATACACACACACACACATTCACAAACACCGTTACTTATGATATACAGTTGTCGCAAAATTGTTCATACCCCTGACATTTTTTATAGTTTTTTTAATTTTGCTTTTAAATAAGTGAGTTTCGTCAAACTTTTTGGTGAACAGTATGTTACCAACATCTGGACTATTAGGAAAGTTTGACATTTTGAGTAATTTGGGATTTCAGGAGTATTTTATTGACAGATTTCCGAAAAACGCCATGGTCATAATTATTGATACCCTATAGGGGTGCCAAATCTAATTTATAATCTAATCATCTCGGTTATAATTATTTAATTAAATTTCCACATAAAATAGTTCTTGCGAATGTTAAGAACCATCATTCATGTCTTCCATGGGTTTTGACCAATGTGTCCTCGGGAAAACATCCAGGCTGTGTAAGGTTGCATGGTCTTTGAGCCATTTTGTGAGTCTTCAACTTCCCAGACACATTTCTTAAGGGATTCTTGTCATGTCATCGCATATTCCTATCAAGATCATTCATTATGATTGTCCTTGAACTACTACATGACTAACTTGGCCGTATGCTTCTTAATTTCGTCCTGCTGACAGGTCCAATGTTGTTAACAAGCATACTTCTGCAAGTTTTCATCCATGATCTTTATAAAAATAAAATGTCTTCACCGGGATGCCTCCTATTCTGAACAGATTCCCAGTGCTACCATTAATGATAATCCCCTATAGCAGTTCTATGTGAATAAAATGTGCCAAAATCAGGACCCTGTTCTTTAGATTGAAGAATTCATCTTTCTTTTACCAAATTGTAGAACGTCCATATCACCCGTAAATTCTAATTTTCTCTCATCAACTTATATAATTATGGTCAAAAAGTTAAAATTCTGGTTTAAATGAGCTCAAGAACTGTCCACAGGTCTGCCGTTGGGTCTGACTGCAAAACTGGAGCTCTTATTGGGAAGTGTCTGTATTTATATCCCCTATGTAGTATTCGCTCTTTGGCACCTTCGTCTCTGACTGGTCAGTGGTATCTATCGGACCTTGATTGTGATATGTGGGTTGCTGTAGGCCTCTTAGTATACTTATTTGGCAATTCAAGGAGACACCTTGCACTTTTAGTCATGCCCATGGTAGCTTTTTCCCAAATGTCTTACATCTGGTGCTCATAAAAGAAGCATTTGAGTGTTGAATCAGGGACTAAAAAGTGTGGGTAGAGCTGTTATTTTATTTTCAATATCGTTGAAATGAATGTTCCTGATTGAAAAATTCAAAGTCCTGACGAGAAACCAATAATAAAGGGTTTGGAAAGCTGAAGACTCGCAGGATGGCTCAAAGACCATGCAACCTGACTCAGCCTGGACGTTTTCCACAGAACACATGGGCCAGACCCCACAGAAGGCATGAAGAAAGACTATAGACTCTTGCAAAAACTATTTTAGATGGTAATTGAAGTAAATAATATGTGCCCCTGGTTATTTGATAAGAAATTAGACTGGGTACCCGGGGTATGAATAATTATGAACATGGTGCTTTTCGTAAATCTGTCATTAAAATACCCCTGGAATACCAAATTAATCAAAATATCAAACTTTTCTAATAGTCCAGATGTTGGTAACATACTTAACACCAAAAGGTTTGACGAAACTCATTTATATAAAAGCAAAATATAAAAAAAATGTCAGGGGTATGAACAATTTTGCGGACAACACTATGTAAGGATCTGATATAGGTTAAGTAAGTTAATGTGTGTTTATGTGTGTGATGACGTGTGTGTGAGTGTGTGTGTATGTGTGAGGGTGTGTGTGTGTGTGTGTGTGACCTTCAAGGCACTATACCTTTTCTTTTCGTAAAAAAAGCTTTCATTTCCCTAACATTCATTGAATAACATCGGGATAAAATTGTGTTTAATTACTGGGTTTGACGTCGTGCTTAGTTATTCTTTTAAAACAAACATCCTTCCTGACGATAGCATGTTAATGACAATACAATCCATGCAGACAATCATCGCCTTGTTAACAGACACTGCATTCATGCTCGAGTAATTAACAAATGCATATTCAAGGCACAATTTGTGAAACCATAAAAGAGGCACAATCACCGAATGAAATGTCCAGCTTTTATGTAAAAATGTATTGCAAGCTTTATAGTAAAACTCATGCTCTACTGAATTCTAAGTAGGATCATTTTGAGTTGTGATAGCTGTAAGCATACTAGATTTCATATTTTGCCTCTTTATGTATATCTCTATGTAGACACATGTAACAACTTCCATCTGAGATACAAACTATTTGAATTAAAGAAAAACTTAATCCGACGACGCGACTTCTTTCAAACATCATGGAATAATAACCTGTTACAAGCAATTACAAGTTCACAATCAACATAATTAAAGGAAAATAATGTTGTCACCAGAATTTTTACCCATCGTGTATTTTTTCGCATGAACATGGAATTAAAATTGTTCTTGATAGTTGAAGCTGATAGAACATTTTCTACATTTTTTTATATTTACAATAATATTATGCCAATAATGTCGTCTTTCAAGAGACCGTAACTTATACATCTCCTCGTTTCAACTCTATGGTGTAAGGAGAAACTAAGCAGCGTTTAGCCCAGAATAGTCGGGTTTCTTGTCGACGGGCTGCTGTAGGAGGAAAGGTGGATGAGACGGGCATTTAATGCAGGTGTTGGGGGCCCTAAACAATCATCTAATTAAAAGCTGTAGAGACTTTCTATATTGCACTGTTTGGGTCCTTTGTTTACAGCCCCCCCCCTCCTCCGCTGGCTAGCAGGGGTCCGCTTGACCCCCCCCCCCCGAAAAAAAAATTAAATGCTTGTTTGTTTGTTTGTTTTTTGCTCAACACTATCTTTGGGCCGATCGAACGACCTCAGCCTACCCTATAGCTAATATATGGTGCTCTTCTTTGAGGGCCGAGGGCAGAAAAATTGTGACATCCCCCCCCCCCCGATTATCGCACGGCCAGCGTGGCGTGAAAAAAAATTGATGTACCTTTTTGTCCACTTTTGAAGATTTCGAACCCTCCCGTAAAAATCCTAGTTACGTGCCTGGTTTATCAATTATGACATTGATAGCATGATCTCACCAATGTTTGGTCAAGTATGTCAAGTATTAAGTGTAATATAGAAATGACAGAAATCTTTCACCTCCTTATCTACTGACACCCTGGCTACGATAAATTTCTTAGGAAAGAACTTACAAAAGTAGCGCAATTAGTTGATGAAATCACGAAGTCTATTTTTAGTTTTTAGTAAAGATTGATTCGACGAACATCAACATGATCGAATGCTTAGCTAAATAAAAAACAGGAGGAAAACAAGAGAACATATTTGTTTATGTACAACAATGATATACGACCCGTGTAATTGCATCTTTATTTATTCTACCTATAATGTTGTAGAACCAAACTCAATTTGTTTTTAAAAAAAATCATTACACAATATATATATATATATATATATATATATATATATACTTTTGTAAAAACCCAGTGCTATCTTGTTTACTTGTAAAGGAAGAGTAGAAAGGACAAATTGATAGTGATCGAGCACGTGTAAGGACTCGTGACATTTGAAAAATAGATATCTGACCAACGCAGGTCCAGAACAGATCAAGATAGATTTGAGAGAATCTTTTTTCCTCAATTAGTCTACCATGTCGAAGCCAAGGGAAGGCGCCCATAAGTAGATAATGTACCTTATGTTTCCGGTGTTTGTCTAAAGATTATTTGGGGTTATGTAGTCTGAGAAGCGAAATGTAAAAGTACATATTTTTTAGCCTTTTTGTGTAGCAACGTCACGAAAGGATGCAGATATTGAACATAATAAACAAATAAAGTGATAAAAAGAAGGGGAAAAAAAAGAACTATGGTTTTGTTATGTTGCTATAAATAATGATTTTCAATGTAAATCTTTCAACACTTCATATATCCATAAGTTAACGCCAATCTTCATTTGATCCACGAGATATTGAAATGGAATCTGCAAATGGCAACAATTTCTTCTGAACTGTCAATCGTGCCACAAGTTCGGGTGACAGAAAGCTACGTAAAAGAAGTACAAAACGGGAAAAAAGGAAGAAAGCACTCAAATATTGTTAAAAGTAACGTTTGTTAACAAAAAACACAACTACACCTCCATTTGCAAATAGAAGCAAAGTAGTGAATTACAATACTTCTAGAATTTCATGATTCTACTAGCACACTTCTTAATAAGATATTATATAATCTAAAATATGAGCATTGGTCACTTATTTTAGTTCTAAGCATTCAGTGTACGGTTGTTTTGATTCAGTTATTATATTCCTTCATTTACCAGCACTTAAAATTATCTTTGCAACTATAAAAGTACACGCGAAACACAATTGTTTTGTTGTTGATTATTTGTTAATATACGTAGGTCTATCTTTCTTGCTGGATAATTCCTAACTTACATACCATTAGTTTCATCCGGCTATACATCCATCACCTGAAATAACTTCCATGTGAATCCTTTATCCTAGTATCCAAACAAACATTAATCCATTCTACATGAGGTGGTGGTGTTATCTATATTTTGAATTAAATGCAAAACATCTCCGTTGCGGAGCTGATTGTTATGTCCCTTTTAAGCTTCCTGCTCGTATGTCGCACGTTGATAGGTCCTGTCAACGGTGCTTCACATGATTTTCACCGGTATTCTTAGATGGGATTGTGACAGACAGAGTGACATCTGGAATCTAAACACTCGATGGATGTTCCATGAGATAGAGCTTTAGGTTGGTTGCGTGTGAGAAAGGTGGAGGAATAGACAGAGAGATGGAACACTATGTTAATGGTCAATTTTCTGGAGTCAATCATAGCTCGCATTGTAGTTTGAAAGAACATGAAAGAGAAAAGATAGCAGAAATCAGATGAAAGTGATAGAACAAAAGAGATAGTCAAGTGCAATCGATGAGATGAAAGGTGGAAATAGAATCATACAGCAGACGATTGAGAAGGCACTTTAAATACGAAACAAAAAGGAGAAAAAAGTGTATGGATTGATGAAGGATATGAAGATTGACTAAAATAATTAGAGAAGACTAACAGTAAACGATGACACGTGATTAACAGAGGGATCACATCATGGCTAAATCATGTGAACTGCGACGTGATGCTTTACTCATGTTGTTGACAGTTTGACAGATATTATGATCAGCTAGTAAGTTGTGAGATGGAATTTAGCGATTTGAACCCTATAACCTATGCATAAATAATAATGTAGAAAACAGCCAATGGAAGTTGAAGGGGTAAAGCTTATGCAGACCGTAAAAACATAAATTTATTTACAGCTGGATAATTAATAGGACAGTTATCCATTTATTTTGTCCTATTTCGTTTTTGTAGAAAGAAATAGGATCTTTGTTCATTTTGGAAAAAATACGAATAAGCCAAATCTTGCATCGTTTTCTGCACTGAATGTGGCACTACTTGAGTTTTTTTTTTTTTTTTTTTTAGTAAACTGATAAGAATAACACTATTGTAACATGGGTCAAAGCGGAAACCCAATTTTATTTACGTCATTTGTTGAAGATATCTTCAATGACATAACAAAAACCCTGTGCGTTTCGTTTTTAATGTGTAGAGTATTTCTTTAATAAAGGCAGTTACTAATTCTGTGCGCGAGATGTCTCTTTAATAGACTGAAGGAAGTGTTTACCCTAATCATAATAAGTGTCACTAACAATTTATATTTGACCGTGCGGAAATTGTATTGGACATTTCATGTGTTTTTTTTTTTCTTTCTCGATGCTGATAATTTGTCCCCAAACGCAATGTTTACTGTCTGTCAATCGCAGTTATAAATCGAGATTATGCGTCAGCGCGGAACGGTGGCAAATTTCACGCTGTCTACCTATCTTTGCGCATACCTTATAATTCATCCTGCATTTAAAGGCCAAATACAGTTTATCTTCTTTATAACGTCACACGGCGCAAGGGTTTTGTATGAGAGTTGATTTCTAGACCGCATGTAAAAGTTTAACGTTTATTGAACCATTATCTAATTTTATTGAATCTGACTTTAAAAGTTTTGTAGAGTCAATACCCCTTGTCCTGAAACCCCGTATTTTCTGATATCCTTGTGTCTGTCAAATACCCCATTCACAGTGGTTTTCAATTTTATCCGGTGCTGTGCGGTGCTGTCGCGAGGACGGCACACCGCTATAAACCCGCTATAATGCATTACAAGTGGAAAAGTTATCCGGGACAGTCCCGGATAGATTTCAGTACCCATTCACACTGCAGCGTGTGATTTTATGACCTCCGTTACAAAATACTTGGCATTTCTTTTGTATTTCTTTGTTTTTTTCTTCCTTTTCATTTTCTATCATTTCTTATGTTTTTTTTTTTTCTCCTTCTTTTCCTTTTCTTTCTCTAATCATTCTTATGTATTTCTTTGTTTTTCCTCCTTTTTTTCTTTTCTTTTCTATCATTTTCTTATGTATTTCTTTGTTTTCTCCTTCTTTCTTTTCTTTCTTCATATTTCTTTATGTATATTCTCTTTGTTTCTCCTTCTTTCCTTTCTTTTCATATTTCTTATGTAATGTCTTTGTTTCTCCTTCTTTCCTTTCCTTTCTACATTTTTATGTATCTTTGTTTTTCTCCTTCTTTCCTTTTCTTTTCTAACATTTCTATGATATTTCTTTGTTTTTCTCTTTTTCCTTTTTCTTTCTATCATTCTATGTATTTCTTTGTTTTTCTTCTCTCTATCTTTTCTTTCTTTTCTATCAATTTCTTATGTGTCTTTTTTTTTCCTTCTTTCCTTTCCTTTCTATCATTTCATTTATGTATTTCTTGTTTTTCTCCTTCTTTCCTCTTCTTTCTATGCATTTCTTTATGTATTTTCTTTTTTTCTCCTTCTTTTCCTTTTCCTTTCTATCATTTCTTATGTATTTCTTTGTTTGTTCTTCTTCCTTCTCTTCATTGCTCTCTAACATTCTTATGTATTTCTTTGTTTTCTCCTTCGTTTCTTCCTTTCTATCATTTCTTATGTATTTCTTGTTGTTTTTTCTCCTTCTTCTTTTCTTTTATCTAATTTCTTATGTATTTTCTTTGTTTTTCTCCTTCTTTCCTTTCTTTTCTATCTTTTACTTATGTATTTCTTTTTTTCTCCTTTTTTCTTTCCTTTATCATTTCTTATTATTTCTTGTTTTTCTCCTTTCCTTTTTTCTATCATTTCTTATGTATTTCTTTGTTTTTCCTTCTTTCCTCTTCTTTTTCTATCATTTCTTATGTATGTTTTGTTTTTTCTTTCCTTTTCCTTTCTATCATTTCTTATTATTCTTTGTTTTTCTCCTTCTTTCCTTTTCTTTTTCTAACATTTTCTTATTGTATTTTTTTTTTTTCTCCTTCTTTCCTTTTCTTTTCTAACATTTCTTATGTATTTCTCTGTTTTTCTCCTTCTGTGTCCTTTTCCTGTCTATCTTTCTTATGTATTGCTTGTTTTCTTTTTTCTCTTTCTTTTTCTTTTCTATCATTTCTTATGTATTTCTTTGTTTTTCTCCTTCTTTCCTTTTCTTTCTACATATTCTTATGTATTTCTTTGTTTTTCTTCTTCTTTCTTTCATTTCTTATGTATTCTTGTTTTCCTCTTCCTTTTCTTTTTCTAACATTTCTTATGTTTCTTGTTTTATTTTCTCTTCTTCATCTCTTTCCCTTTTTCCCTAGTTCCTTAATTTTCTTATGTATTCTTTTTTCTCCTTTTTTTCTTCTCTTTTCTATCATTTCTTATGTATTTCTTTGTTTTTCTCCTTCTTCTTTTTTCTTCTATCTTCTTATGTATTTCTTTGTTTTTCACCTTCTTTCTTTATCTTTTCTATCATTTCTTATGTATTTCCGTGTTTTATCCTTCTTTCACTAAAGTTTCTGGAAATTCTTATGTATTTCATTGTTTTTTATCCCGGTGCTGTAGCGGAGTGCCTTCACACTGAAGACACTCCGCGACAGGAGCGGGACTGTCCCGGTGCTGTTACTATGGTTTGAGTGCGATAGTTTATCGCGGTGTTATAGCGGGTCGAGGTTATCCCGGGATAGTTTATAGCGGGTCCGAGCATTCACACTAAGGGCAACACCGCTACAGTCGCGGGACAGTCCCGCGACTGTAGCGGTGTTTGAGGCCACTGTGAATGGGGTAAAAGAATATTATTGAAAGTGCTTTAGCCACATCCTCATAAAATCTAGAAATATATTGACATTCAGAATTATTTTTATTTTCACCTAACTCTATTTTTAAAAAGGTTTACAAGATATAAAAAGAGGATTCGCTCTGATTGAAAATTAAGTTAACCTACCAATTTTACCATTCTTTATCAAACTTTGTGATAAGTTAAGTTAAACTCACCTCCGGACATGTCTTGTATTAAAAAAATATATATATCACTTCCAGATTTATTTTGCATTATATTGCATTGTATGATAGTGTGTCCCCCGACCCTGTAGAGCTCCATACATGTAACCCATCAACATGTTCTTCCGCTATCAGACTTTCCCCTTGACAGGTTATCAACTTTGTGATCGGAAACGAGTGTAGAGCGGGACGTTTTTACCCTCCCGTCAGAAGACCCAGACCAGGCAGGCCGCGTAAGGCAATACCTGTAACCCTAATATAATCTCACATGCATCTAGAGTGATCAAGTTCTTTCAAACCTCTCTTGACCCCAAAACCTTCTCAGCATGGGATAAATATCATTATGGTTGTGGCCCTATCGATCCTGTTTGCCAAGATGGTCCTACCTTCCATCGATCGTCACGCAGAAGAGGAGAGAATCCACGGTTCGTCTCGTTGCTATTTTGATTTTGAGGTGTCAACTACGCGAGATGGACTTCAACGATGCCCCAAGTAATTCAATAAGACGCAGTAGATACGCACCAAGGCGCATCGTAAATATGTGCCGTGTTTAATAAACATTTGCTCGAGTTGCGAAACTTGTTCATCCGATTCCGAAATGTCCTATCCCATCCATATCTTCTTCAGAATAGATATGCTTGTGTTGATGCAGAACACCAGAATAGAATGGAGCATGTAATTTCTTAGAATGGGATATGGGGAATTCTAAAGTAATAATGTGGTCTTTGACCAACCTAATGGCAATTACACTTGCACTCTTGTACTTTGCTGTGTTGTACAAAGAAACAACTTAAAAATAGTAAAACGTCTACCCGGCTCATCCCTATTCAGCTCTTTACCTTTCCCTGATATGCCTGTTTTGTAAGGAAGGTGCATGACCTTTCCATATTTAATGAGTTCATCAGCAAACAAACAATACAGAGGCCAATTATTGATTAAAACATATTTAATTTAAAATCAACCGTCTTGTCACCCTCACACCATCTGCCAATTGCTGTTGTTCGAGACAAAACCCTTAGACTACCCTCATCTTTCAAATGCATATCAGCACGACACTTCAATTATAGACAAAGGATTGATCAATAGTTCAACGGTTATTTTGTCTAGTCGATAAGCCATGAAATGCAGTAAGAACAAATATGCAGTTGCCTTATTATTTGCAATAATGTTTAAGAAAAGACAGGAGAAGCTTGAACTAGCAAACATGAGGAGTTGACCTATTTAATGCAACTCAATTCAATTCGATTCGATTCAATGTCCGAAGAGAAGCGGACATTAAATTGAAGTTAATTTATTGTTTTTTCATTCAATATTTCACATAGGCCTACATGTATGCATTCCCATGAACGAAATTCGTAAATAGAAAATGAAATTAAACCGTATAAGGTATTTATATCTTGTAAAAGTTTTTTTTTTTTTTTTTTTTTTTTTACTTTTGAAAGAAAATAATAGATGTACTTTTTTTAATACCTTGCAATTTTAGAAACATATCTAGAAACATCAACTTAGGTAGGAACGTTTATATCAGTGCATACTCTATCAAACGACATATAACCGGGGAAAAAACCCACAGCATCGACGCATCATACATTTGAAATCCTACAAGTGAACTAAACCTCAAGAACCTTGTCATGAAAATTATAAATACCTATGTCAAGCCAGATTGCAATCTCTTATAATCCTAGATGCGGTTGCGGAGAAAAGCTTGATGATTGCTTTTGAATACAGTCATGGTCAATGTGAATCCTTAGGAACAGGACATGGTTTTTAAAGTAGCCGTTATAATAAATTGTTCAGAGAGCCGACTGTGAGAAAACATTTTATTTTTAACAGGGAGAAATTGATTCCACATTGTGGTGAATACAATGTGAACTCATTCTTCATATTGTAATGGAGCACATGCAAAGTATAAAATCAAAAATCATGTGAATACAGATTTAAAATTAAAAATATATTTACACTGTTATAGTTCGACTATATAAACAAACTATGAAACGATGTGATTTTATGTTCTTTTCCAGCAAGGGCGATTCTGTAGAATATCGTTCAATCTAGAGTCCTTTTGAGTGGGGTCTCAAGAAAGCACGGCCCCAATATTTTTTTTTTTTTTACACCAAACACCAACTAAGCTGTTTTTTAATTTTGACTGGACATTAACTGCGACTTCTAACTGGATATTCCGACTGAAATTCCAAAAACAACAACAACAAGAACAGCAGCAACAACAACAAACAAACAACGACGGGATTTCCTCGAAGGGCATAACACCTTATGCAAAAACAGTAGGCAATAGTTTGATTTAATCGGACAGAAGGGGCAATTCTACTTCAAGGAGCACATGTCGACTCATGCTCGCGATGAACGTTATAAAGCAGCATGCACGGTTTAGCATCATCCAACCAAAGAGAGCGGAAGAGAGAAAGAGAGAGAGTAACGTACCCGTCCAACCCTAATTTCACACTTCCATCACAAAAAACACATGTAAATTCAATTGATGTGGACAACAAAGCATAACAGACAAACACAATGCTATTGTGTACAGAGATTTTGACGGATTGAATAGTGACGGTCGGATGTTACGATCTTTGTAAGATGTGAACCTATGGGAACAACCCTTTTCGTGTTCGCGGAAGAAATAAGTGTCAATTATCAATTGGAAAGGGTCTGACCTAACCACAACAATAAATTCATAATTTTAACGTCCTCCTTCGAACACTTTTTATGTGTAACAAAGCGATTTAAATTGTTTCTGACACCAAATTTAGCTGAATCTACAAAATAGTACTATTGCCTCACCAACTTTGAGAAGTCCATCACCCCTGTCATATAATCATCAAGTCTGCCTATAATGCAGATACACTTTTCTGAACCTAATCATAATTGTTTCTTTGATTTCCTTACATTCAATCAAAAGATCATAGGACTGACAATAACAAATTGAAAATATGTTTTTTTCTCCCAGGTTGCATTATTTGTTATGTGAACAACATTATTTGACAACATAACGATTGACGGGTGCACACTCACCTACACGGTGAGTGTGCACCCGTCAATCGTTATGTTTAAAATGATTAAAATGACAATAATGCCATACATACAAGAAGGTGAGCCAGGTAGATTAAATCAACATTTCAACTTCATTCTTCGCTAAGTCTATGCGGTTTTTTTTTTATTATTATTATTTAAGGGGAAAACCCCTTCCTTTTATTAATTTCTGTATTCTTAAATTTTAGGTTGTTGACTGGTTTTGATGTAAACTGCTCTTGAAAGATGTAATGAAATTCGAAATAAAATAAAGGAGCGGGATGATAATAGCAGGTGACTCGCCCTATTTATACCAACCTAAGGCGGTGAAGTGGTCCATAAATAATCAATCTAACCCAAATTGAACTGTGTTTTCCTGTCCGCAAATACCAGCACACTGTACTTGTTTTGCGACCGCTTTTGCATACATACATGACCTGATACTGCTGATACACTGGAATCATTGCATTCAGGCCACAATAATCGAACTCAAGGTCTAGAACAATTGTATTTTCATCATCAGAGCGGAATTTGTGTCACTTCATTCAACCGATTATAATGGTAATGATTATGATGAGTCTCTATTAGCAGTACTGTCTGTATCAATATCGTTTACCGTTTTCCTCCCTGTAAATTGGTATTGGTTGTGTGCCTTGACAAGCCGTTCGATATGTATTAATTTCTAATAACACATATCAATCTTATCTATACACAAAAAAAGTAAGTCCCACCCCGTCGCCCCCGGCCCCCTAATCAAAATGATGTAACTTTTGAACGGGATTGTTTTGAGTCACAAAACGACAAAATGACTTTTCACGTATCACGTGTTTCTTGAAGCGTGAATTTCATAAAATGCCATAGCATGATTTTAAAAAAATATATTGACATATATATAACTAAAACATTGTTAAAAAAATGATTTTCATCACACAAAAGGGAACAATACTTACCTAACAATTAAAAATATTCTTTTGTTTTTTAACTAAATGTTCATTCAACCGTGAATTGATTGATATTGTTTAAAACACTCTTCCAGATTGCAAATTCCGTCATAATCAATAATTTCTAAAGTAAAAAGTGTGTCAAAAATGCAGTTTTTGCAAATTTTACCTCATGCTCATCCAACAAAAGTCATTTGATGTGTTAGAAATAAAGTACAACAACAAGCCTTCTGAACACATCTTTTGTTGAAAAGTTTGAATGTTTCCGAATTATTGAATTAAAGTTATGAAACTAACCTGAGGTTTTGAAAAGTGACATTTTTCCCTTTTGACTGGCTCATTGAAGCATGACTCAAGAATTTTAGTAACATTCACTAAAATGGAAGCTGATAAATTACCTACAACACATGTATAAAATTCGTAAAAATCCTCTTGGTTAAAAAGTTAAACCAATTGATAAGGGGGGACTTACTTTTTTGTTCTTTATATTACAAGATATTTGCTCTGGGTTTATTTAAACTAGATGTAGTGGTTAGGTGCAATTGGGTTTTATATTAAGTTTAGGATTAGGTTATGGTAGGTACAGTGTTAAATCCATTTTGAAGTTACTCATTCGACCATGTTTGAATTAACATAACAAGGACGTAAAGTATTTCATTAAATTTGTTCATTATTATTATATTTTTTAGCTCAAACATGTTGTCAGACGTTTGCCTCACTTCACATCTAAATATACATCCATGATCCATGGCTTTAAGACAGGGTCCCGGTTCACGTAGGCATTTAACCCAAAAACACATATTTAAATAATGTTAGATCAAACGCCGTGTCGACGCTTGTAATTGGGTGATGGGATTTGTCTACTGACAGCTGGTGTAGCGTCGAAAGAATTCAATCTAAAGATGCTTGATCATTGTGTAATCGACAACGAAACAGCTGTCACATTTTATTAATAACGACAATACAATTAGGCATCAAAATTTGTTATTGTGTTTAAAGTATCCCCGTGCACAATTCACCTGGTGTATGGTATCCCTTAATGTGGTTATTATATGGAAAAAAAATATCATTAGCTCAGGTACGGACTTATCTTTCATAAATCACTTTCATCTATTTCACTTCTTGAATATAAACTCATTTATGTCCAAAAGCATTCTATCTGGGTATCTAACCGAATTTTAAACTTGTTTTCCCCCATTAACTTTTTGGGAATGATTATATCTCTTGTCTTATTTCAATTTAATTCTAATGTCGTTAGACAATTCGAATCTATAGTTAGGATCGAATGAATTAAAAGTCGAATGGCTTTAGGAAGGTAAATATATATATATAATATATATATATATATATATAATATATATAATATATATATATATATATATATACATGTATAATGGTATCTTGAAATAAAAATTATTGCAATAGCTATAATCATTAAACTAATTATGAATATGAACAGCGTATTATACATTGGAGATTAACAGAGTAAGAAATTGTTATGAAATTTCATAAGCATAGGAAGAAAAATCGTTTATACACAAATTTTTAATTTAGTATTCACATAACAACAACATTCCTATGTTTAAAAACATTATTTTAAAAGAAATTACTGTGATTTACAGGTTACATTTGGCTTGTAAATTTATGTGTATGATATGTTTGATTTAAACACCAAGAAGATGAATAGGGATTGAGGGAGAGGATATGAAAAAAAAAGTGGAATTGGAGAGAAACGAAAATATAGAGATTAGAGAAAACAGGGAATTTCAAAAAGATTACAAGAGGAGAGGGGTGCCAGTCATTCATTCATGATCGACTAAACTTTTTTCTGTATCTGCTTTCAATGTTTATCACATCCGCTTTCCTTGAATTCCGTTCATATTGGGATTTGAGCGTCTTTTAGTCAAGCATGAAGGGGGATCGTGCTCCATGGTTTGAGGAAGATAGCACAGGTAAACATCTTCATGACGTAAGGCAATTCATCTCACCCCGTTCCAGCCACAAGTTTAGGTTACTCAGCCTACATTCTCAGTGTCAAATCTGCGCCTCCCCCTCATCAAATTAATTGCCGGTGTTTAATAAAAGCATTTAACCTAGTGTTAATTAAAGAGCCCATCAAGGTCTCTTCCTCCTTTTGTATTCCATTGAAGCCTTGATGCTTTCAAGTCTACATAGCATACGATCTACTCCTCTCTCTTATTAGGAACAAATATTGTCTAATCTGTTCGCATAGGGTTGAGATTTAATCTCACTGTTTTGCACCTCGACATACCCTTCAACAATAACGATGTCACGAACGTTAAATATTGAGCCTCCTCTCACCTTGCAATCGATTCGGTGTATGGTGGGAGATAAAGGAAAGGCTTCACAGGTAGCCCACTCTCTACTTGGATTACAGGAAAGGAAAATATGCCCAGGTACTCAGAAAAACAATCAGTCAGGACTAGAATGATGGAAGAAATAATATAGTCCTTCAGGAGTAGTAAATGAACAGTATTTATTTCCGATGAAAATAAAATATTCTTGGCTTGCTTTTGAGAAAATACGTGTGATATAAGCGTTTTCCTTATAAATGGCTATCGTCAACAAAGTGACATGACATGTATCATGTATATAATGTGTATTATTATACTTTATACAAACATAAAAGACAATTAAAAGATGCAGTGCCATTTAAAGAGCTGAATCCAATTGTAAGCGCATGTCTGTTTTATCGACAAAGATGGCGTAAACTTGAATATTTTTAGTAGCTTTGTTGTTTTGTTGTTTGGTTGGTTTTAACGGCGCATGTCATTCAATTTTGAATGTTCAGCTTTAAGTTCTGCGGAATCGTCTTTTTTTTCTATTGATAATTATTTTCAAATCAATTCATTATGTCAATTCAACTTTTTTATTTTCCACAATGCTCTTGTTCTCTTTTTCTGTATTCTTCTGATTCACAGGAACATTTTGGTGAGTTGTCATTGCTTTAATTTTAAAGAAGGTGTCTCCTACTCTCTAAATGTAAACGAGTGAATTTCCACTCGTTTAAGGAGTTAAGTTTTGAGTGGAAAACCACTCAGAGAGGAGTGAAAGTTGTTACTTAGATAACTAGTTCCTAGTCTAATAAAACAGAGCTAACAATTCACTTCCACACTCATTTTAGATTTAAATTGTACCACTCGAAAACGTGTTGTTCACCATTTCACTCTCTTCACTCTCTTTCCCACCCTTTCCACTCGTCTTACATTAAAGAGAGTAGTTGAAATGAAACAAGACATTGTGTTGATTTGATCTCATTATTTTTTTTTGAAAATTGTATGTGATGGCTGTGAGTAGGCAAACAAAAGTGCCAAAAATGCGGAAGTTTTCGATACTTGTTTTGTCTGCTAAAAGCTATCGCATGTTATCGGCCTTTCCTAATACACGTACGGGTATGGGATTCTTCTTCGATACGGGGCAAATTGTTGATTTTTGTCTATATTGCGTTCCTGACTTTAGCTCATTATAATTATTCTTTATCGGAAAGATATAACTCCCTTCTTTTTACAGCATCATTCACATGCACGTAGAAAGTTTTTAGAAAGGTTACAAACATTAATGTTTCATTCAACTATTTATTAAAAAATGATTGAAAAAAAGGAACAAAAAATATTTTCGTAAAAAAATGAGAAAAAAACATTTCTTCATCAAAACTTTCACTGTTTTCGATTTCAGTCTGATTTCAAAATGACACAAGCGTCAAGACAATTTAATACTCTTTATTTCGACATCAAATTTAGTGTGTTTAGAAAATGAATTCTGCTATTTTCATTCAAAATAGAATTTTTTGTAAAATGGGCAATCATTTTGGACGCCCCCGTCTGTAGGGACCTTATGCAGCAGAGATGCACTGCCAGACGTTGGGTTTAGTAAATGTGGGATTCCTCCCCATTCCAACACTTTACTACTGGTACCTCGTTCAGCTAACCAATCTCGAGCTGGCTGCCTGACTATTATGGGGATGTCCCTCTATCTCATTAAAATCTTTAAAATTAAGAGGTTTCAACGAACCCCATTGACCTCGCGCCTAACGTCGTATAATATGCGGTAAATAGCTACTAATCACTAAGTATGTGATTTGTATGTCGAATAATTTCTGCCCTCATTAAACGATAAATCTGCATCGCATATCTGTACACGTGCAATATTCATTAGCTCTAAACGAAAACAGCGTTGGTGGAGTTCCATTAATGCCATGTGCGAGTATCGTCTCTGTCATTTCATTTCAATATTCCAACATTTTCCATTGCTAAATTTGGTCGCTCGATTCAACATGACAATGTTAAGCGATAAGCGTTCCATTAAGGTTTTATAGTGAACAACATTTGAGAGTAATGCCTGTTGTATACTCGAATAACCTAATTCATTACAGAAATGGACGTTATGAAAGCATCAGCCAGAATATATTGTACTATACAGAGTGAGTAAAAAAAAGAAAATGTCCCATCATTTTGAAGTTGTCTTGTTTGATGCATGAACATTTAATCATGGTTTTGATGATACGTCTTGGTAGAGTCATCCTCCCAGCATTTGTTGGTACCCGCTTCATTTGCATCTTTGAATGCATGACTGAGTAACGGACAATCTTCAGTAGATGATAAAATCTCACCTTCGCCAAATAGATGGATGAAGATTAAAAATGAATACACACAAACACACGCGCACACACACACACACACACACACACCACACACACACACGCACACACACACACACACACATATTACACAGTAAATAATTTACAATAACATTTCCCCTTGATGTTTTGTTTACTAAGATGAATGTTGCGATGTAGTAATTCCCAACAAGTAACAACTGTGTGAGTGTGAGTAAGAGTATGTGTGCAGCGTGTGGGTGTGTTTGTTGAGGGTGTGGTGTAAGGGAGTTTGTACTGGTTGGATAGATAGGATAGTGAGTGCAGGGGTTGACAACCCCTGGTGATGTGTATGATTGCTTGGAGGGTATCGGGTGTGTGTTGAGGTGTGGTGTGTATGTGGGTTTGTGTATGTGTACTTGAGGGTACGTGCGGGTGTGAGTCTTTGTGTGTTGCACATAAGTAATAAATGAATTCTGTATTCAGTCATGCGTGCAAAGATCCAAATGAAAAGGGTACCAATTATGCTAGAAGGATGACTCTACCAAGACATGTCATGAACCCATGATTAATCTTCATGCTTTTCACCAGACAGCTTCAAAATGATGGGAATTTTTGTTGACTCACTCTGTATATATGTGTATAGGGTTCTATAATCCCAATTCTTTTCAATTTCCTTAGGCAAATTTCGATAGAGTACGACGAAAATGATACGGGAAATATGTGCAATGTATACCGGTTTGCTAGAGATTTTAATAAAATTGTAATAAATATGAAAGTAAATATTTCATGATTATTGTAGTCTCACGCCAATTTCATATAATTTCAATTTCTATCCGACAGCTTCTCATTCAAATTAGATTAATGCCGAATCTCATCGTAATAATCTTTAATGTCTTCTGAACAAGATCATATTGACACTTCTTCTGGTGCCACCCCGGATGCAAATTAAATCAGAAATTATTATCACTGTGCAGAATTGAGAGTTTATCCAAACAGCTGAAGAGACCCCGTCGCCATAACTATCACTTTAGGCCTTACGAATTCGTCGCGTGTAAAAGAGGGAAAATGCGTTGGATTCTGCCCATCTCTAGTCTATCCGGTCGGAAATATGAGAGAGAAAAAATAATGTTTGGACAAATCAGAGTCTGTTGATTCAAGCATCATTCACCAAAAACTATTATCCATGGGTTAAGGCATTCAGTTTGCCTTCGTATGTTAGCACACGTGTAGACGTCGTTGAGACATTCAATGAATAAAAAAAAAAAAAAAAAACAGCGGAAAAGCTGTCTATTTCTCCGAGGTTTGCATTGGCGGTATTGGGTTTATTTATTGGTTGCATGGGATGCACTTTTCATGGCCAAGAGATTTGTCAAGGTGACTTGCTCCGAAAAGGAATCCCCCGGAGATTAGGAGTATTGCTAACCCCAACAGATTGTATTACAGGAATACCTGGTTAGCGAAATGCATGCAAGACCATGCGGCAGAATTGCTAACGTTATCAATATTAAACATGTCAAATTGAATTGTGAAAATATATGTAGTGACGTCATTGAATGGTCAAACGCGAAAAAAAAATCATTCAATGCGTAGTCAAGATATAGTATCTTTATAGAAACAAACTAATATGTGGCATATTATCTATCTAACATTAATTATTTTGTTGCTGTTAGTTAACTATCGATGTATTTACATAGTTGGATTTTTTTAATTCCCATTTAACTGCAACAGCTCCAAAATTTTAAGTTTATATGGGCACCCAAGTAGAAATCAATATTCCATTATTTAACAATGACGTCATTGCTCATATAAATCATTAACAACAAGCGATTGAATTTACACTTTATGCCATTGGAAGAAACGTCAAGTTTTATTGAAAGAAGAAGTGAGGACAAGTGCAACAGATGAATCAACAATTGGTAGTTCTACCCTTGTGTCATTGAAACTTGTAAACCAATAATGAGAAATGTACAAACTCGTCGAAAAGTGCACCCTGATTGCGTTTCCATATCATTGCATCAATATCATCAAGAAAATGAACAAGTTACATCGTATTCATTCTTCGCTGCCGTGATTAGAGGAAGGACCCGGCGTATGCCATGACCAATATTGACATTCTACCCTTGTCCTGGGTGATATTTATCTAAAGATTCGCTATGATGACCTTCCGACACCAGTAGCTTCGATCGATTGCAGGATGTACGCGATACCTTGGTTCAATATTGGGTTTTCAGATAGAACTACCATAGCTTCATGTGTCATCAAAAATAACAGACTCCATTGCTCCAGAATAACACTTAATATGCTCTTTACTTCGTTTTAGTTTTAAAATGTCATGTAACTATTGCCATGACCTCGTTAAAAATTATCTTAGGTACAAGTTACAATTATGTTTTTTTTCTTCAAAAGAATAAATTAACTTACAAAAAACCTATCATACATGTTTCGTTGATAATGTTTCTCATATTCGCCTTCCTTGAAATTCCATTGCTAAAAAATAAAGTGCCACAGGGATAGCTCATAGCCCTTATATGTTTTGCATGTACTAAGTGATTTACGGATGTCATCCCGTCATTTCTACGTTAGGATTTTGTATTAATTTGATGATGATGAAGACTTTCTTCCCTTATCTGTTCATAAACGAGATATCCATAATGAAATATACTAAAAATAAAACATAATGACATCCCACTATGTCGAAGTTAGTTGTTGTTACATTGCTATAAAATGCAATATCAACCAATTTATGTTACCCGATTTCACCCAAGCTCGCAAAAAGCATTATGCAGTAGCTCTCTGACGCCCAACTGTTCCTTTGGTATCAACGCTTTTCGTCATAGATATTAAAGTTTAAAAATAATATTGCTGTTGCTTGTGACACAAGTCGGAAGTGAGTCGAAACCATATATTTTTTTTTTGTTGTATTAATTTCTTTATGGAAATTCCATTTCAGCGTCCTATTCCTTCGTTCTGCAAGAAATAAATGAGAAACCGATCGAGTGGCGAAAGAAAAAAAAAATTGTAAAAATGAGTGGAGATGGAAGACACAACTTTTTCCTTTCAAGGAAAAAGCTACGACTTGTAAGAAGTGCAAAATAAACTTCAAAGAGTAACTCAAACTAAGCTCTATGGTTGGCCGAAGGATCTGCAAACATATCCATTACAACATCTTCAGGATATATGCCTTTGGGCACATGATGTACGGACAAACTTTAAACATTGGGTTGAATGCCCTCAACTGAAGATTGTGTAAACCAGGGGCCGCGGAGCGTTTTTCAAAGTGGAGGGGCTGAGCCACAAGTGGGGGGGGGGGGGGGGGGGCTGAACAGGCTAAAAATCACAAATGTATGGTGATTTTTGCGTTTTTGTACACGTTTGCTGAAAAAAGTGGGGGGCTGCAGCTCCCAGTCCCCAGGCTCCGCAGCCCCTGTAAACAACTCTTTTCAGCATCGTCACAGGTATATCGTGATATTACAGCATTGCATCAGTCTTAGATGAGTAGATATTGACTAAATATAGGTACAAGGCAATACATGAAATAACTTCAAGGCACAGATTGGACGTATAAGGCTTTACAACCTATCTAACATATCATGATTAGTTACAGTGGTCATTTTTTTCGTTTACATACTAGAATATGAAGCAGCACTGAACTTATTTTTGCTTTTGGTTAACCATTGAAAATGTTTTTTTTCTGGTTAGCAACGCGTCGGGGAGTGTCTACCATCCCGTTACTAAACATTTGTAAATTAAGAAAAAAAATATCGCTTCACACTAGACAAAAACGTAACATCAACTTGATTTATATGAATGAAGAAATACATATTTACATTCTAAATTCAATTCTCACTTTACCCCTCTCAAAACACACAATCCCTGATTGTCGTATTCATCACATGTACCTTCAAGGGGTCGTCAGTTGGCCTCCCTCCAAATAACATTTTCAATTCTTCTCATTCAATGAGTACGTATTCTGATGTTAGAATATCTGTATTATAAAAGGTTACTGAAGGGGGCCCTCAATGTGTGTACACATGGCAATAACGTGGTAGATAAATGTTAGCTTTATTGAAATAAACAGTTGGAGGCGAGTCGTATTATGGGGATGATCTCAATACCCGGTACACAAATCTACGACGATTATCATCAAGGAACGTAATCAAAGAACGCGAGAGGGGCAAGGCTCGGGGCGCTTCTAACCAAACGGTCTGTTCCCATTAAACTCATGAGCGCTATTTGATGGGCGACGGGGTCACATTTGGTGCGCCAAGAGGCGAGTATTATACGAATCGTTGAACTTCGTTGCGAGTACGTACAAACTTCTCCTTTTATAAACAAAAAAATGATAGTTACATTGCAGTGTGAAACAAATTTTCGCCTGCTATATTTATTGTGATCAAGCGGAGCAATATGATCCGTTACATACAATCTAACTCTCACCTCACGATAGAACATTAAGATAACCTTGTGTAATCAGCAAAGATGTTCGTATTGTTAAGCTCCTCACATATTCCAGCGTAAAATTTGTGAGAAGATAGTAATCAAATCCATGTTCATGCATGCAAACAGTGCCGTTTTTGTACCTTGTTATACTTAAATACATAACTTTGATAGTACATCGTCAATAAAAGCTTCTAACGTATGTATCGCTTGGAGCTGCCCAGCCTAATATCGAACTGACTAAAATCACATGATGCCACTTTGAGTTGAAAAGAAACATTATTGTCACTTGATAAGAGCAAATTAAAGTACTATTTTAGTATTTTGAGCAAGTACGTACGGAAACAAGGAAGCTTTATCAAATCAACGATCTGTACTTTGTGAGAAACGACAGCTCAATAAGAGAGCAATGTTGAATTGCAATCAGGACATTTAGGGTGCTCCGATATATGTTATTTAGATGACTTTAACAAACTGAACACATGTGATTTGTCTAGCAATTGATATTAATTAGAATGTGGTATTTCCATTTACAGGCCTCTGTTGTCCATGAGACCCTTATTTTAAAGGGATTCTATAACTTCATTCAGAATCTATAATTGCTTTCTCTTCCAGCTAATGCTGTAATTATAATTGCAAACCTTTAGGTCAGACATGAATTGCCTGAAATTTTCAAGCTAATCGATCGCAAAGTTACTCAGTCCCTTAAAACCTGATGATATTTAGGGATAGGGCTTAGATTTGGGATAAGCGCTTTTTGATGTGTTAGCAGAGATCGGCAAAAGGACACACCCATTAGTGCGGAGGCAACATGAATGTAATTTCACATGGGCTGTGTAGTGAACAATAATGAGTTCAAATCTTCTGAAGATAACCTCTTATGATGAATTCAGGTATATCGCGTTTAGTTTAAGAAAATAAGAAGATTTTTTTAACAGTGATTGCCTTATGTTTTCAAATCTTCCACCATTAATGTCTGGATGGCTTTAGATTAATTTAGGCGTTTATTTTGGTTAATATGAGTGGTAATCATGGAAAATGCGGCGCCGCGGTTAAGAATATCCCCAACTCGTCCAAATACAAGTTGCATAATGTGTTTTGCGACAGGCGATAATTTCGTTTTAACAGTTAACTTCGGGGTATGGTATATGAATGTGTATGTTAACTCCTAGTAATTTACTAAAAACAACTGATTATTCACATCGTCTACCTTTAATAATTAACACATTGAGCGTCCAAACTTTCTGAAAAACAAAACGGCTATCGAATTCATTCTACTAAGAAGCTGTTGTGCTATATTATAGAAACGCTGCAAAAATGGTAGAAGCATGATATTTTAATCATAGTTTCATGACATGCAATATGGGACAGTTATTTAAGGGTAAATGATATATCGGTGCTCACATGGCAAATGGAAACATTCTCCTCAATATCAGAGGAAGCTATGGATTGGAGGAGAGGGAGGATAAGTAAATAGAAGATAGGAGGATGAGAGCTCTTGCCCCCGTGGAGTGCGGGGATGAGGGTAGCTACCAATCGATTTAGTGCGGCTCCCGTCTGCTTATTAGATCATCGACTTGTTGAGTTTAATCCCCTCATGTTATCATATGTGATATTATCTACTATCTCCCGTGCTTTCCCACTTAGCATTTTTCCCCTTTCTGTCTCAAGAGTTTCTCTCTTTTTTCCCCCATCTCTATGTTCACTGTATCTCATTTTGTCGAATGATATCTATCTCTCTCTACCTCTCTCTACCTGTCTCCTTTCATCGTTTTCATTTCTCGAGTTTAAATTAGTCACAAGCACATCCAATTTCAATTACTTGTGGTCTCCTAGTATTGCTTACGATGGTTATGACGATGAATGCATGAATTTTTTTATTTTTTTTGCTGAGGCAGATGAAATTCTCAGAATAAACTTAGTAGAAATATTATCCATAAATATGATTGAGAGTGGTATTGCATAATCCATCCTGAATATATTTACTTCGAAATCCATGCATCCAAACTTTAACAAAAATTATTTATAAAATTAAGTGAAAATGTGCTTCATACCCTTGTCATGTAATGTATTTATATTTCGTACGAACGAAAGTGTAAAAAAAAAAAAAAAAAAAAAAAGTGGTGGGGGGGGGAGAAAAGAGAACGTTGAAATAGGCTCTCAGATTAACTTGTATATGTGTATGTAGTTTTCAGGCAAGGGAATGAAAATAAAAACAAAATGATCTACTGATAACCTTGATTCATTATGATTTTAGAGATCGTTTGGGAATAGTATAAAACTGGATCTGGATGACTACAACCTATACGTTAGAAATTATCAAGACAAATCTATACTATTCGTCGTGGTTATTGCAAACTAAATATCCACAAAGAAGTTATAATTACATAGTTTTAATTGAGGATCGTCAAGATTACGTCAAATTTCCTGTCCTCTCAACTTAACTTCAGCTTCTGCAAACAGTTAGTGTCTCTTTACTTAATGGGCTGTATCCTGTGAAGTTATTTCATGAATGCATATTTCACGCTTTCTAGTTTCAACGCTATTTGCAAATAAATAATTGGAAACATTACTTGAGAGTGCAGTTTCATGCTTAAGCGTTCAAGAACTAGTAGCTTTTCATATTGACGTTCTATTCTTATTGACGAAAACTTTGCGGAAACATCGAGCCAATAAAGCACCTTGCGCAATGTCTCTGCTGACTTCCCGCTAAGACTTCTCCGAGAGAGATAGCAACATTAATAATAAAACATAGTATTTGTGGCAGTGAAATAGAATTGCTCCTGTTATGCTCGCGGATCAATGACCACTTTCAGGGAGTTTATATACTCGAGCCTTACTTCGATTCGAAGAGAAATAAAATCGATAGAACGTCTAGTTTGCTGTTTGTCATATGCGGAAACAGACCGCGAGCGTTAAAAGAGAGACGCAGGGTTGGTTAGAATGCGGGCGTAATGTCAGCTGTAAATGTCAGTTACGGGTCTGCCATGCGCCGTGTAATTTAGAGAGTTGCTATCAGTTTCCGGGGGGGGTTACTTTATCTTCTATTATTCACACATTCATCTCGTTCCCCCTCTCAGTTGAGTAGCCCCACACGATGTGAGATCCTCCAAGAAAACTAGATTTAATAAGCCTATGGCCATGTAGACTGCAAGGCTTGGGCGTGTAACAATGTCTCCATTTTGGGGGGGAAAATATCAAAACCTGGAGAAAACGTTTTTCATTAAGAGTTGGGAGATTATAATATGTGTTCAAAAGATTCTTGGATTGACAACCCAGCAGATCGAATATTTTCCCCAATCATATGCTTTAATACATTATTTTGTCACAGACAACGAATTGTCAGTCTTCAAGTTGGTTATAAAGTGACATTACAAAACGTTTGAACCATTTCATGCTATAGCACGCCACATCATTGTTTTGATTTCTGTTGGGGCGTTTCCTTCTTACCTCCCACCCACTGTCTCGGAGAAGTCTTGGAGATATACCTTGACTCCCAGCGACGTCTAATGAGTCGCTGAAAGTTCTTAATGTTTATATTCATGAGATATTTCCCTTCTATGAGACGTCTTTGTGATATGACATCTCTGAGACGTCTCCTCGGGAACCTTTACTTCAACTACGCATTTGTTTTTAGAGAGAAAGCTAATTGGGTCACTGCAAACATTCACAATGCCTATTTCAGTTACTTCTCAAGCAGCATCCCGAAAATGATCTCCATATCCAATCAATTATTTAAATTTATGAGTGAATTTATTTAGAAATGTATAATCAATCTCTATTATATGAAGAAGAAAAAATCTCAAACAGTCTGTCTCGCTCTTTGGTATGCTCCCGCTAGATCAGTTTACATAATATATAAATTGATCTCCATTTGCTTCATTAAAGGAACAAATTTGCCTGGAGAATTGTTAAAAGCAATCATTCCAGCAATGGGATAAAGAGTTGCCTTATGCTGTCTGGATTTCATTCATGGCAGATAATTTTGTTTTAGTCTTTGTATAACTTCTACATAATATGATAATTATTTTTTTACATTTTCTCACAGATCCCCCAGGTGAGTTATGCCTCTACGAGTCCTGAGCTGAGTGACAAGTCCCGCTTCGGGTATTTCCTCCGTGTAGTACCACCAGATACGTACCAGGCCCAGGCCATGCTTGATGTGGTCAAGGAACTTGGATGGAGGTACGTCGCCACCATCGCCTCGGCCGGGAACTATGGCGAGAAGGGCATCGACGCTTTCAAGAACCTCACTAGGTCTACAGGTAATATGGCTCAAAATTTCACACTTGAATTAATCTCCGAGAATTCAAGGACTAGGACAAAAAATTGTCAGTGTAATGGCTACAAATAGGAACTTTGCCCCAAATTCAAGGAGGTATATACACGTAAACCACGGATTAAAAGCTTAAAAACCGCGTCATATGACGTCACTATTCGTTAAACAGTTGTCCTCAAAATTGTTCATACCTCTATAATTGTTTATCTTATTTAATTGTACTTTTAAATAAATGTGTTTCGTCAAACCTTTTCGTGATCAGTATGCTACCAAGAACTAAACAATGAGTAAGGTTTTAAATTTTGAGCAATTTGGTATTCCAGGGGTATTTTATTTACAGATTTACGAAAACCACCATGTTCTTAATTATTCATACCCTAGGGGTACCCAGTCCAATTTCTTATCAAAATAATCACAAATATATATTTTTTTTCTTCAAATAACCATCTGAAAAATTTCTTGCAAGAGTCCATAACCTTTCTTCATGGCTTCTGTAGGGTCTTTCCCACGTGTCCTCTGAAAAAAACCTTCCAGGCTGAGTCAGGTTGCATGGTCTTTGAGCCATCCTGTGAGTCTTCAGCTCCCCAGCCCCTTTCTTGTGGTTTTCTCATCAGGACTTTGAATTTTCAATTCAGGAATATTCATGTCGATGTAATTAAAATAGAATAACCACTCTATCCACAGTTTCTGGTACCTGATGTAATACTAAATAGCTTCTTTAAATAGCACCAGATATAAAACACTCTGGAAAGAGCTTCCATGGGCATGAAAAAATTGCCAAATAAGCATACCGAGATGTCTACAACAACCCACAGGTCAAGACCACGGCCCGAATTGGCATATCTGACCATCCAGGGACGAATGTACCAAAGAGCAAATACTTCATAGGGTACATGCAGGTAATATGGGCCCCCTAAGCACATTTCCATAATTTGCGTAAAATTACAAAATGGCACACAGCCTAATCTTTGTTTCTATGGATCAATAACTACTGCTCTAACTGTTAGTGTGAAGAAAAACAATTATCACCAACCCCCTGTCTGCAATATTCAAATGTTGACGTAATCACCAAAGTGCCCATATTACCTGCATGTGCAGGTAATATGGGCACATGTATTTAATGTATTTTTGTAAAATTACAATGACTCTACTATGTCTGGAATTTGCTTAAAATGCTGAAAATCATTAACTTTAATATATTTCAAATTATAATACCCTTCAGTAAATACTAGATATTGAATTTAAATTTTTGCCTATTTGAATTATAGATATATTATTTTCATTATACAAATCACTATAGGCCTACAATAAGTTATTTCTATTAATAATATACTGTAAATAATTTTTTTTTAAATCAATCTTAGCGAAGAGATTGATGCCTCATTACAATACTAAGTACCAGAATCATTCCGCCATTTTGGACTGCCCATATTACCTGCACTCTTTGTTGCATGTCAGGCAAGCATTCAAAGCCACATTGCACCCCTTCATTACAGCATATTGACCTTCACATGCTATTATGATCAAAACGAAGCTATAAGCTTACTAAATATACAAACAATTGAGGTTACCCCCTCAAACACTTTTTTTCAGCATCACATTTTGTAAAATATAAAATTTTACATCAGGGTAAAAAATGCCGTAATTTTTACCTACCCTGTTGGTTTTCAGCAATTTTCTCAAAGAAATTTCGGCATCAGATGCTCTCACGACGATAGATTTTCGTAAGCATTTCATATGAACAACATATGGCGCTCACACCAGTCACCGGTCACCGGTCACGACATGATTTGCTTCACGGTGCCCATATTCATGATATTACCTGCTAGCCCATATTACCTGCATGTACCCTAGAGGACAACTGTACAGACAATGCCTAATACAAACCCCGGGTTTTAAGTCAGACTCACCGGGGGCCTCTTGACAGTTCGTGAGCTCAGTTGAACAAGGATTTTAACTTTTCGGCCATAACTCTACATTATGGTCCTAAAAAAAGGTAACCGAAATTCACAGTTCAGTCATTTCAAAAGTACATGGTTTATTCTTGTGATTTGTTTACTAAAGTATTAAGTATTCATGAGTTTTCATTTGAGACATTGCTTACGTCCAAATTGTCACGGGTCACAGAGTTAGGGTCCTTTAAATGGTACAAAAATTTTCCAGGTTTTTGGTTTGTAGGGTACGAAACCAACTTTTTGTAAGTTGTTGGTTTCGTTTATTTTGGTTTATTTTCTTTTTACACAGTATCATTAAATACAGTCTGTGTCAAAGAAATGGTAAAGTCGGGGGAAAAAATTAGGAGTGAAATCTTTTCAAATGATGTGTGTATGTGGTACCAAATTAAAGCCAACAGATTTTCCTTGTTGATGCGCTTTGCTCTGTATAATTTGCTTTCGTAAAACAAAAGTTATGCTAAATTTTGTGCCACGAAGAACAAATCGAAATTACGCGCTTCTATTGTTGTGGAGCGCTGAATTCATGGCCTTTATGCGAAATCCACACAAAGGCGTGGGACGGCGTGCGAAAAATGAATTTTTCTTGATTGTAGAAAACTAGTCATATCTCAAAAATTACAGCTCCAAATGGGATGAAAAAAATTGCAGAAAAAGTCTGATTTTTCTGCTTCATGGAAATACCAAACAATACCAGGTTGTGATCAATCTCCATACTATTAAAAAATGGTTTCCACCTGTACCATTTTATTTGACACAGACTATAGAATATAAGTGACTCATTTTATGAAATAAATATAAAATATCAAGGTAACAGAAGCTATGAAATTTTAATATGAGGCTCTCAGAGTTGAGACGCACCTTATATCATATATTAATCAATCCCCAAATCTACGACCCCTTCATGAATTTCAGTTTTCAAAAAAGTTTTTCTTTTGAGAAATCCGAAATTCTTTCAAAATATATATTTAGACATAATATGTCTAAATATATATTTATATTGACTGAAAAGGAAAATTCAATTGTAGTATCTTAAATATAAGAAATATGAACAAAAAAGGACTTTAACTTCCTAAAGTTGAAAATCTTTACGTGGCTCATTCCTATTCATTTATAGCCAATATAACCAGCAACCCTCTAGAGCATTACCGCAAGTCCTTAACTACTCAACCTGTCCTGTGTCCTAAACGAGAATGCAACATTCTGGGCATTGAAATATTGTAATATAAGTCCATCCGAATGTTAACTAATGTATCCGCTTCTCATTATCCATACCACAATAGTTATGTTACCAAGTAGAAAAACAAGTACTTTTCTCCCCAAAACAATTCAGTTTCCATGTATAATTAAAATCACGGGCTGATTTATATTAAAATTATATTAAAATATACTAGGGTACATGCAGGTAATATGGGCCCCCTAAGCTCATTTGCCTAATTTGCATAAAATTACAAAATGACACACAGTCTTATCTTTGTTTATATGAATCAAAAACTACTGCTCTAACTTTTATTGTGAAGAAAAACAATTATCACCAACCCCCCTGTTTGCAATATTCAAATGTTGACGTCATCACCAAAGTGCCCATATTACCTGCATGTGCAGGTAATATGGGCACATGTATTTAATGTATTTTTAAAAAACTACAATGACTGTACATATATCTGGAATTTGCTTAAAATGTTGAAAATCATTAACTTTCAGATATCATTTGAAATTGTAAAGACCCTTCAGTAAATACATTGACTATATATTTCATTGTTTTGTATTTTGTACATTATCTATTTTTTAATATTATTTAAATATCATTTTCATTATACAAATCAGTATAGGCATACAATAAGTTATTTATATTGATTATATATTGTGAATATACCCAAAAAATCGTAGCAAAGAGATTGATGCCTCATCCCAATACTAAGTACCAGAATAATTTCCGCCATTTTGGACTGCCCATATTACCTGCACTGATGTTGCTATGTCAGGCTAGCATTCAATGCCACATTGCACCCCTTCACTACAACAAATTGACCTGTACACGCTAGTATGATCAAAATGAAACTATAACCTTACTAAATATACGAATTGAAGTTACCCCCTCAAACACTCTTTCACCATCACATTCTGTGAAATATCAAATTTTACATCAGGGTAAAAAGTTGCCGTAAGGTTTACCTATCTTGTTGGTTTTCAGCAATTTTCTCAGATAAATTTCGGCATCAGATACTCTCACGATGATAGATTTTCGTATACAGTTCATATGAACAACATTATGGCGCTCACACTGGTCACCGGTCACCGGTCGACGGTCACGACATGATTTGCTTCAGGTGGCCCATATTACCTGCTGGCCGATATTGCCTGCATGTACCCTATGTGCTATCAATAAAAAATGAGTATGTTTTATACAATGTTCTATAAGAGCCCAGACATATATAGTGAAGGGTTAGTTCGATCTCTCTTTTCGTTATCTATTGACCCTATTTGTACGATGTCAAGTATTCGACAGTATAACATAATTATTATCATTGGTTGTATTAATGTTAAAACTTTGTGATTTATCTGAAAATCTTTTAACCACATTACAGTACTCCCCATTGTGCACCATTTTAACATTTATTCATTGGTGTTATACATGTATATTATTATCCAAATTATTGCGCCCCCTTTAATATAATATTGTGCATTACTTTGAAATATAATTGCCCCACTTGTGCCCCTTTAATATCATACGTTAATTTTTGTGTTAACTATTGCAGTTCGCAAAAATTTCCGATAGAAAACAAATTTGTAATTTAACAAAAGAAAAAAAAAGGGTAGACAGCTCTTAAAATTACTTTACAGTCATTATGTTAGTTTAGCCTGTATATAACGGAAGAAACGACAAACGGAATAATCTTCCATGAGGGAATGCCACAACGCTAGATGGACTCATGAAAAATAAATATTCCAGGTATTGCAAGGATACTCCTCTAGACGCGAGCTCAATCATGATATACTGAAAAAATTAGGAGAAATGAGTAATGTCTGTTACGTGCACTTTATATGCACTCTAAATCAAAAACCCGGTGAATGGCCTTGGACCAAACAAAAGAATAATGCACTCTATATTCATTATGGACTTGCTATTTATGTGGATTGGTAAAAAGCAGAGAAGAAATTGGTAAAGGGGTCATCTTGAAAAGAGAATAACGGGTGATGTTTTTCAAGTCAGTACCGTGACCAAGAATTATGATGATTTTGAAGAGATTCCTACAATGATTTAAATGGACTGATTCCGACTGTGAACGAGTGAAGAGTAAAAACATTTCGTCGAAGTCTTCTTGATCAGTTGTACTTCTCTTCATCTACCGTTCGAAATATGATTTATTTTTAATCGTGTTAGTCATACGATACTTTAGCTCTACCACCCTTGTTCCATTCATGAGACTCGCGAGTGGCATCGGTTCAACCTGCGCTGTGACTATTTTAAGCTCACATCTCTCATCATCTGATGTGCCAAAAACATACTCCACTCGAGAGAGATATAACCCCATCACTGAGACAGGCGTATTTGTTCAAAACGTTAAGTATAAATTATGGCCCTATTTTCTAAATGAGCCTTCGCTTTGCTTCAACTCTGAAATCACGCAAATTAGCATGCCCATACATCTTGACATACGGTTTGTTTGATTGCAAGAAGTAGGGAGGAAGAGATATTGTGAGATCCAGAAAGAGGGAGAGAAAGAAAGATAGAGAGAAGGTGAGGGAAGAAAAGAGACCTAAAGTGCAACACGACCTTACGTCTTATCCTTTTTACCCGGACTCAAAAGGTGCGCGTCTCATATTTGACATTCATGGTTACTTATTTGATTGAATGTTGTGGACGTTATGTCAGATTCGGCTCGTTACTCTTCTTCTGCTTCGACATCCCGTACCTTGCTCGTAGTCTATCTACCAAAGACATTTCGATGTCTTTCTTAGTTTGTTTGAGATCCAATAAAGAATAATAGATTTCCCAAGCAGTATGTTCACATCTGGGTAAGATATGTTTAATCTGATTTAGTACGTTGGAATGTTATTTCTATATTTATAATGAATCATAACACGAAAAAAAAAACACACGAAACATTGAAATTATAAGCTTAAACGATTTAGTTTGTTATAATATTAAGAAATTTCTTTTGAATATTTCTCTCAATAAAAATTTCCCTAAGCATTAGCTTTATGTTCACATCTACGTAAGATGACAGGTTTTGATTTAGTACGCTGGAATCTTGATTCCATGTTTATAATGAATCGTTACACGAAAAATCCCCTTAAAAACTGTAAATCTTACCTCAAACGATTTAGTTTGTTATAATATTTAAATATTTAAGCCCAGAGCAGAAGTAGGTCATGGCAAGTGAGAACACAATCGCACACTTTTCCAAATAAACGCATGCAATAATATTGAAAAGTAATGGAGGGTGCATCCTCCCATCCCCCCCCCCCTCAGTCTATCTGAAGTAAGCATTTCTTTATATAATGTCAATACCAACTCAGAGGGGTCTCCCCATACTCCTTTTTTTAAGTATTTAAGATTTGGTTAATTATTCAACATTTCAAGTGCTCTTAAAATATAAGCTTATAATCTGAATATCAAGCAGTATGGGATATTGACGTATTCATTTGCATTACCCTCTCCCGAGCACACTAAATGTTTGGCGAAGTGATACAGTTTTTAATGGTGACGCTTGGGAGAGGCGCGCAACCGCCATTAATTGCGATTTTACACTTGGGTTGGTCCGAGGAAGACCATAGACGGATGTGGTATGTTGCCTCTGAAAGCAATACGCACTATATGCATGCTAGATAAAACAAGATTGACAAGCTTAGTAGCCGTGGGGAATATAAACGAACTGTATTGAACTTTCCCAGCAGACCATTTTACCTAATTATGCAAATATGAGGTAAGATAATGGATTTAAGACCACTACCAAAACTTTAATTTTGTTGGACTAGTATGAAAATATTATAAAAAAGTAACGCAAGCATGGCTTACTCTTGGCATGATTGTGCTGCTATCTTTCTCTTACTATCCTACAGTATATGGGCACCCGTCTTGCATTAAAAGGTATTTATCTTATAATGAAGGATAGACGGTATATACGATATGAAATCATTCTATATAGGTTAATGGGGATAAGACCAAATCTAATTCATGATGGAGCCTCGACGACCTTATTATGTAGAATATACCGTGCGATAAACTTACGAAAAGCTTCCCATCAAAAGTAAGAAAGGAAAAGGACAGAATGGCAGACATAGTCATATAAAGAGGGGAAGAGAGAGAGAGAGAGGAGGCGAGAGAGGAGGGAGAGAGAGGTACGAAGCAGTGTTATTGTGTAGTTGTGTTGAGAGAGAGAGAGAGAGATGGAGAGGAGGAGAGGGGGACAGGATTGGAGAATACTTCATAAAGAGTACAGATTACAATGATGAATAAAGACAGTAATACACTGAGAATATAACCAAGGGTTTAATTACGTTGCTCAAGAATTCCTATCATCAAGGTTCTCTACGCCAGCCGTCTAAATCTTCGCTCATCTTCCTTCTCCCCTCTCCCTCCTTCTCCCTTTTGCTTATCGTTGTGGAGTTGCAATGCTGAGGTTACACTGTTCCAAACTTTGTTTCCTTTCGTTCGTCCCATTGTTGCTGGAGGGCGAATGAGCTCATGATTTCCCGGTTTCAGCCTCTGATGTTTGCGGCGTTAAGCGGCTGGGTTCTTGGGGTTGATGTTTATCGTCGCAGCATGATCAATTTTGCGGCTACTGTATCTTCGACCATGTGTTGCGAGCTCCTTTCCCTAATCTCAATTTTGGCGCTTTCGATTCGAAATCGAACCATTCCTGCATTGTTTCTCCCCCTTTCTTCACTTACTAACTGTGGCCCGTGTTTCCTCTTTATTTGTCATCTAAGATAACAGCATTCTTTCCGTCACCTCAACCGTTCCTTTTTGTTTTTTCTCTATCTTCTCTATCGGAACTCAATCAATTACCAGTAGTCCATACCGATCTGTTTGATCAACCACACGTCATGTTTTAAGAATCTTTTTTCATGGTTCCCATTTAACCCCCTTTTTCGTTAAATGCAGCATATTCCTTTTTCACCCCGTTGTTATGAGATACAATTGTACACACCCCAGAAAGACCATAAAGACTTTAATTCTTGTTAGTGAAATATGATTCCATCGGATCTCGACTTGTTTTTATCACGTCATAGCGTTTCAGGTCATTCTTTGATTACAAATTTAATCCAAAAAAAAGTTTACCTCTTACGGCATTCATTTCAAGTTACATCACTTCTCATAAGGAAAAAGAATATAATAATATAGGAATATCAATAATGCATGAAGAATAATGTATAGGGTTAGTGTTTACGTGTAGAACACTCTATTGCATTTTGTACCATCGAATATATTCTTAAATTATTTTGTCACTTTACTTTTCAATACTTTCACTGCACTGTCATACTACTGCTAATGTATTGACTGAATTCAGGAATGAGACCATTATAAGAAGGGGAACAAGTGCAGGAAATGCAACTCAATACTATAACTGTCCCTCTTTATGTCTTGATTCATTATCATTAAATAGAAAATTAATATAACGAGGCCAGACTGTAGAATGTCTCACAGGGAAGGAGGTTTCGAAGAGAGGGTGCGCCATAGACCGTCACTAAACTCAATCCACCATTCTTTAATGTATTTCAATTGATGACTCAGTATATCCCCAGGATATTGGTAAAAGGGAGAATGTTGGCCGATAAGAGGGTTGTCATTACCCTAACCAAGGAGTTTGAGATTGGTTTTGACTTTTGCTGAGGATTGTCTGAGTACATTCAAGGACCTGTAAATTTTCATGAATATTATTTCGATGCCACCTTTCAGGACTGGCTGACATTTGTATTATCTCATTAATGTTACTATCATGGTTTTCATGCGCCAATTTAAGTCCTAATGATCTCTCTCTGGCGCCATCGAATGTACTTTCACTGTAAGATGTATCAAATCATTTAGAATATGGAAGTGCAATAACTATGTGTTTGAAATATATTTATATAATCAAAAAGGACAGCTACCCAATTAATATCTTGGTTAAGAAAGAATTATATTGTAGCTATAATATTTTCCAAAGACGGTAAAAAAAAGTCTTTTATATTTTCCATCTGACAAGGTACGAACCCTCAAACTCTTGATAGAGGCTCGAGCGAGAGAGCTGCCATTCCACGGGAAAACTTTCCAAAGATTCTTTTCCAAAACAATATGAAGTGAAGAACCCTGCATCGGTATATTAAAGTGTCTCCAGTATGAATTAATTGAAGAGGTTAGTTGTCGCTATGGCAAATGCGAAGTGGGCACGGGAGAACAAACTTCCCTTAAAGATCTGCTTATAAGACACATAATTCATACATGTAGATATCTACTGCTATTACTCCTTTCATGAAACATATCTTTATTTAATTTGTAGATTGAAATGCCTTTGCGTCGTTTTATTAGTCCATTTAACATCTTATGTAGATATGAAGATACTATGGTAATGAATGGTACAATAAGGGTGTCGTACAGGAGTGATTTACTAGATTGTCTGCATATCATACACAAAACGTGGATTCGAACAACAACAGAAAACTGATTTCCGAATGCCCCTTTCCACCAAATTGCAGGGAGTTGAAGGGTGAGACTACTGCTGTAACGATGGACATATTATGTTAAGATTAAGGTAATAGGTACTCTTTGAAACCGCGTAGATGCAAATAGAATAACGATACTTGAGTGATGTGAAATGTCACACAAAAGTTACCGATTTAATGAATGATATCTTGTCGTGAATTTAAAATACCTAATCTTAACCCATTTCTGCAATATGTATCGAAGTGAATTATTTGATTTGACTTGAAGTATCAAAAAGAGAGTGACTCCTCCTCAAGGATCTGACCATCTCAATAAATCACAGTACTACTGCATTATGTCATTAAAAACATCATTACTCACTCCTGAACCTTGCATTTCAAATCAATAAAAAGTCACGTGATAGCATTTCACTCACATCTGTTGTGGACAGATGACGTATCGATGTCCATTGGAACGATACTAAGTGTAGAAAAGGGGTGGCATCCTTCATCATAATGGCCAGAAAGTGGGCCACTCGACTCCGAGACTTAAATTAAATTCATGAAAGAAGTCTGCCACATTGATTAAGCTCGTGATAGCGTGCGTGATTCAGAGGAAGAGAGACACACACCATCGACGAAGACGGGTCAGCCTCTTATCTCCCCCCACCCCCAAAATAGAGAAAGAAACTCTCCATCCGAGCGATATAAAGTGCAGCATGTCACATCAAGCTGTCCATTAGATGCTACAAACATGACGAATTTAGCATTTTGAATAAGAAACCTGAAAGTGCTTTTGACGGCAATCGGAGGGAAAACGTGCTAAATTTGGCGGTATGTATTCCGAGTTTGCATGCTACTGCATCGATCTTGACAGAAATGCGATACTTATAGTACGTTTCAAACTCGCTTCTTAGCGGGACGACGAATGCAGTGATTGATTCGTTTGAAGCGATTCTGCTGTGAATTGTGACAATTTACAGCTTTTGTCCGACAGGAAAATGCGAGACAGTCCCATCTCACAGGACAGTTTTGACCTCATTGCAAACCCAATCACCGTCTCTGTTTCACAATGATTATCAACAGGCAATTCAAATTGCATTGCCGATCTATAGGGGACAGCGAAGGTTTAAAAAAAAAAAGGGAAAGAAGAAGAAACGAACAGAAAAGAAACTAAAACCAGGTAAAGTGTACGAATTATCACATTAATTTGATTTTTCATTCTTTATATTTAAGAAACAAAATGATATATACAATGCATACATGACAACCATACCAAGACAATTACATTTATGTCCTGTAGAGAACAGATTCTGTGTCACAAGGATTGAGAATTAAGAATGAGGTTTGTAACGTTGACTGCAAGTTCTTGACTTAACTCCCCCAAATTCGTTTTATTTAATCAACTGCGTGTATGGGTCACTGAATCAATCAACAGATATGAATTGCTATTTTGCCTGAGATGGAGAGAGTTGATACCGCCCCAAGTCTAACGTCTTATCCTTTTCTTTTGCCTCCATCTAGTCGTTCGGGTGATGGCTCAACGCTTCATCCCTAATAGCATGCAAATGTAGATGTATTCCTGGTGTGGCGCCTCCATGTCTCGCTCACACGCACGGTTTTAAGAGTGGGGACTGTGAAACCCTACAATAACCAAGAAGCTTCTTGGTGAAACCCAATGTGGTTGTCGTCGTTCCTGTCTCGATAAACATTGAAACCGTCCCCAAACACCTGGAAAATATACCTTATACCGCATGAACATTTCATTAGATTTTTTTAAGAGTAAGCATATTTACATAACCCATTAACCGTTAAACTAGTAAGTGAAACAATGTTTTTAGTTTAGCCAGAACGGATAGTGGCGTTAAGGATTTTCAGATACAGTGAGTCAGATCGTTAAGTACGAAGCTGAATAAGAGAGTATGTGAAGTATTATTTCATGAAGCCCCTTAAAAATCCTGGCTAAACGCTGCAAGACATTAATCTATCGGGCTTTGTGGGGAAAGAAATTAGCTAACTGAAGCAACTCTATATAAGCTTGGCCGGTGTTAATTTAACACCAGCTTTTGTGTTAAATTATAGAGTTATTATAATTTGCTGTTATTTGTTTTCATTATACTTTTAATCAAAATGATTTATAAAATTATTTATAACTTTTATATATTAAAAAAAAAGTTTTAAAAAGTGGTGTTTCACATTTTGTGATGACACCAGGGGGTGTAGTTTCATATCAGCTCGGTGTTGCATACTCAACATCAGCGTTTGCAGTAGCGCCGTGCAGCCTGTTTTCATAATTCGACAATTAATATCTCGCCTCGCCAACGTAAAATGAAATAAAACATAAAATTTCTCACGGGATATTCTGAAGTTCTTGTTCCTTTCATCTATTTGTATAGGATGTAAAGAAAAACATTACAATTAGAGCAAAAGGAAAAACTACATAAAAGATATCATGCGATTGGTTAAATTTCTTCTAAAGTAACAAAACTTGTTTTCAATACGTTTCTAGTTTTCAATACGTTTCTAATACCAGACACACGCCGATACGTGAGCACAAAAGATTATTCCTCCGGCTCAGTTCTCCAACCTCTTCGCTCTATTTATACGATAGGCGGGAAAAGTATCAGTTTTGGCGCGGGAATTTTTATCAATGTCCCCGCCACAAGGTGTCCCTTGCGTGTGGGTTTTTAGGCGTCAGTAGGAGAGCTATACGGACCTTGAGGGGACGTGCACCTAATAAAGTTACAGTTAAACAGATTAACGAAGAGCTTTAAGCCAGGACTCTCTCACCTATCAGTTGTGTCCGAAAATATTTTTATATGCATCCTTGAAGCAACAATGCAATGTTTACCCTTTTATCATCCATTCATGTTATGCCATGCTCTGTTTTCTCTTTGAAATCAAATTACGGCGAAATGGGAATTGCATTTGTGTGATGCCTTTGGTGCGATCGCTACCTTGACAAAGAAGATGGGGGTATTGTTTAATTTCTCATAAAACTCCACTAACCTAAGAAACCTATATGAATAATATCAACTTACATGTAGGGGGTAAATTTTTAAATTTGATGTAAACTTTAATGTTAAGTGGTATTATGCAAACCAAGATTTTCCAAAGCTATGCATACATTCGCTAGTTTAATTTGTTCAATAAAATATTTATGAAAACATAGCACATAGGAGGAAGGTAAGAAGCACTTATTGAAAGAAAATGGGGTGACAGTCTGAAAAAATTGTGTACACAAACGAAACGTTGAGTTTGGTAAATTGTCTCGCCAAGCTAGTTATTTTTAAGAAAATAAAAAAAAAATAGAAATTACAACAGAATTAAGCATCAATTAAAAAATATATTACATAAATGATGTTTGATAAAAAAACATATTTTTTAAAATTGTACTGTTCCTTTTTACTCTTTTCTATAAAATACGATTCTTTTCTTGGTTTTTTTTTTTTTTTTTTTTTTTTTTTCCTTGAAGGGCTTGCAATACGTATATAGTTTAGTCCAGCAGTAGATTGCAATTTTGGGGCCTAACTTGTTTTGGCGTCTATAGTTTTTTTTTTTAACGGATTATTGATTGCCTAACATTAAGTTTTGAAGAATTCGTATGCTGACACTTTGTCAGCATATATTACATAAATTGATTTGATAAAAAAACATATTTTATAATGCACTGTTCCTTTTACTCTTCTATAAAAATAATTCTTTCTTGGTTTTTTTTTTTTTTTTCCCTTTGAAGGGCTTGCAATACGTATACAGTATAGTTTAGTCCTAGCAGCAGATGGGCAATTTGGGCCTAACCTTGGCGTCTATAGCTTTTTTTTAAACGTATATGATTGCCTAAACATTAAGTTTGAAGAATCCGATTGCTGACACTTTGTCAGCACATTGAGCATTTTGAGATATGTGACGTCATACAAATGGTGCAATTACCAATTTCCCTCTAGAATTGAGAAAATAGATGTTTAATATGGACAATTCAAACAACAATAGGAGCTAAATGTCTGCATATCTCTTAGACCATTTCTCTAATATTGTTTTGTTAGGTCAACATGGTCATCACAGTTGAATGCTAATTGCAATAGTGTCCATAGAGCCCTCAAGTTGAACTATTATTTTCATGACATATATGTTGCTCCCGAAGAAGGCACCCCACCTATTCCGAAAAAAAAAAACTCAAGATAAGCTACATGAATTTTATCAAGCAGCGAGGATTGAGTAAGACCAATCCATAATAGGTTTTTATTTAGATGGTTATATGAATAATATTCAATGTGAAACAGATTAAAACATATGGTCTTTTTCAACCCTCTAAAATGATTCGGAGAATTGATACACTATCCTGATTAATGAATAAAGACAAACTCTAAAGATAATTAATAAAATAATAATAATAATATAATAATAAATAATAATAATAAATCTTATATAGCGCCTCTTCCAAATAAATTTGCTCAAGGCGCTTCACAGAATAGAAGGTAATTTGCCTCTCCAAGAATAGTATAAGCAGATTCAGAGGGAGAACAAATATGTTTCAATTTGTTCTTAAATCATGTGTTAACTGTTGCTACAAGAACGAATTTCAGAGGTAATGACCTTCCAAATTTGGAATGCCAATAGCACCATTTTTGGGATTGCTCTTTGGAATTTTCAAAAGAAGGGGGGTCTGTTCGAGATCGTAATAGAAGACGGAGAAGAAACATGTTGAAATGTATTGAGGAGACAAATTATGATAGACTTAGATACAATCATTGCTACTTTAAACAATTCTCTTCGAGAAGGTAAGCCAGTATGCAAATCTTCTTGTTTAAGGAGTATAGTACGGGCGACGGTTTTGAGATGCGCTGAGGCCTTTCAATATCAAGACAGTGATATTAAAAGAGAAGATTCGCAAATCTATCGGCTCTAACATCCAAAGATTGAATATATTTATTTATTATTTTCCGCATGATTATTTTTGGTACATTTTCAGTGGAGAGTCAGTTGAACATTAATAGCGTTTTGATTCACTTCGACTATTTAACCTTGCTTTTAGTGGATTTTAACTTTAGCCAACTTACTGATACCTGCTTGCCTCCTAATTAGGTCACTACATTCTATTACTATATTACCACAGATACTTGTTGGACATAGGACTTTGCTTTGGGATTAAACCAATCAAGGTCTTTAAGCGTACATGATTCATTACGTGGGGGCATAACAGCAAGTGTTGCCATGGTCCTGCTCTTCCCCACACTCAAAACAGCATGTCCGTCCTCGGTTGTATACCAACTTCCAAAAAGACCCTAACCAGCGCCTGCCTAGTTGGTATCAGCTCAATCTTGTTGGCCATAGTTTGTTCTCGCGTAAGGCGAATATATCTTTTTTCGCTACTCTCAGAATTATGATAGCTGAACTTCGGCTATCAGTGTGAATTTTATCCTTACGCGACTCGCGTATTGATCCACAGTGAGAATCATGTCTACGCGTGGATGGGAAGAGTTATTACAAGGGCTCAGAGAATGGGTAGTCAACTCACTTGATTTCAAGTTTTAGATCTAGACGATTAGAACTGTGGCATTGGTCACGAATCGGTGGTCACGTGGGTAGCCGCCGTTCCTGTGTTTGATACGTGTGCAATCACACTGAACTCGTGACTTCTGCTGGTCAGGTGCCAATTGCATGATAGTCGTCAAATATAGCTCGAAGAATAACTGTACTCTGGCTGCGTGTGGATCGCGTTGTTCACCCGAATATCTGCCTGCATGTACCATACTCACTCGCTCGAATATAGATCTTCATACAATTCATGAGAGCACAAGAAGGCACAGATGACAATCCTGTGTTGGGAGACATTTTTGCATCTTGAGTCCATTGCATGGCGTAGTATTCAATATAGATCGCGCAATTTTTTGTTCCTCCATCGATATATAAGAGCCCAGGTAATAGTTATCAAATCAGTGTATATGAATATAGTGTTGGCTCGCATAGTTTAAATTATAATATACTCCGCTCCTCCTCCTTGAGCCGTATTTTGTAGGATTATGTCCAGAATTACCCTCATTAAGTAACAATTATCCCGTCGCTCGTAAAGTTCGTTCTTATTGTTAAGGACGACATGGTGAAACCAGTTAGATCCGTTCTTATTTTATAGTCTCTCAGGAGATAGCTTGGTGCAGCTCACATCGTTTGTCAATCTCAAAGAATATAATTTTGATTAATTTTATTGGTACAGTGTCATAGGCTGCTGATGTTGAACAAAGCTTACTTTCTGGTATATATGTTTCTCCTCCAAATCCTCTGATATAAATATAGATAGATAGAATATCTGGGTTCCAGGCAGTGTGGCTAGTCAGGCGATTTGTCTTGGCCGGAACCTGTATTAGTAATTCATGGATTATGAGTTCTAGGTCTATCATCAATGGGAGTAAATAGAGATTTTTAGTAGTTATGAGTCTTTCAAGAAGTTGCATTGTAGCCAATCATGATAATTGACATGTTAGATCATGAGAATAGGGCATATGTGCTATTATGGTCTATGGTCTGGATTCTTTTCCGTTAACCATGGACAACGATTTTTGTAATTTCTCCATTAGATTCTGGGTTATATGTATCATGCAATTCAGCATCAAAGCAGCCACTGAAGCTCAACAGAGTCCAAGTGTGTAATTTGATTCATTGTTCGCAGAGTGTATGGCATTCGCATAGCCTTGCTGTATTTTGTTCTTTCTTTATGGTCTTGTACCATCACACAGGCTTTTTCATACTGAAAGGTATTGTCAGGGTCTGGGGTCTTCGGAAAGGCATTCTTCAGGCATCTTGGGGAAGCATTCGCTCTCCCGAACAGTACAGGATTTAGTGCTTTTACCATCTGACTGGTCCACAAGAGGCCTGAATGTGGGCAACTTGTGCTTCCAGCAGTGACTTGTGGTCCTTGGTTGTTTTTTGTTAGGCATTTTCATAGTATCTCGCTACTTCTGTGTATATCCGTATGACTAGATCCAATTTCTTGCATTTTCTGATCTCGCATTGACGTTTCCTAATATAATGACATGTTTAGTAATTACTTCAATCAATTCCGCGTGTGTCTAGTACTATGAATAGAGTGTGCACTCTTGACACACCAGTTGTGATTTTATCTATGATAACTTAATGATTAATACTTCTTTAGATAATCCTAGCATTTGAAATCGCTCTGACTTGAGACTTCGTTTGTTATACACTCTCTTACCACTCTCTGGTTGTCGTAGCTCTACAATAGACTGGACGGTTGCTGTCTAACTGAATGTCATCATCCATTTCCTATTAATGCAACTGTACCCACGTGCCTTCGTTTAAGTGGTGAGTAACGGCAGCGGAATGGGATTATACTGTGAGCTAGTTGAGTGAGCTGTATATTTCGAACTCTCGGATTGTTGACTGGTTTAGATAGAGAGTGCTCGCTCTCTTCCATTGCTTTAATATAATATTGTGGATTTACTTGCGCATATAAATATTGCCGTCTAAGAACTTGTGCCGTTTAATATGTCGATCATGACGTTAAGTATGTTTTAATCTGCGTCTCCATCGTTCGCTGATGAAGGAAGAGGGGAGCTTGGCATCATGAATGCAGTACCGTGTGACTTGCAATTCTGCCCAGTTTTCGACGAGTTTCGCCGTCTCCATTGGTTACTCCATATTCCCATGTAACATGAATGGCTGTGAAATGCCACATTTGGTGTGGTTCTCCAGATACTCATGGGGGAGGTTAAAGTCTGTAGTGGAGGTTTTAGAGGCTAGAGCTTACAGACGAGATTGAATTTGGCTGGTTTAGGCAACACAATCTGCCTAATGGAAAAAAAATGAGACCTATAAATTTGAGATAGCACAATATTTTTAAATATAAAAATAAGAGGGCGCTATAAACAATCCTAACAAAATTAGACTTGACATTTTTGTCATTGCGATATATAAAACAATTAATTTAGTAAAGTTTCCCAAGACATTCAGACATTAATTAGCTGACTAAAAGTGTAGTTACACATTTTTAGAAGAAAAATTCTGTTTTTTTTGGCGGCCATTTTGTATGACAGGTCACATATCTCAAAATGCATCAATGCTGACAGAGTTGTCAGCAATCGGTTTCTTCATATTGAAGTTTGGGCAATCATAATCCGTTTGAAAAAAAAACCTATAGACGCCAAAACCAACGGTATATCGAGATGGCGGCTAGCACTGTTTGTTGCTTTCTGATCTTTTTTCTAGATCGTATGAAAAAAGGGAAGAACGACTGATATATTTATTATGGAGGAAACGATCTTTTAATGATGATGAGCTATTATTAAAGTATGTTTTGTATAAGATGTATGTGTGGTGTGTGTGTGTGTTTGTGGGGTGATAATGTTAGTATATGCTGTGTGTTGCGTTGTGTGTGTTGTGTGTGTGCGTGTTGCGCGCGTATGTGTTGGGTGAGGGATGTTGTATGTTTTTGTGTATATATGTGTTGTGTGTTTATATTACGAACCTAAATTTTAAAAAAAATCATATATCAATGGTTAGTTCCTCAGCTTGAGAGACTCGCAACCTTTCCATTAACTTCCACTCTTACACCATGCTTGTTACCCGGCTGGCCTGTCTTTTACTGGGGAACCTGTTTACTAAGATATCGAAACTCCCTTTTTAAAAGCGTAACAAGCAAAACTAGGATACCACAATATCTCTAAAGTGGCCTAGTTAATTCCTCGCTGAAGTATCATTTTACCGTGACGTAATCACTTGCTACTTAGGTCTTCAATTGACATGATTGAAATCAAGTGTACTAAGTTGAAGTGGGATTGATATCGAGCACTTTCTTCATGTTGAACTTGGGCATCGTGTGACTAAAAGGGGTACCGCCACGTTTATGTGCAGGGGGTATTACGGTGAAAACAGACAAACTCCTATTGATGACACCAATTACCAACGACCATGGTTGGATTGCAGTCCGTGTCTCTTGCAGACATGCTGGAGGGTTATGGATCCTCCTGTGGGATTTTAATACACATGTACAAGTTTGGGGTATATTATATTGAGAGAATAAGGCACTGAGGATAAAATACTGACCAAAAAGGGAAGAAGAGCAGAGGGAGGCATTGTATTCATCGTATAAATACATGGATACTTTCGTAGCACTTATTGAAGCCCAGATAGAAAACTTTGATCGCCAAAGTCTGGAACAGACAAGGCCCCTAGTAATAGTCCATATTCTCGACACCTTTTTCAGTAATATTCCTTTGAACAAGCATATTAAAAGTTACGTACAGATGTAAGGTTATATAATTCTTGCATTTCAGTTGTTGTCAGGTTATAAACATACTTTACCGTGTCTCCTCGCTTTCCAATTTTAATTTCTACGAAACAGATATATGCATTGGCGCCTCAGAAGTAATACCACGTGATCCAACCAATGCAACGTTTGATGCCATTTTGGGTTACGTCATGAAAAAAGCACCCAATGCCAAAGGAGCCGTAGTGTTTGCCTCCGAGACAGACGTTCGATGGTTACTCGAGGCAGTGAGACGTGCTAATAAGACCAAGCATTTTATTATGATTGGTAGTGACGACTGGGGTACCAAGCATAATGCTGTAGAGACACAGGAGCAGGTGGCTGAGGGCGCTATAACTCTATTACCAGCTAGAACACCAGACAAAGGTAAATAACGTTACCACATTTAGTCGCTCTTTTTCTTACATTTTTCATTTGAAATATGATTCAATTAAAAAAAAAGGGAAAAATATTACTTTAATGGAATATGATAGAAGTTTTCGAGAATCTCAATCTGAAATGGATTCTAAAATGAATATCATTATGTCATAACATTTCACATTATTTTGGCATTGCCCCATTGATTCTAATTATTTTTCTAATAATATAAAACGCGAAAATATTTTTTAGACTCTTTGATTCTCAACCCAAACTCATCTTTTAACAAAGGAAATGTTACAATGACAACAACAAAAAAAATATGTAAAAAAAATAAATAAATAAAAAAAGGAAAGAATAACAAATAATTCCCATAATGATATAGGTATACACAAATTTATCACCAACTTTCTGGTTTAACCCATGCCTATTCAAATTCAAATTAAATTCTATTAATGGGTTGTTACAAATAAAAATCAATACACGTTTCACAACCAACAGGTTGAAAGTAATATACTTACAATAAAAGTACATGAATATCATTTACAGGTAAAAACGAAAATAAGAAATTTAACAAACAACAAATCATACAAGTAAGAACATATTATATGCCTGAAATAATGAACAATAATGTAAATGAAATGAATAAATATAAATTCAAATTCTGATTGAGATTAAAAACTTCAAAATGAATTAAAATATAATCGAATTAGAGACTATAGCGTGTTGACATAGTTTCCTATATAATCTAAGAGCTTGAAACCAAAAATAGGACCATAATAAGCCACTGGTATTGATGGATACTATTCTGCGAGAAGTAGTAGTCCAACATCAAGAGAGCTGAGAGTGCTCAAATTAGATTAGAACGGAAGAGGATTTGTATCCCTTTAGGGTTTTTTGAGGGAAATCTCGTTATGACGTGGAATAAATTGATCTTGATAGATAAAAATGTTAAATTGTTTTCAGGCGAAATAAATAGATGAAGAATATGAAAGAAATGCAACACTTTAAGGTTTGTGTTGAATATTCAAGTTGATTGTTTAAAATGAAAATAGATTGCTAATTGAAACCAAGAGCAGTGCATTTGCACTGTCAAGCTACAACCCATTTCCCATCTGAAAAGATTGATTCCTAATAATCTCTATTAGTATTACAGTAAATGCAACCTGATATCTAATTTATTCTTTATTTGTTTCTTTTAGCGCAGGTTTAGGCCTATGTAATTTTTTTTTTTTAAGTTTTCAGGATCATTCATCAATCTCTTTCTTTTTAATTTAACGAGAATTATGCAATTATAAGGGATTACCTATCTATTACCTTTCTTTTCATACGGTGGTTTGTTATAAAAGCTTGTCCAATTAAGACCATAGTCTGTATTAAAATTTGGAACCATTTTCCATTTTTTTCTCCTCTCTTTCCCACCACCCCCTCTCTCTCCCTCTACCGAGTGAGTCAAAAAAAAACTTTACACCTAGAAAAATGTCCAAAAAAAACAAAACCAATTTATAAACCCCAAATTATTTTACATATTCTGAAAGCGTAACTCTTCCCGCATCTTCTGGTATCATTTTTGTGTGGTATGTCTTTACGCTTGGATGAACATTACCATTATAATCTGTTGAACTACAATAAAGAATATAATAATAAAATATAATAATAGTATCAAGCTTAATGATACAACAGGTGTAGAATTCTGCTGGTGTGGTACGTACCCAATGAATAAAAATTGGAAAAAGGGCTCGACCACATGATGCACGTCGTTGTACATTTGTAAAAGCGATAAATTTGGGCTCATTGAAATTTTCTGGCATTTCGAGTCATGAAAAGGCATCATAAAGGCATAAAAGTAAAAGAAGCATGCATACGCCTAATGAGATAGATGTTCCAAAGTATGTACACTACAGTCGAGTATGACTTGTTCCAAGAAGGATAAATGTTTTTTCAGTTTGCGGTTGGAACAAGCACCAAACCACACGACCACACCAATCAGCATGCACCGGATACCAAAAGTGAGCAGATGACCAACTGGGAACGTGGACTGGTATAGCGTGGTCTCATTGAACGAACGCTTTCCAGCTGTTTGAATATTCTGTAGACGCGGTTTGTTTTGTAAAGATGAGCGGAATAGAGATGAACGAACAGAAGAGCCGAGCATGATTGCGACGTAGACAGATGGTGAAGGTAGATGTGTCGAGAAGAATGATAGTAAAAAGTGTGATGAACGTGAGGAGGATTCCGACAAGGAGTACATAGCAAAGTCTCGACGCCGATGCACGTATCACTGGTGTGTCCGTTGTCAGTAGAAACAAAGAACAGCAATGACATATTCAAGGTGCTAAAATCCCTAAATGGACATCACGACCGGTTACGATTGCCCCCGGGCGAATGCCAATGCAAGGAACTCAATCTCGATATCTCACATGCCCGTACGATCCGTATTGGGAAAGTGTACCCTGTGACAAATTCCTGCAAGTCCCATTCATCTTCACGGTAACTGGTTGATATTTCGCATTTGGTACAGACGCCAGCAACATTCGCTCGCTTCTCGTTTTATCCGGAAATAGTCATGAGGCGCAGGGCAGAGAACAATAACAGACGCTGGTATCGTGTTACTTGGTGATTCTCTCCCCCAAGTCAGATTTTGCTGGTGTTCAGCGTCGAGGACTCCACTCTTCCATGATCCAATGGAACGTATTTGTACTGATCGTCTATCCTTTGGTATTGATACAAGTCGTAAGCTCCCCGTCCTATCACCATCTTTGATTTGAATCGTAACCTCGCCACGCTCCCTGCAAGAGAAGAGTGAAACACATGTTACCGCAAAATCACATCAAAATATTAAGTTTTATTCTTCTTTCTTTAAAATTTTCAAATCTACCCGACAGATTTGCTCAAAACAATATGTTTTTTTGACATGTTTAAAGCATTTGTCGTTATACTGTTTTCCCAAAAACCTAAGAGAACTAAGTCAGACAAACTAAATAGGTCCACGAGGCCGAAAATACATCTTCATAGTATTCTGTCAAGGATATAAACTCTCCTTTTATTGCCCCTCGGTCTTCGAAATTAAACCTTCAGACAACTGTATGTTCTCCTTTCTTATGCTTTTCTATAACAAGGAAACATTTTAGGGTTACTAGCTTCATGTCGGCCGGAAGGAGGCCAAAATATCCACCGAACTATGGGAGATGTGAAAGGAAATCAGGGAGCAAAATGTTCCCTTCCATCCAGTTCGCTAAATGTAATCCAAAAATTACTTAAACGTACTCACATCTTTTGGATATAGTTTGAGGAATGTAAATGAATGGATTGTCCTTCGTTGGAATACATGGCATTCAAATTAGAACTGGTTTTACAATTTACAATTGAGTGCTGTAGTTTTGATAATCAACTCCGGATAGACCGTAAGCATTTTGAAATGGTTGGCTATTGATTACAGTCATTCTATTTTAGGACATCATTTTAGACCATGGCAACACTCGAATACGGGGCAGTCTTAAATGGACAGGTAGAATTTGGGTTATATATTTTTTTCGTATATATAGAGATTCTAGTGTTTGCACTAAGGACCTTTTGTATAACCTTGGCTGCATTACTAGTGGCAAAATTTATTTGGGTTTTCTTAATAAATGCTGTTTTTAGGGAGAAGGTGGATTGTAGCCTTTTTCAATCAAAAAGCGCTTCCTTCCCTGCTCCTCCGCGTCTTATCTCCCTCTCCACCGGTTCCCACCAGCTGTATGTCGAACATGATAGAATACGCCTAGGCAGGATTGGTGGGTAGATTACACAGGATATGGACAGATGTGGTAAATCTTAGCTTGAAACTCGACCACTTTAACCTTCGAAAGGCGATGTCTTTGAGATAGTCGAGATACTTCTGGCCGTCAAAACCGCGGGTCAAGCACTACACAACCCATCCGTCCCGTTGCACAGGTCACGTTGCTCCTGTGCAAGGCTGGGCCAAGACGTAAGTGGCGTCGAATGACAACTGACTTTACCCTCGCTGCTCGTCACGTCGTCGTCAGAATCTCCGATCCCTGAAATTTTAAGCAGACGGAATAATGTCTCCATATTATGTCGATTATAACTATCTCCTTCTCCTCAATTTACCTCTAATTACGTATCTGCTGTAGATTATATTACTGCCCTTTATTTGCATTGATATCGGGAGAAGTGTACCCAACACAATATTACCTTTAAAAAATTATCACTACTTATCTCTTGAATTTGATATTAAATTTATCGTTTGAATCTAAGGTTGAATCGAATTTAAAAAAATATATTAACATATATTATAATGATTGCCATTATACAATAATCTTTTTTGAAATTGAAATAGCATACACGTTATATTTACATTTGATAGGATTGGATCGAAAACGAGTAAATAATATTCTGGGCAAAAAAACAAAACATCAACAATATGGTCTACCACTAACATCATGAAACTAAGAAAAATGGCAAGAAAAAAAAAAAAAAAAAAAATCCCATTAAAGTTTATACTGCGGGAATGTTATATTGAAAAGGGATCTCTTGAATGTTCTTTTAAATATTCATATTACAAATGTCTTTTTGACCTCACGTCGTCTATTTTCAAATCTTCTGCAAATAATATCTTTTTAAGTTGCAGCATCATCATTGCAAGTATAAATCCTTGTCTTCTTCCAAATGAAATCACATTCTTTAAAAAGAAAGTAATTATAGTTTAACATAATTGAAGAAACGATATATAGATTACAGCCACCCACACATACACCCGCACCCCACACACACCCCAGTCCCAGACAGAAAACACCCACACACGCACCCACGCACCCAGTCCCTCAGATAAAATATAAAAAAGACACACACACATACACCTTCATACATAATAACAAACACAAGCATCCAAAAACCATCAGTCCCTCAGATAGAATAACACACACACACACACACACACACGCCCTTAAGTTCCTCAAAAATAAAACACGCACACACACAACCACACTGACACACCCACAGTCCCACGGACAGAATAACAGACACACACACGCACCACACATCATTAGACTGAATAATATACACAAACACATGCGTTCCCACAGTCCCTCAAAAAAGATAACGCACACACACACACTCTCCCACTCACACGCCCTCATAAACCTTTAACACCTGCACATATATTTCCAGGGAACATATTTACATATAAAACGTAATTAGCGCCGATTTAAGGTAATCAGGATATTTCATTTCTTAAAATACTGTAATTCATTATTTTTAAACTAATTTGGTATTCTGTTTTTGTTAAACTTCATCATTGAGACAAATAACGTCTTTTCACTGAAACTACTTTTTTTTTAAAACAGGAATACTCTCCTTAAAGTTGATAATTGGAAGGACTTCCTTTTCTGACATAATGCTTTTGTACCTCTCTTCCGGATCATTAATCAAGCTGATAAATGACGCCAAAACTATGGAAGGAATGCATGATGGACAGGGATACCTAATTTGTGCTCGCAATGTTACTACGGATAAATCCCCTTCTTCTCAGAAGAAGAGTTATTTTTACCCTGTCTGTTACCCTTAACAGTTTTTTTGACTCTCCAATAATCGATAGTTATTCGGGGTGACTGCAAGATGGTTAAATTTTTTTGTAAACCTCTATGTTTAATGCATTCAAACTTAAAGCTGTCAAGATGAAATGGGCCAAAAAGAAAATCAACTTTTTTTCTTAATATATTCACACCGTTCACAGTTATGTCGTCCTTTATTATATAAATTCATGTGAATGTGTAATTTCTTGGTTAAAAAAAGTAAAGTTTGTGAAAAGTTGTATGATATTTGTGGTCAAAAACATTTTAAAGTGTAATTTCCTTTATAAAAAGTCAACGACGATTATCATGATATTTTGCTCAGTATTAATATAACGTCAAGGAGTTTGTCTGAAATATTGAGGCAAAAAATATCAAATCTTCTGGCCAAGACACAAGTCTGTTTGTAATGTCATTTTTTTTTATTTTTTAATTAACAATCACATTTAATGTCGTTGATCCTAATGTGTGCCGGTGGATTGTAACCTTATTTCGTTTAATACAAATTGGAATATGTACAAAAATCATTTTGGAAGATAAAGTAGATGTAATTATTTTTGACAGTTATTATATTCGGAGAATTGCCCATGCTTAAGCAAACTTTTGGTTCCGACTTTTTATACTCGATCGCATTCTACTTTGTTAGTTGTGTTTGTCAATAAAAATAAGCATTTATTATGGTTTTGTCGTACTTGCGGCTACAAATACTATGGGGACTCTTTAATATGTGGCAAAAAAAAAAAAAAAAAACGACTGCTGATGAGCTTAGTGTACATAGTTTTCTGTTTTGTCAATGAACATTATTCTCGAGTTGGCACCAGCACTCATAGCATGACATGATGTGCAGACATAAAATCAGGAGGTTGCAGCTTCGATTTCATTTTTTGGTGATGCTATAAATTGATAGTTTTAGGATACGTGTATGGATAGGGTCGCGCTTACAATAAGGGATATGGTTATGGGTAAAGGGGTATAGTGTAGATTATAACAAAATAACTGGACTCTTTGGGAAGCGTAACAATCGCTGATAGGACTGTCCTGTCGGTGGCACAATAAAAAAAAAGAGAGCAAAAAGGAGCTATTAAGATTTGATACATGTTCTTGTTTTGCTTTTCATGAATTTTACTTCCTTCTCTTAAACTTGAATCATGAATACTAATGCGTCATCGGAGTGATGTTGTGGATCCTGATTTTCATCTTATCTGATGTTCCTGTACACCTTTTAAGATATGTGTCTTCCCGAAGGTCGGTCTGTTGGAATCTGGCTCGCAAGAAAATTAAGACTAATGGCAGAGGCCAGCTGACAAAATCAATGGGCCTCTCGAAAATAACGTATCAAATAAAACCAGACGTCTCTCCCGATGGGCGGGCTTAAGAAGGACAAATCCACCTTCAGTGTATGCGCATGCAGAAATTGCGCGAAACAATGAGGTGGAAATGCTCTCTTTACTGAAGAAATTCATTTCATTTCCAGCTATTTTTCTTTTAAAATTAATTCCTTCCTTCTCAAAGGATAAATTCTGTCATATAAATCTTTGAATATGGGTAAATGGCCGCATTGCTGCACGCGCTGGTCGCAAAGTAGATCGATTAGGGAGAACGGGGATTTAAAAAGAAAGTCAAGATCTGCACTAACGGTAGATTGTTCAAGTGCTTACACTGCTCAATGCATTTGGCCAATTAATCAGTCATTCATTGAAATATGACATGCCGAAATAATCATACTAGGGATACTTTCACTTCACTAACTCGTAATTCATATGAAACGAAAGAAAGTACATGCATGAAGTAAACTTAAAACACAGAGTTTAAATAATTTTTTAAATTTAATTATCCTTTTTGATTCACTTTGTTTTTGCAAACTTTTGGATTGCTGGAAGTTAATATATACAAAATTTTATACTTTTCGTATTTTTTGCAAACCTTTTGATTGCTGGAAGTAATATATACAAAATTTTATACTTTTCGTATTTTTTTTCTAAATGAGTGAATAATTCCATATTGAAATTCAAAAAGGAGAAAATATCTTTCAAGCTATTAGTTCAATACAATTATCGTTGACAGCACTCTTAAAAGTAAATGAGGGGGGGGAGACTGTAAGCTTTATTATAAAAAAATTGAGTGATTTAATCCACTATATTAATTTCTTGATATGAAATATAGTATGAGAAACTCGCCATATTGGAAATTAATGAAAATACTGCCAGATTTTAAATGTAATACTGCTGATTAATTATAAACTTGTTTGGTTGATACTTAACTGCATAAATAAAAAATATAAAAACATAGAATACCATAAATAAGACTATAAAAGAATAAACCAAAGACTAGGGTTAAGCCATGCAATGCTGATCTTTTTGTATGTTTTATTGCGAAATTAAAATGATAAATTGAAAAGATCCTTTCTTCTTACCTGTACACCGTTTTTTAGTCTGAGCGGTAAGGCATAAAGGACGCCTCTCGCGTTTGGCCCTGCTGTGGAACGAACAGTGAATGTCCTCTCCCAGAACTGCGTGAACCAGTAGTTGGACTGGGAGTGGTGTGCGGGTTTAGAGACGTGAAGTAACTATCGAAACCTGGAGAGAAATAGAGAGATAGATAGATATCATATATACAGGAATTGATGGAGAGAGAGGGTGGAATCACATCCAATGAAAAGTTCTAAATATATATACCGAGTGAGTCCAAAAAAACTTACACCTGAGAAAAAATGTCAATAAAAGAAAAACAATTATAAATCCCATATTATTTACATATTCTGAAGAGTAACTCCTCCCGCATCTTCCGGTACCATTTTTGAGTGGTATGTCTTTACGCTTGGATGAACACGACGCATTGTTTGCGAACATGTCAATTTCGAATTGTGACAGAATTTGAGTAAAATTCAAAACAACAAAAAGCTAGAAAACAGCAACTTCATCCTGATTAAAATAGCATAACTTTTTAACGAAAATGTCTTCTGCTTGATTACTTGGCAGGGATGTTGTTACACATATTGACTACATTTGTATGAAAATTAGATTGACTCGTGAAGTAATGCACGAATGAGTAACACATTAAAGATCAAATGCCACTGACAGACCTAAAAAGGCTCCTAATACTTTTGGAAAGTGATTATTTTGTCTTTGACGTGTGCTCTCTCATGCCTGACTCTACATATATATCTCATTTTCATACAAAATGTAGTCAATATGTGTACACATCCCTGCCAAGTTATTAAGCGGAAGACATTTTCGTTAAAAAGTTATGCATTTTAATCAGGATGAAGTTGCTTTTTTTCTAGCTTTTTGTTGTTTTTGATTTTACTCCCATTCTGGCACAATTCGAAATTGACATGTTCGCAAACAATGCGTCG
>CALNVZ010002100.1:37081696-37097787 GCA_940671915.1 Paracentrotus lividus
GACGTCCAAAAACCTAACAGCAACAGACAATGCCCGCCTCTTCTACACATATCGACAGGAATACTTAAGTGAAGAAGAAAACCTAGATCTCAGTTGAATGTATGAAACAAAAACCAAAATCAAAGAAACAGATTAAAGTAGTTTGAGAACAATTGAATAAATAATAAGAAAGTTATATGCATTTGAATGTTGTGATCACTAACACTATGGACATCCTCACACTGGCAACAGACCCAATGTTGTGATGTCACACATGAACAACTTCCCATATGACATACAAAAAAATACCCCAAATACTTCTTTTTCTTATTCTAATGGTATTACAGACTCTTCACCAATGATTATTTTTGTGAAACCTGTATCACATGCCCTCCCATGAAAAGAATCTCAAATCTTTTAACAGAATTAATAAAAAAGACATTTTGAGTGAAATATGTACAAAGTAATGGGAAAGTTGTTCACGTATGACACCACACCATCTTGGACCTGTTGCCAATATGAGGATCCCCATAGCTGTAGTGATCACAACATTCAAATGCTCATAACTTTCTTATTATTCATTTCATTTTTTCTCAAATTTTCATTGATCAGCTTCTTTGATTTTTTCTGTTTGTACAATTCAATGAGTTTCTAGGGTTTCCTTCCCTTTAAGGCGGGCTCACACTATGCGACTTGCTGCGGTGCGATTTTTTAAAACAAATGGTAGTTTGCATTATTAATGCGACATTTAAAAGAAAAGTTGTCTTATGAGATGTAAAAATTGTAAAGGAACAATTTAATCAAATTTTGTTTCCAATGCGAGTACTTTAATTAGGAGTAAAGGCCAATTTTCCTTAAATTGCAAGACTGCAGTGACGTCACTCCGATTGGAAACAATTAGATTTTATACATAGAACGGGTTCGCAATCGCTTGAAATTCAATTTTGATGTTCATAGGAATACCCACAACTTTTTACATTATTCAATTTCCTTGTTTAAATGTTTGTATGAAAAAATATATAAAAGTTTCCTGAAAATCGCACCGCAGCAAGTCGCATAGTGTGAGCCCGCCTTAAGGGGCCCTTCAGGAACCTGGTAGGCTGCCACAGGATAGCCGTAGGGGAAACCTTAAATATCGCAAAAGACGGTAGTCATCTTTTTTACAATGAGGAATTGAAAGAAAAACCGGCGGAACCCTTCGCGTCACCTGTAGATGCCTGCGCGCGGCCCTTTAGTGACTCCGGGTTTTGTTTGGTATGATATATTTATTTTTGTCTATATTGGGTGACAGCCCAATGGACTCGGGGCTGATAGATCGCAAAATATACAGAGTGATGAGTCCCTCTCTATTGTTGTTTTTACGTTTTCATTTATTTTTTTAAAGGTAAAGTCATAGCTTTGAAACTGTTTATCAAATTTTGGAAATCATTTGAAGATCAGAAATTGACATTGTAACAAAACGCAACCCGAAGCGTATCTTGGAAAGTTAATTTATAAGCCCAAATACCTGCGACATTTCTTATTGATGACTAGTAGCCTAACTAGTATACTGGAGTCTATAATCTAATATAACAATCTGAATCAAATCTGAAATCACCTGTCTCATACATGTACAATTCAGTTTAATTTTTTAATGAAATTTTGGTAATATATAGATAGTATAACTAAACTAAAAATAAAAAAGAGACCGGCAAGAATTTCTTTTTATTGTAATATGTATTACTGCCATACTTTGACAAAAGGAAGTAAGTAACAAAAGTGACATTTCCTTTAAATGCCAGTACGAACTAATAGCCTTGTATAGCACCACCTCCAGTCATGAATACTCAAGTCTGCCCCGATTCCGTAACCCATAATGCAACATTATGTGCAGTGTAGTCTTATGATATAGACCAGTTGAAAAATATAACACTAGTTGACTTCTCTACATTCATACCGCACTGATCATGTTACCAAGTAGCAAAACAATGTCTTTTCCACTCAAACCATTCTTGTTTCCCGGGACAAATCTGAATTATGAGGAAATTTATTAACTGTATTATAATAGTTTTCACAGAAGGTATATTTTAAGACAGTTATTATAACACACATCAATGACAGTGTTGTCAGTTCGGTCTCGCTTTAAAATAATTTACACTGATGTCATTGTAATCTCATGATTGTCTTTGCACTTTGATAAACTTTTATATAAACAAATTTGGCAAGAGGAAGATGCACTATAAATGCGAATGAGAAAATCGAAAACTCAAATTGATCTGACCATTTCCACGTCTTACTTCCTTTTGTCGAAGTAGGGCGTATACACCATCAAAGTTATTAATTAACTCGTATAAAATGGATATCATTTCAAAGAGGAATCAGGTATTCATCTGCTCTTAAATGTCAAAAAATTTATCTTCAGATTTTCAAAAAGATTTTTTTTTTCTATACCAAGCAGTAGAGTACTGCTCTGCCATTATTTAACACGCGGTAATGTGCTCGTCGTGACCTGACTATGATTGATAAAATCATTCTGAGGCATTCTTAAATACTTTAAAAATACAATCAGTTATTATGGTGCTCTATGAAATAAATTACCGTCTGATATTGAACAGATAAGTAATTGAATACCTAATATAATATATTTTTTCCACCTTGCGTATTGATTCAGGATTAAGATACGTTTATTTCAATGGAGATATGTTTCTTTCTTCAAGTCTAACTCGATTATTCTAAATTCTCTCTCTCCCTCTCTTTTTTTTACTTCCTCTAACACAATCAAGATTTGAAAATAGGGTGAGGGGCGCCAACATTTTCGATTTAAACATGCTGACCTACAAGTCAATAGAGGTTTTCAAATGGGGCATCTCCTAAATCCACGATGGATCCGCCATGCAAATCACTCGTCCAACATTACGCAATAAAAATTACAGATCACAGTGGTTTTCAATAAAATTATTAAGTTTTAATAATTCAGTTGTGAACACCTGCACAAGTTCTTTTCTATATACACTATTGCACCTATGCTCAAACCCTGTTACACATCGTATAAGTGTGTAAGATAATCATTATATATAACTTTGAATCTTATTGATGGCAAATATTGATATGTGCCTCGTAAAAAGCAAAGCAATAATTTCAAGATATTGAATTGGAAATTATAATCACAAAAATAATTTGTATCCAGATTCCTAGCGCTAATCACATTTATGGAAAAATGAGAACATTTTGATCACATCAGAGATAAAGTGCTATTAATTTGAAGGTCCATTTTCAAGATCAGGCCTACTCAGTACATTCGAAAATTTCGTTCGACCAAAATTTGCGTTCCATACAGTCTTCGTATAAAATAAAAACAATGACTTGTGTTGGAAAACAATACCCTTTTAATTTTCAATAAATATAGGCTATGAGTTGCCTTATATTCTATGGCGCGTCCTATAAAAAACACACAAACAAACAAACAAACAAAACCCAGATTTATCGTTGTTTTATCATAATTATAAAATCTCATTCATAATTGTTATGAAAAATTAGAGATATTTGGAAACTTTAATCCTCCTCGTTTATGTGATACCACTCATAAGACACCTTGTTAATGCATGACTGACAAATCAAAACCCTTGGCGATATCGCGTTTGGCGAACGATATCTAAAAAAAAAAATAAATACAAATAAAATAATAAATTACATTAAAAAAAAAAAAAAATCTGCGCTTCTCAAAATCTAGCGAATCTTTTTGCCTTTGGTGTATACCTTAGCCCTATAAACAGAAGATATCGCACTGATTTGTGACAGAAGCAATAAGAAATACAAACACAAACACACACCCACACAAGAAAAAAAACAACACACAAACACACACACACACACACATACACACACACACACACACACACACACACACACATACAACCTCACAAACACAAAACAACACAACACATGTATCCAGTATTTGAACTCAAGATAATTCTGTCAATCTACTTGATTGAGGTGCCAACCTACCCACCCCCCAAAAAAGTAATAATTATTTTATTTGAAATTCAGATATCGTTTGTCAATAAGTTTTGGGTATCACCTCATCCTATCGTGTTTATTCCCTCGTGCATAAACTATGTATTGTACTGTGATGGCATCAATGATCCATGAATTCCGGATATGTATCACAATAGTCATAATTATTGGGATATGACCATGTATTGATGAACCTTGTTTTCGGGAATGCAATGTATTACAGATTATTTTTTTAAAACCCTTATTCATGTCCAAATTTTGTCAACATGAAAAAGCATGATCGTTGTTAAACGAAGCCAAATCTCTTTCGGAATAAATAAAAAAAATCTTTTAACGATATAAGTCATCAAATACCATTAAATTACCGTCGGCAATCAAAGCCTGAGCAATTTATCTTGATTAAAAGTGATTCAATACAGAACTAAGGAAAATAAAAGGTCATGGAGTTCCTCATCTGGAATCGATATTTACCTTGCATGGCTTCTGTACTTCAGTTTCTTATCAAATGGCATTTCATACAACCAGCGTAATCATTTAAAGTAGACTTGAAAGCTTAGCAATGTATGCTGATGGCACACTTTTCAGACAAAGAGAGAGATAGAGAGAGAGAGAGAAAGCCCGGAGAAAATAAATTTGAAAAGAACACAAAATTTCTGGCCACTTTGACAGACAATACCTGACAATGAGTGTCCATCCAAGTTACGTTAATGATCAAAAACTTTCAAGGGAACGATAATTGATGCAATTTGTTATCTAAAATTATAATGTCATGATATTAAAGATTCATTTAAAACAAACTTTGAATCTTCCACATGAAAGCACTAATTTTTATAAGAATGTAATATAAACAAACATAAATGTAATTAACTTTTTTATCATTAGTTCCAATATCTGCGATATAAATTTCAATAATAATATAGTGTTTCATGATCAAATACGAGTGTATTGTCGAGTGGCATGGTTGATTAAATCGTATCAAATAAAGTGAAATAGTGGCACGAGTCTTATCCAACACACGTCGTGGAATTTCCATGATATAATTCATTATTCACACTATTCTTTTCTAGCGAACGTACTTTAATATTACATGTATGAATCTTTAACAAGAAAGGTAACATAATACACAATTGTCATTACTTTATTAACCACTAGCCGCTAACAAACACGATTAGCGGTTTATGATGTAACCACATATAAAATTGTATAGTATGTGTAATGGCAAGATTAATAACATATATCTGGAAAGAAGTGAAATGATACACAGAGCAAGAATTCCTCAATTTATGATGTTATTATTCTGATTTAGTTATTGCCTTCTCTAGGAATTTAATGGGTTGATCATATCGATATTCAAAGCTAGAAATGAGCCTTACAAAAATTAATGTACTTCCATGTCTGAAGGATCTCAATGAAATCCTTTCTGATTTTTTAAAAATAGATCGGTTGTTTGGACCAATGAAGTAATTAAAACTTGCTGGATATAAAACTGTCTAATGCCGGTCAGGACGACTGTCATGTCACTGCTCACCAAATCTCAATTTTCTACCAAACTTGCTCGGCAGATCACCATTCACTTGCAGTGATTATTATCAAACATGAATTTATTATAGTCCATTGGATACTCCAAGGATTATAACAGAAATTGTGCATCATAATTTTTTAATGTTATACGGAACCGATCTTTTGCTTCATACAAAACTAAAATACCAATCTGCAGTCAATTAAATAAGTACACAATAAACATATGAATTGTTCAATATAGAATTATTCTGAGTTCCTTGTAATCAGTTCATCAAAAAACAGCGCAATTCAGATCGAGAACACGATGAATTTGTAGTTTTGAACGCAGTTTGTTCTTACGTCTCTAGGTTAGACTTGAAGCAAGAAGGGGAAATTATACATAGTCACATCCTATTTTACCTTTGATCCGAGGGCAAAAACATATCGCTCACTTGTAGTATAAAGAACAATGTACAGACAAATGACATCGTTACGATGATTATTGACTTGAAAGTGCGATTGTTTTAGACTCCTATAGATGATGCAAGTCTGAAGGGTTCTGCTGCACTGGATTTCAACAGGCGAATCACTTTTAGTTTTATACCACAGGTGCCCTTCCAATATGGGTACAGCGTTTTTTGTTGTGTATGAACGTTCACAACGTTATCGTGTGAACCTGATTGGAGGAGACGTTCGTATTAATTCCTTGTTTGTGATTTCATTTTCCATTCTACATTGCGATTACATATCTGGCAAACGAGAGAAATGTGAAACCGTATCACATCGGAATGATCACCATCTGAGCTACACTGACATTAAATTATTCCAAATGAAAAGCAGTCGGCAACATAGCCCATGGGCATCTAAGACATCGGGTGATATAGATCTCTCCTTGAGGTACAAACAGGTACAGAGAATCAAAAACGCTTATAGAATAAATTATCAACAACGAGTAGATATTACTAGCTGAATTGTATTATGAAGGTTTATAGGGTAAAGCCGTTTATGCCCCCATATGATAAGATATCTACTCGCTAAATATTATAAGGATGCGACAGCTAGTACCTTGAATTCCCAGCATTTCGAATCAATTGACATCCATTCATCCAATTTGATGCCATTGCCGTTCCGTTAGCAGGATACAATGCGTACCAGATGATAAATAACACGGCGTTGCTATTAAGCTCTCATGAAGCGGTTGGACAGAAACGACAATTATTAGGTATTCCATTTTTGAAGCACTTCCCATTTGAGAAAAGGGTTACGATCCGCGTCTTTGAATCTATGAGAATCTTTGAAATCATACATGAGCAAGTGATCTTTTGTGCTTCGGACAAAGTAAATTTGATTTGCAGGACATACTGGAACAGAATAACGTTATATTCACCTATTCTCAATGATGATCCATATCCTAATATTTAGAACAATTCTGGCTGTAGTATTATACGCACAAACTTGCCTCGATTATTTACTCGTATCTACACAAAAGGCATTAATCATACGACGTCATAGTTTCCCAGAGTGAGTAATAGTTCTCACGTTTTAGCGACATGTTTTGTCTTTCATATCGATTTCACTGTTAAAGTGTCTCATGATATCACAGAGTAATCAATATTTTGATATTCAATGTAGTCTTTGGTCAATAATATGAAAGCATGTTTGTTGTGTCACACGTACGTTGAGGGCAAGTCTTGTCGGTTAAGATACGTTTGCTCATCATCTGATCCCGATCCTGCAGCCTTGAAGTCAAACTCTGGAGCAAAATAAAAATGTAGGAAAAGAAGGAAAGACTAAATCATAAGCCATACATAAATAAGCACTAAGCATAAATGAGTATATAAAAACATGCTTTAGTAACTTTCATCTATACAGTCAATGCAAAAGAGTGGAAAGAGAACCAAATTGGCTTGTTATAGTTGAATAGATTAAGGATATTTTAACAAATCTGGATCGCACGATCATGCAAAGTGGAAAATGTATTTTATTCGTATTTCTGAATGCCAAGGCGCCGCGGGAAATGTTGTTTCACCGAAAGACCGGGAAAATGGTGATTCAAAATCTGGAGGAAAGAAGATAGTTTTTGCAGTCAGATGAATCAACATCCGATATGTTTTGGACTGGTACTTGAGTTGCATCTCTCTAATTATTGTGATCATGAATGAAGGTAATATGAGGCGCCTCTTTACATGTTATAAGGGATGATTTTTGGAACAACTTCCCGATTGGGTTTCAAGATTGTAATTTTGTTAAGCCCCATTGCTGGTTACTGAATATCTGTTTGGTTTTGTAAAGCGGACAAGGTGATAATTTTCAGAGATTCCATGCAATCATGCTTTTAGAAACGAGATAGGATGCGTGCTTTTGGAAGCTATCTGATGAAAAATAATTATATACTACAAAGACTTCCAACTGAAATCAAAGGTAAATAAAAAATAATTTAGAAGTTGAATAAAAATGAAGCTCCTTAGAGTTCATCTCAACGCATAATGACACTAAGTGGTGATTCTATGCTCATAACTGCATGGTAGGTGATCCTTTCCAGTAAAATAGTGCATGGTTTTGAATGCAGGGTGAAGTAAATCACGGGCGGGAATGCAATTATTGAAGAAATTTGTCTCAGTGCACTGAATTGCCCATATCAGATGTTACTAGAATAGACAAACATGTATGACCCATCAAATTATCCTTTCTAATAAGTTTTAGTGGTGTTGGTGCAATAAAGTAAGAAGTGCCGTCGACTCTACTCCCATTGACCCAGTGATTCCAGGTAGTGTTAGCAGTGAGAGTGTTAAGGTTGAGTTCTTGACCACACACAGAACGTGTGCTTATGAAGCTTGGTGTGTGTGTGTGTGTGTTCACAAACACACCCAAACACGTCACACGCACGCTCACACAAGGCTATTCACCTGCCCGAATACTTTGAGGTGCATTACCTATACCTGATGAGGTGGTATTAGACGTAGGAGGCGCCGTGGTAAGGATAGGGCGTGGCTTCATCTCCCCGTTGGGTCTGCATGTATTTTCTGCTGACCCGCACGCGGACCGGACCCGGCTGTTCATCACCATCGTCCCCGTTGGCTTCTTGTTTTTATGTGGGGCCAGGACCACGATGTAAACCTTTGGAGCGAATATGCAGCCTAGAGTCACAGCCGCGCTTATTATGATGGATAGGCACAGGAGCATTTGCTGAATCTAAATTTTTTAAAGAAAAAACAAATGGAAGAAGATCAAAATCATTAATACGGGAAAATTTGCATGCACAATAACCACTCGGATGTTAATAGGTAGGCCTACATGTCAACACAACTGGAAGAATTTCCAGAAATTCATAAAGATTTTTGCTATTCTCTAAAGTACTCCAGTACTCGTGATGCAGATTGATAAATACTCTACATTTTAATGAAACACAAAATAGTTTTAAAAGAAATAATATTGTGCAGTTATTTGTCATTTTGTAAGTTGCAATATTTTATTGTTTATAAATGTACATGAGTTGAATTCATTTGTTTAATTTGATTTATTTTTTAAAAATTATTTTCAATAATAGAGCTGATTTGTTAAAGGTTAATGAGAGAGATAGATAGAGAGAAAAAAATAAAAGTTCAGCTGAAAATAATTAAACCTGTGGGAATTATATGAGAATTCGGCTTGTTCACTATGATCGTAATATTTGATACAGCGTCAAATTGTGCTGTCTTTCTAATGTCTAACTTTCAATCAGAAACAAATTTATGTAGGAAAGACACTCTCATCAATATTTGAATAGGGTGTTCCATTTTCAAAATGTTTTTTTTTACAGATGTTTATATTGATGATTGAAAATTCCCAGTCAATAGTTCAAAATGCAATTCCAAATGATATTAATAAAGGATAATTTTCTATTTAATTTTTTTTATTCATTCATTTATTGATTACTTTGATTCCCTTATATTTATTTTAATTGGAAAATGAAATATCGTCACTTTTAACGTTCTTTCTTTTAAAAAATACTGAACGTGTTTGTAAATATATATAATTATGAAAACAGCGTACGATGCAGTAGACACTATTACATCAGTCTTGATATGACAGCCAGACAAACAATTCTAGGTTTTCGTTTGAACTTTTCAGAGGCGTCAACTTCATTTGCATTCTGAGCGGAGAATTGGTATGCTGAGTAAAAAAACTAAAATAGAGCAGAGTCATTCGTACAGAACTATGATTCCATGTCTTATTTCGTATTCCAGTGCGGTTCGAAGAAGTAGAATGACGTACGAACTGCCTAGTTTCTTTTGTTTCTGTTCGATCGCTTGTGGTTTATTTCTTTCCCTTGCTCTAGAAACACTGGGTAAACGCGAACCAAAACAGAATATCACACCCTCAATATAAAAAATGTGGTTGCAAAAAATGTAACAATACTTGTAGAATTTAGGCCCTACACAGAATCGGAAATCTTCTCAGTGTTATCCTACTGGTCCTTATAATGAAACTCCCTACGGGAATCTTTGTTTCTTTTTAATAGGCATCTTCAAAACACCATGTTTATAACAGAACAAATAGTGTGGTGAAAATAGCTAGCGATGGAGTTTGTGATTCCGATGTCAATTCACTCTTTATTTGGGTTGAAAATTGTACCTCCATGCAACATTTGATAACAAGATGGTTTAGATTCATATAAAATGTAGGGATTATTTAAAATTCCTAGTAGGGAAAAATGTTTTTGACAAAATGATTCGCATGGAGCGCTCTAAAACATGAAACGGGCCATTATAAAACGATTTACATTATTTTTATTTGGCTTGTAGGTGCCTAGTTATGTCTGGCAAGCTTAAAGATTTGCGAAAAGGTGCACATAACCCCAAAAAGGTTAAGAGTCCCACTAAAGAGGAGCATCGGTATTCTTAGACCTCACTTATAAAGACCAAGACTTTACTCTAAAACCTTGAAAACAAAGCAAAGATCAACCAAACTATTTTATCACATTGACAAATTTTTCCCGTAAATGATCATAATATAAACATTTATCTTTAAAAATCCTAAGTGAATTTTTAAAATCAGATTGCAAAAGTGAAATAAGGCAAGCCTTCTACACCATAGTGATTTTGTTCGTTATATTACTTACCTTATAATCTGTTGCCGACGTACCAAGATAAATTGGAATAAAGGCCGACCACATGATGCACGTCGTGTACATTGTAAAAGCGATAAATTTGGCTTCATTGAAATTTTCTGGCATTTTACGAGTCATGAAGGCATATAAAGTGCATAAAAGTACAAGAAGCATTGCATACGCTAATGAGATAGAAGTTCCAAAGTCTGTCACACTACAGTCGAGTATGACTTTGTTCCAAGAAGGATAATGTTTTTCAGTTTGCGGTGGAACAAGCACCAACCACACGACCACACCAATCACCTGCACGGATACCAAAAGTGAGCAGATGACCAACTGGGAACGTGGACTGGTATAGCGTGGTCTCTTGACGGAACGCTTTCCACTGTTGAATATTCTGTAGACGCGGTTTGTTTTGGTAAAGAGAGCGGAATAGGAGATGACGACAGAGAGCCCGAGCATGATGCGACCGACGTAGACAGCATGTGAAAGGTAGAATGTCGAGAGATGAATAGAAAGGTGTGATGGAACGTGAGGAGGATTCCGACAAGGAGTACATAGCAAAGCTCTCGACCAGATGCACGTATCACTGGTGTGTCGGTTGTAGTAAGACAAAGACAGCAATGACATACAAGGATTGCTAAGAATCCCTAGATGGACATCAACGACCGGTAACGATTGCCACGGGCGATGAACCAAATGCAGGAACTCAATCTCGATATCATCACAATCCCGTACGATACGTATTGGGAACGTGTACCCTGTGAACAATTTCCTAGCAAGTCCATTCATCTCACGTACTGTTGATATCGCAATTTGTAGACCACAGGCACATTCGTCGGACCTTCTCGTTTTAATCCAGGAACATAGTACCATAGGCGCAGGGAGAGAACATGACAGACGCTGGTATCAGTGTTACTAGTGGTGACATTTACTCTCCAAGTCAGATTGCTGGTGTTCAGGTCGAAGGACTCCAACTACTATCCATGAATACCAATTAGGAACGTATATTTGTACTGATCGTCTATATTTGTATTGATACAAAGATCGTAGCTCCCCGGTCTATTAACCATCATTTTGTTGAATCGTACCTGCGCCACTGCTAACCCTGCACAAGAAAGAAGAGTGAAAACACCTGTTTAACCAGGACAAAATCAAAACTATCAAAATTTAAAGTTTTCTTCTTTCATTTAAAATTTCAAATATCTACGAACAGATTTGCTCACAAACATATGTTTTTTGACATGTTTAAAGCATTATGTCGTATAGGACCTGTTTCCACAAACCACTAGAACTAAAGTCAGACAACTAAAATAGGCCACGAGGCCGCAAAATACTCTTCATATAATTCTGTAAGGATATTAAAACCCTCCTTTATTGCCCCTCGTCTTCGAAATTCACCTTCAGACAACTGTATGTTCTATTCGATGCTTTTTCTCATAAATGGAAAACACATTTTAGGGTACTAGATTCATAGTACCGGCGGAGAGGCACAATAATATCCACGAAATATGGGAGATGTGAAAAGGAAATCAGGGAGCAAAAATGTTCCCTCCATCCCAGTCGCTAAATGTAAATCCAAAAATTACTTAAACGTAAGCTCACATCTTTTTGATATAGTTTAGAGGATTGTAAAATGAATGGATTGTCCTTCAGTTGGAAATACATGACATTCAATTTACGAACTGGTTTTACAATACATTGGTGCTGTAGTTTTGGACTAATCAACACCGGATAGACGTAACATTTTGAAATGGTTGGCCTTTTGATGTAAACAGTCAATTCTTTTTAGGACATACCATTTTTAGACCATAGCAAACTCCGAAGATACGGGCAGTCCTTATGGACAGTAAAGAAATTTGGAGTTATATATTTTTTTTCTGTAATATATAGAGATTCTAGTGTATAGCAACTAAGGACCTTTTTGTTAAACCTTGGCGCAATACTAGTGCAAAAGATCATGGGTATTTCACTTAATAAATGCTGTTTTTAGGAGAAGGTTGGATGTAGCCTTTTCATAAAAGACGCTTCCTTCCCCTGCTCCTGACCGGCGTCTATCTCCCTACAATCCACGCGTCACCCAAGCATGTATGATGAGACATATAGAATAAGCCTAGGCAGGATTAGGTGGGTAGATTACACAGGATAACTGGACAGATGTTGAAACTGCTTGAAACTCGACACACATAACATTCGAAGGCGATGTCTGAGATAGTCGAGATCACTATCTGCGCCGTAACACCACAGCGGGGTCAGCACTACCACAACCCATACGTCCCGTTGCACAGGTAATGCATCCTGTGGAAAAGGCGGTGGGCCAAGGCGTAACGTGGCGTCGATGACGAACAGCACTTATACGCCTCCTGCGCTCACGTACACGATCGTCGTTCAAGAACCTCCATCCCTGAAAAATTAAGCAGACGGAATAATGTCTGCCAATATTATGTCATTACTATCTCTTATCTCCTCAATTACTCTAATTTACTATCTGACTGTAGATTAATCATTACTAAGCTTATTTGCAATTGATATCGGAGAAGTGTACCAACACAATATTACATAAAAAATTATCACTAACTTATCTATGAATTTTGATATAAAATTCAATCGTTTGAATTAAGGTGAATGCGAGAATTAAAAAAATATATAATCATTATTAAATGATTGCCATTATAACCAACTAATTTATTGAATGAAATAGGCATACACGTTTAATTACATTGAATCGAGATTGGATCGAAACGAAGTAATAATATTCTGGGCAAAAAAACAAAACATCACAAATATATGGTCTAAACACTACATCATGAACAAGAAAAATGCAAGAAAAAAACAAAAAAAAAAAAATCCATCTAAGTTTATTTAGACTGAGCGGGAATGTAGTAATGAAAGGGATCTTTGAATGTTCATTTTAAATTTCATATTAAATGTCTTTTTGACCTCAACGTGCTTATTTTCAAAGCATCTCTGCAAAATAATATCTTTTTAAGTTGCAGCATCATCATATGAAAGTAATAAAAATCCTTAGTCTTTCTCAAATGAATACAATTCTTAAAAAGAAAGATAATTAATAACGTTTAACATTAAATTGAAGAAACGATTAATATAGAATTACAGCCACCCACAACATACAAACCCGCCCACACACACACCCGACAGTCCTCCAGAACACAGAAAACACGCCACACAAAACAATCAAGAAATCGCACCCACGCACCACAGTCCGCCTCAGATAAAACTATAAAAAGACACACACACAATAACCACTTCATACATAATAAACAACACAAGCATCCAAAACCATCAGATCCCTCAGATATATAAAAAAAGATAAACACAACACACCACACACGACCACAACGCCACTAAAGTTCCTCAAATAAACAAGCACACAACACAACACACTGAACACCACCACAGTCCCACGGACAGAAATACAGACACACACAACAGGCACCCACACATCATTAGACTGAATAATATAGGCACAAACACATGCGTATTCCACACAGTCCCTCAAAGAAAAAGCACACACGACACACTCACAACACGCATCTCAACACGAGTGCGACCTCATAAAACAAACTTTAACACCTGCACATATAATTTACCAGGAACAATATCTTATAAAAATACGTAATTAGCGGCCGATTTAAGGTAATACAGGATATTTCATTATCTTAAAATAACTGTAACTTCCAATATTTTTAAAACAATTCATGGTATTACTGTTTTTGTTTAAAACGTTCATCATTGAGACAAAATAACGTACTTTTTCACTGAACCTATAAGCTTTTTTTTAAAACAGGAATACTTCCCCTTAAAGTTGATAACTTGGAAGGACTTTCCTTTTCTGCCATACATGCTTTGTACATCTCTTCCGGATCAATTAATCAAGCTGCTTGAAAATGACGCCAAAAAACTATGGAAGGATATGCATGAAGGGACAGGGATACCTAAATTTGTGCTCAGCAATGTCTACGGATAAATTGCCACCCTTCTACAGAAGAAGGTATATTTTTATACCACTGTCTGTTACCCTTAACGTTTTTTTTTGACTCTCCAATAAATCGATAGTTATTTTCGGGTGACTGCAAGATGGTTAAATTTATTTGTAAACCTCTATGTTTAATGGCATTCAAACTTCAACAAAGCTGCAAGATAAACTGAGGGGCCAAAAAAAAATCAACTTTTTTCATTAATAATATTCAAAGCCGTATCAACAGTATTAGTCGTCTTTATTTATTATAAAAATTCATGTGAATTTTGTGAATTTCTTGGTTTAATATAAAAGTTAAGTTTGTGATATGTTGTATGATATTTTGTGGTCAAAAACATTTTTAAAAGTGTAATTTCCTTTATAAAAGTCAACGACGATTATCATGAAATATTTTGCTCAGTATTAATAAACGTCAAGGAGTCTTGTCTGAAATATTGAGGCTAAAAATCATCAAATCTCTCTGGCCAAGGACACAAGTTGTTTGTAATGTCATTTTTTTTTATTTTTTAATACAACACATTTAATAGTCGTTGAGTCTAATGGTGTGCGGTGATGTTAACCTTATTTCGATTTAAGTAACTCCAAAATGGATATGGTACAAAAATGATTTTGAGAAGATAAAGTAGATGTAATTATTTTTGACAGGTATTAAATATTCGGAGAATTGCCCTAAAGCTTAAGCAAACTTTTTGAGTTCCGAACTATTTTTAGGACTCAGAAAGCGATTCTACTTTGTTAGTTTGTTCTGATCAAATAAAAATAAAAGCATTTTATTATGGTATTTGTCAGTACTATGCGCTCAAATACTAGGGGACTCTTATAATATGTGGCAAAAAAAAAAAAAAAAACGACTGATGATGAAAGGCCTCTAGTGTACATAGTTTTCTGTTTTGTCAATGAACATTATCTTGAGTTGGAAACCAGCACATCATTAGCATGACATGATGTGCGACATAAAATCAGGAGGATTGCAGCTTCGTTTCCATTTTTTTTGGTGATTGCTATAAATTGATAGTTTTAGGAATACGTGTATGGATAGGGTCGCGCTTACAAAAGGGATATGGTGTAGGGTAAAGGGGTATAGTGTAGATTATACAAACAAAATAACTGGACATCTCTTGGGAATGCGAACAATCGCTGATAGGACTGTCCTGTTCGGTGGCACAATAAAAAAAAAGAGAAGCAAAAAGGAGGCTATTTTAAGCATTTGATACATGTTCTTAGTTTTGCTTTTCATCGAATATTTCCTCCTTCTCTTACTTGATCATGAATTATATAGCGTCATGCGAGTGATGTTGTGGATCCTGATTTTCATCTTATCTGATGTCCTGTACACCTTTAAAATATGTGTCCTCCCCGAAGGTCGGTCGCTGTTGGAATCTGGGCTGCGCAAGAAAATTAAGACTAATGGCAGAGGCCAGCTGACAAAATCATGGGCCCCCTCATCTGAATAACGTATCAAATAAACCAGACGTCTCTCCGCGATGGGCGGGCTTAGAAGGCAACAAAATCCACGCTCAGTGTAGCAAA
>CALNVZ010002100.1:37108253-37123611 GCA_940671915.1 Paracentrotus lividus
TATTAATACAACTGTAGTTACATGCTTCAATTTCATTAGTTTTAGGGCATAAGGTCACCTTTTCTACCCATTACAGTACCAGAAAAAGTGTCTAGTTATACTTTAGAAAAGGCACCACAAAACCTCAGACCAAACCATGACTTTTGGAAGCCGAAAGTAAGGCCCAGCTTTAAGGGGCACATTCCATGGCCAATATCTTGATGGTCCTTATGCAGCCAATAGTAATGCAGCCAACCTTTGTTGCATCCGTAAATCGTTGGGAAGACGAGTATTCTTGGCTATAAACACACACTTTCCCATAGACCTCAGCCTGATAATATTCGGGCTTTCAGTCCGCAATGGCGTTACAAAAGGGGGCCAAATTCCAAGCTCATAATAATTAAAGAATTCTTCAACCTTTGCAATGCATAATGTTTTGTTGTATTTTTGTTTATTTTGTATTTTTGTTATTTTTTTTTTTTTTGGGGGGGGGGGCAAAAAAAAATGTCACACTTAACCTAAGTAAATTGCAAATTGAAAGAAGACGGCGTACACATCCATTTCATAAGCTTAGTTAAAAAAAAAAAAAATTAAACAAGACTGAGTCAATGCCGTTCCACTGCTGTTGCTTCAGCATTAGATAGAATAATGTTCAATTGATTTCTAAACTGCAGTGAAAGCATTCACTCAATCTTCCATCCTTTTATTCAAAGACCTTGCAAAAACTTGATTAGGAACCAGTTAACCTTTTATGTTGTAATACACACTTGCATGACATTCTGTGATGCAAAGAAAGTTATTATGGTAAAAGAGTTTCTCTGGAAAATTTATATGCAACATATAAATTGCCACAAAAAATGAGCTTAGAAATGGCCTCTCATTATGGATTATAATGTATTTTAATACTCACTTAGTTTGAAATGGTGAATTTTGATTCTACCTCACCTCTGTATTGTTTGATTTCTTTAGGATGCGGGGTATGCAACTCTTCATAATGTTCATTACCAAAACAAAGGAAGACAGGATGGGAGAGCTTCTTTCCTCAGTTGAGAACCTGCAAATATCTCTGATTGGGTATGTTTTCAGTAAAAGTGTCATTTTTATTTTATTCTGTATTTACCAATCCAGCGGAAGCTATGAATAAAAAATGTATGGTTTTGGAAAACTCTAGTTGGGTTTTTTATTGTGTTGTATTACAATAGGAAGTAGGTTTTATTTTGATAAGACTCTGTTATATAATACTCTTTTTAAATCTCCATTTATATCCAAAAAAGCTATTAAACACTAAAATATAGGGTTTTTGGGAAACATTTTTTGGTTTATTTGAATTTTGGTATATTAGGGAAGGTATTCTCTATTTTTCATTACACTTTCAGCCCCATGAAATTCCTGGACTTTGTAAGGTGATGTGTTCTCCACAACGTCATAAAGTTATAGTTGACCCTTATGAAAGATGGTTATCTTGTTTTTGTGCCTATATGATTACCTTTAACCGCATTTTGATAAAGTAAAGCACCCAAAGAAGATGTTTTGAAGTCGTTCGTAAAGTCATGCGTCAAGAGATTATTTATTATATACTTATTCTATTTCAAAAAATCATTTTTGATTTGCATTTCATTGCTTTTCTGCAGTTTATTCGACAGAGACATTATATATAAACCGACAGCCTCCAAGTATATCCTTCAACCACTGAAGGACATTGTGCTTCCTATCAAAGAGGTCAGTATAGCGGTTCAAAGATGGTGGCAGTATAACTCCAATTACTTGTATATCAAACAAATCATGTGATTAATTAAGGCAAAGAACAAAACAATTACAAGGGGTAAGATTCTTTTTTAATGATTTATAATACCAGAAGAACTTTAAGTCCAACCGTGCGGGCTGTACACACAAAGACTTACGATTAATAAAAAGGTTACGGATTTGTTTTTCTCGATTTGCGCCTCATCATGCGACGGGATGCTCCAAAGTTGATGATCTTAATTCTAACCCTTAGCCTGGCCATACTCTAATTCCAATATCCAAAATCCTAATCCAGGACTGTATCCTTGGGTTCCCAAATGAGGCCATACCCGATCCAAAAAATCAATCGTAACTATCAATCCGTAAATCTTTGGTGTTTACACCACCACTGATGTAAGAATTTCAAGTCTTCACAGATATAAAATAGCTTAGTTGATAATTTTTGAGACTCTGGCAAAAATTCAAAAAATCAAGTTTAACAGATCAGCTGAGGTGATGTACAGAATGAATTTTAGGATTTCATAAAATGTTTCTAAAATCATCACAATTGTTTTTTTATATTTTTTAAATCTTCTATATTGTTTGTTGTTTGTCATTTTTTTAAACATCATCTTGTTCCTGAAAGAAGGCGAAAGCAAATACACTCACAGAAAGCTCGGCCAATCAATTTTAGTATAATAAATTCATTATATTTCTTCAGGATACAATACTTAAAAAAGATCAACTTTGTGGTGTATATGCTACAATACTACCAAACCAAACCTAAAGATATGCTTTAACCTATCAACTTATGATTCATTACCTGCATCATATAATGCCCTTTGTCCTCTAATCTCTGTATTTCTGACCCATCCAGTGCATAGGTATCTAAACATCACCTTTTGCCATTGGACCATTTCACCATACCTAGATCAGCAAGTTCTGACCATATGGTTGGATTATGAACAACCAATACTACGGATAGAACTGCCCTTCACGACAAAAACTGCCAGTGGAAGATGCAGTTCAGAGGCACAACATTTCACAGGCAAGTACTGACTGTTACAACTCATAGTGTTAGTATATCAAAACGATTAGTTAAACATTCATCTTACCCACCAGGAACGCAAGCCCATTATCCTAGTCTGTGCCAATTGTAAGAAAGCACCACTTAGAAAGTACACATGTACAGAGCTCGTAACTCAAAGATTGAAATTAACTTGAAAAATCGGCCCAATTGGGCCAATCCAAGATTATTGTTGTATGGAATTTCATTTTGGGAAAGAAAGAACTAACTAGTAACCATTTAGAATTTGTTCCTTCAAAATTGCAAGTTGATCCACTAACCTCTTGTGGCTGTAACAGGAGCCATCAAGCGTTAAATACATTATCGCCAGAAATGGCCACAGAATTTGTTACCAGTAATGCTTGAAAAATCATCAGTTAAAAAAACTAAGACATTCTAAGCTTTTCCAATGAATCAAAACTTTCTAGTTTCCTAAAAATGTAATTCAAGATTTGACATCAAATAAGAGGTAAGAGTTATCAATGATATCATATGCAAAATGGCTCTACATAATAGCAATGTATATTGGTTGCTTTATGATGGTGGGCAGGCAGTGTTTCCACAAAGTCGTTTAGAAGTTAACAAACAAGCTTTACTATCAACTTGATAATTTAAAGCCCGAATGGGATGCCTCAGATTATTTTTAATTTTCATAAGCTAAAGTTTGAACATGCAGATTATAGATTACCTCATCATTATAAACAAAATAAATGATTTAGTGGAACACCCCAAATCACAATTTGTTGATTCTGTCGGGAGTGTAACTCGAGGTATCATCCCCGTTATGAGGCCAGGAACATTTATGTTACACATTCTGAATGTGATTTCATCTTCCAAGTGTTGCCCAGGTAGTAATAAGAAGTAGAAATAAAAGATTATTTAAATTAATGTTTCACTAAATGAACATTTTATTTTGAAGAATCTGTATTATCAAAACGAGAGAATGACTTTTATTTAAATTATTTATTATGACATAAAAGTGGACCCAGATTCATTCATCATTAGTTGATTTCATAAGATTTTTATTAATTAAGAAGGATTGTGCATTGAGAGAGAGAGGAGAGACAACGGCGAGAGGAGAGAGACGAGGACTGATGAGAGAGAGGAGAGAGAAGAGAGAGAGAGGAGAGAGAGTAAGTAACTGTAATAATCTAGAATCTTACAGCCCAGTGCAGGGTATATGGTCCCCACAGCCGTTCATTTTGAGCCTGGTCTACCAAGCAAAGATTGTATTATTTAAAAGCTTGTTCCTGAACCAAGGGGGATTTAGACTGTACAATTATTTAAGAACGATTGTATTCTGTAGTTTGGTGTATTCATTCAAATACCAATTGCGACATCAGTACATGAAACTTTCCCAATGCCATTTTTGCAATTGAAGGGAAAAGTCAAGATCTCAAAAGCAGTACATTTTAGTATTTAAAAAGAAAGCTTTATATTTTATATCACTTGAGTTAATTGCTACCTTTACACAATTGTTTGTATAGAGTTGATTTCATTCTGATTGACTCTCATTTTGTGTTCTGGGCAGGGTTTACCTTTTAGGAGGAAATTCAAGAGGTTTGCGGGAAAATATATTGAGTATTTTGTTATGAAATAATATATATACAGGTGAGAGACACGTTATTGACATGTAACAAATTAAAATATTTATAAAATTATGCTGTTCATTTTAAACTTAAAATATGCTTTTTTTTATTCTTGTTCCATATAGCCAGAATAGTATCAAGGGGGGGGGGGTGTTGCATTCCTATGAAACTTGTTACATTTGGTTTTAGATGTAGTATTCATTTAATTATGACTAGTGGAATTATGCATCCACAATTCTTTAATGTGGTGTAATACATATTGGCGGATACTCTTGTTATGAATTATATGATGGTGTTGTAATGCCCATACCTGCGTGCTTATAATTGGTTATCGTAGAACATGCAAATCCAAAGGATCTGCCATCTTCCTTTAAAAACTCTTGCTGCTTTCTACTTGTTTAAGAGAACATACATTTTACAAACGGAGGCTCTGGTGTATAGGGCCTGGATTAAATCCACGTTGTATGGGAAGACTGGGGTGGTCTCTGATGTAGGTGAAGAATACCATTTAAACATAACAGATAATGCCGTAGGGACGGAAACTACACGATTCTTCAAACGCAACATCAACATAATATTAACTCTCAAGTTTTGTTTATGTTTAAAATTATCAATGTATAAATACAAAACATAATGATCTAATGTGCCTTGTCTTTTAAATAAGCAAATATGGGACACAAGTTTCCCTCGGGTCAGTTTGTCAGACAATGTTTTTACTGCAGCATTGACCTGGATTACATAATATTATAAACACTTGTCAACATCAGTAATAATGGTTTCCTGCAAAAGTACGCCGATGGTATATGTTGGGCACCAAATAAGAATAAAATTTTCAAACCCCTGAAATAATAAATAGCAAAGTCAGTTGTATCTGAGAATAGTGGCACCATCTTTGAAATTATAAGCGATAGCAAAGGGATTATTTTAGTTAGATAGAATATTGAAAACTCCTTTATTCAGAATTTTTTTAACGTTAAGCCGTATAAATACTATGATACTTTTCAAAAGAATTAAATTGAGCCTATATTTCTTTGCATTGGCTTGTTTCACTTATATAACATAGGAAGATTGTTATCTTTTTTGTTTTCCATGCTCAGCGATAGATAGGACCCCAAATGGACTTTTTTTAATTTTAACAAGATTCAACAGTACCTGAATTTCTTTATCCTCCCAGATGCCCCGGGGTTATTGGGTATGTATGTTCTTAAAACGATTTTTAATTCATTATATTTTCTAGGCCATGTGGAGGCAGGGGGAGTAGACGGGGTAGCGGTGTCAGGGACCCCGAAGGGTCACTAGCGGCCGGTTCACCTAGAGGATAGTTTAAAATATTGTATTTTTGTGTTGAACAACAACTCAGGTTATGATGCTGCCCTTCAGGCTACTTTTAACAGGGTTTCCTACTCAAGGTTTCTCCGCGAATATATGCTTAAAGCAAATTGGGTATTCCAGAGCGCCAGTGGTGGGTTTTCCAGATTTTCCTACCTATTTTTAAAGTAACCGGTTTTTTTGGAGATAAGTTGCCAACAAAAAGATTAAACATTGATTTCGCCCAGCCTGATTCCTAATAAAAACTAGTTTGCAACTCTCTTTAGGATGAATAGACCCTTGCCTAACTCTACAAATAACCGACCCAAAATAGTTCGGTTAAAAACATGATCATACAATCACATACTTCTCCCTCGCGTACTGGACAACCTGAATCTCCAAATTCCGAGCACAACACACTTTGCAAAGCTAAGTGAAAGTATATACTAAATCGCACATGGGATTCACTAACTCTCATGTTGTTTAATATTTAACACACACATACACATGTCCATCTTGTATTGCGAGATATATATCTTTTCATGGAATAGTGATTGCAGTGGTCATGCACACAAGATACCAAGTCACAATTCGTGTGAATTTTTTAAATGAACGAGACATATTTCAGTTGGTCCAATTTCAGATTGTTGAACTCTAACCTGCAGTGCCAGAAGCATGATCACTCAAAACACACAAACCAGTAAAAACTATGCGTAGTTGTGTTCTATAAAATGCGACGACAGGCAATTATGAATCATTAATAACAGCATGTTCGAATATAAACACACATACTGTTACAAAGTGGTATTTTTATGTATCGGTTGTTTTATTTTTCGCGAATTTTGGCTAGTCCATGTTTCACGAAAATTTCCCATTTCCAACAAGGACACATGGTTATTTAGAAAAAGCTAATTGGAAAACATTAACATACATGTATGCTAGCCAGGGCTACATTTTTTAAAAACATTTTTTTTATGCTTCTATAACTGGGCCAAAATGGCCAAAGCAGGTCACCAATAATATGAAACCATGATCCCTTTTAAACCCAGCAACAGCCAGAAACTGCTTGTTAATTTCACACTCTTGGGCCTTGTAGCTTACTACAATTCATAGGTTTAAACCATACGTAATTTATCAATGGAATCATCCTATGCCAAATCTTTGACCTCTTGAGTGTTTTTAAGAAAAGCATTTTACACAAAATATTCTGGGATATTAACAGTCCCTTTGGGGATAATTAAACAACAAACTTGGTCATCATATTCCGCGATTATACATGATTCCGATTCCACCTATCTGTATACATAGCATCATTTGTTTTCAAACTCAAAACCATTTTATTTTTATATCTTATGTCCAAGATACACTTTTGGCGGTACACTAGGTGTTATATCTAAATATAAAGGAATCGATGTCCGATTGGTGAACTTGTTCTGTATACATGTAATAAATAATATTAAAACTTTATGGAAAAAAGGTTAAATTCACCTTAGAGAATTTACATAATTAATAAGAAGCATGTTTCATTTGCTTCATGTTCATGTGTTTACAATGTAAGATATTAAAAGAAATGTCAACTTTATTCATTCATGCTTAAAAAAAAAATGGTTTTTACATGTGATTAAAATTATGAATGCCAATACTAGATCATTTGTGTACTGTGTACATGTTTCACAAGGGTTTAATTCTAAGATTAAAAAGGATTATGCACGACACCAAATATTAATTATTTTCCTTGCTTTTAACTGGTTCTCCAAAAAGGATCCCCAAATTAAACATAAAATTTGTACGTGGTTTACCTCCCATTATAACAACACAGATTTCAACAAGAATTACAAATTACAATACATGTGTAGAGGCACATGTTGGCTATGTGTTCAGTATGACACAAAATTCCAACTGTATTCAAGCTTTAATGGGAAATAGAGGGACTGTATAGTATTTCAAGAAAAATTACTCGTCTATAATGCCAATATTTTCCGCGTTCCATGAATATTTTTCCGCGCGCGGGATTTGTGGTGACTAGTGGGGGAAATAGGGAAATTCGCGGAGAGCAAAATTTCGCGATTTGGTGATGATCTCCACTACATATTTAAATAGCCTTTTGTATTGAAGTGGATAACTCTTTCGCGAAATGACCAACTCGCAGGAAATTCCGCGAAAAAATAAAGTCACCGCGAAAAATAACCACTTAATACAGTACAGCTTGCTGAAAATACAAGTAAAAACCTGAAAAACACAGAAATAAAATAAAATAAAGGGTCTTTATCCAGCCAGAATACTTGACTCCATCATATTTTCCTTCAGCAATCCGAGATGCCACCTCACAATTTATACCCGGTAAACGCCCACCGTATAACAGCAGCCAGTCCAAACAGAAAATAATGAACCCAACTTTTGCTTGAACCCTCAATAAAAATTTTGCTGTAGCTTTATTGACCTTAGATATTTACATTATTTCATAATAAGAAGACAGTAACTCATTTTCTATTTCAATGATACCAAACTTATACTTTTACTGTAGCTGATGACAATTATGACCCTGACACAGGGATTCTTAAAAATAAGCATACAAAAGGTTTGCCCTCCCTCCCCCTCTACATCCGAGTTTTGAGAAAAAGCACCCCTTGAATCTCAATTGATCAAGAGGCTTGACCCGAACAATGAGTGAATGATCAGAATAGCCAGAGCATGGTTGCTTAGTAGAACTCTGAAAAACTAGGTTAAACTCATGTTTGCCCAATAAAAAAACAAACTCTACGTTGCTTAGTCATCATGACAGTAACAGGTATAGTTTGGATTATCACTGGAGATAGAATATATGTTACTCTTATTATGAAATAAATACTCAAAGGTTCCATGATATAAAAATTAATGGATATATCCAGTTTTTATACAATTTAATTAGAGGCCCTCTCTAAGTTACGTTTTACTTTTATAATTGGGGACGCCACTGTGTATCAACTGGTTAAAATAACAGAAAATAAAAAAAGAGCATTCTTGTATGACAAGAACAACTGTAAGGGAAAAATTAGGGAAAAACAAGAGGCAGTGTGGTGTGGGTCTCCTTGTACATGAATTAATTTATTCAACCGAACTTATCACACGCATAACCTTTCAATAATGATTATCCAAACCCTTATCGGCTATTTACCACTATTGGGCCCTTATTATTTTTTTTCCCATTGACAGCTCCCTAGCCCTTAATCTCATTTTTTTGGAAAAAATAAAGCTTGTATTTATTGAAAATTATTAATAATTGTGACTCTTCATCCATATCAAAATGAGGACACAAAGATTTCTGCTTAAGAAAACTCTAGCCAAAGGGGTGTCAAGGAAATCTGCAAAAATAATATATAAATGCCAAATTGTCTTGATCTTCAATGGTGAACCATTGTGTGCTACTGTAAAAAAAAAAAAAAAAAAAAAAAAAAAGATAGTTATCAAAACCATTATATAAGGAAGGAAAAAGTCTTAAAAAAAAGGGATATCTCTGCCCATATCCTCGCCTCTTTGTTGAGTGACTCTCGTGTTTGTCTCATTTTTGAAAATTGTGTATTGAATCAAAAATAAATTAGACAAATTGTCAATATAATTTTTTTTTTAGAATTTTCTTTGTTATTTATGTAGCTTCTGTACGTACAAATTATATTTCTATACTTATCACCTTGCAATTTCTTCCTCTGACATCTGGAAATCTCACATATCTTGAACTAAATATACATATTAATGTCCTTTCAAGTATACAGTACATATATTAATGTATTATCATATACTAGTATATATATATATATATATATATATCTCTTACTAAAACGTGGCCTTTAAGGCGGAACGTGGAGAAAGGAATAGCTCTATTTCGAGTACTCACCGATTCCCCTTAGCGACTTTCTATAGGCGAAAATTCCCCCTTAAACGGCCAATTCAATAGGGTTAGGACGATAGGGTTCGGTGCGCGCAATATAATTAAAAGGAGGGAAACAAAGAAATTCGCCTCAATTCCTCGCCTTAAGGACGGGAAAATAGCGGTATCCATATATATATATATTGTACCTATTTTTCGTTCCTTTAAGTCGAATTTCTTTGTTTCCTCCTTTTATACTCGACAACACCAACTAACCCTAGCAACTAACCTATAGATATTTTGGCGTTAAGGGGGAATTATTCGTATAGGAAAGTCGCTAAGGGGAATGCTGGACGAATAAAGCTATTCTTTCTCAGTTTCCCCTTAAGTTCCCGTTTTAGTATAGATATATATATATATTATATATAATACTTATATATAAATAATTCTTACTTTAAAACCGGGCCCCTTAAGGGGAAACTAGAGAAGAATTCTCTCAGTTCCCCTTTAAGGCCCACGTTTTAGAAGATTATATTAATATTAATATAATATATTATATAATATATATATATATCTTACTAAACGAGCCTTAAGGGAACTGAGAAGAATAGCCTATTTCAATTCACGGATCCCTCTTAGCGACTTTCTATAGGCGAAAATTCCCCTTAACGCCAATTTCAATGGGTTAGGCGATAGCGTTCGGTTGGGCAATATTAAAAGGACGGGGAGAGGAAACAAAGGAAATTCGCTCTTAATTCGCCTTTTCAAGCACGAAATAGGAGTATATATTATATATAATATATATATATATATTATTATATTATATATTATATTATTATATGTACCAGCCAATAATAAATATCACACCACATGTGGATTGAGGCTTGCACTTCTCAACTCTCTTGTTAGAACTTTGAATCGCAGATAAAACATCCGACATGGTGTCCGGTCTTCTTCTGAGAACTGCAATCTACTGGCAAATATGCATAGGAACTCCCATTCTTTTTGTCTATCGCGTACGAGGACTACCATTGCTTTACCTCATTGCAATTGCATCTTTCAAAGTTAGCTTACCTTGAGGGGATTAGTTTATTTGAAACTAGTAGTGGCCAGTGTTGGCACACTCTTTGCTCTTGGAAACAAAACAGAGTTTATTGGTGTATCTCCTTTGGATTCACATGTCACACTAGTACTAGGGGCAAGTCATCCCAAGTAGTAACAGAAATCAAGTTTTCCTTTGATTCTCCTTGACTAGAACTTGCACAGACAAGACTTCCCGGATTGAGCTCATGTCATCAAATTTGCTGTGGAATTTTTTTCCTGGGGATCGTTCTCATCCCACTGGGTTTGCTTGTAGAATGTCATGACAAACCTTTTGCCATTTGGGAGACGGTCAACTTGTGCTCATTCATCCAGAGAGTCATGTCCAACCCCAAGGTCCTGATCCCGAGATATGCCTTTGGGATTTCTTCTTGAATTGGCTACAGGTAGCGCTTTGGTCCTTCAATCTGTTGAATTATCAAAAGAACGTTTGAAGCTTCAGAAGGGGGGTTCTGAATCCCAAATTGATCTTTCGCCAGATTCCTCCCCACTATTGTCGGTTTGCTAGGTCCGCATATCTTTGTCACAAACATTTTATTGTATTTCCCTTTTTCTGTTACTGTTTCATCATCCATCACCTAATCATTTCAAAACACAACACCTTTTGGCACTCTTCGACTCCCTTTCTTCTGTCCGTATGGCAAGGTCGTCTTTCTTCAATGATGGGTCTCAGCACTTCATTATCGATTCGAAAGGTTTAATTCATGTACGTTTGCACAGAAGATGAATATTGACTTTGAATAGGAGAAGTCTGATCCAGAATAATGATCAAAGTTGCTCCATTATCAGCAATAGCTTGCTTTCTGTCTTTTGTAGTGATGGTTAGCACTATCGGGAATGATCTTCCTGGGTCGAACCTGTTTCACAAAGCAATCATTCTTTGTACGATTGATGATGACTACGAGTATGGATGATGAAGACATTGGGATTGATTCCGCGATATGCAAACTCTGTACGTTGCGATCTGAAGATTAGCCGATCAGGGTCCTTTGAATATACAAATGGTAGGTGGAAACTCGTCGTTCCATCGCTCATACTGCAGTAAGGTAATGGTATGAACCTTGGGGGGATACTAACCTAAATCCTGGTGAATCAATTGTAATAAACAACCTTTTTTTACAATCTATTACAGAGTTGACTATGAACATGCCCGCTCAGAGCGGTCACTGTAGAAAACTTCTGCTTCAAATATGAACGTCTGACAAATATCTCTCCAGGAGATGGCCGTCTTTGGCTCATAGCTGGTGCATGCCAATTACACCAAAATACAACTTGCAGAAAGGATACCCTCAGCCAGAAACTTCCATGACCTTAACCCTTACATTCATCTTCTCCTGGGAAAGTCAACTTTCGACTGTTGTAATGGTGTTGTCCAAAGGTACAGTCTATCGTTAAAAGGCCTGAACGCAATCCACCTCAAGGACGGTTGTGTTAGAAATCATATCTTGGACAGTAACGTGAAATCCACCAGATAGTTACACGGAACATCTTCCCAAGAGTAATCCTTCAAATAGGAAAAATTGTCAGCACCTGGGCCGAGATGAATTTGCCCAATCAATCAGAACCATCAAGTAGACAGTCATAGTTTCCTTTACCACTCTCATCCAGAGGAACTGATGTGCCCATTTCCTACCGTTAAGGCTCGGATCCCTACTAGGTGAAAAATGAGCGAACCTGTTTCACCCACACACTCTGTGTTGCCACAATCTTGCCAGTGAACTCTTGAACAGTAGATGGGATATCTCCACGTTTTGAAGAAAGGGACCGCTGGTGTGATCAGAACTACGGGCATGGAATAGAGGAAGAAAACTTTGCTGGGGACAGGAGATTATCTACAGCGCCAGTATCAAACGCTATGGCTAGTATCCGATTCTATTCGACCAGCTCCATTCATTCTTGAAAATAAGACGAAATAAAGCGGAATACCGAACATACAGTTTATTCCTACCATTGCATGATACTCACGAGTTTACATGTTGATCTCATTGTCAGAACCAAGACAAGAATCAATCATCTTTAGTTCGTGAATTATTTTGTTGGTCGAAAACTTTAAATTATTTAATGAAACTTCAACAAAATGATAGAAGATGGAGCTCCTTGCCCCTCGACGCCCCCGCCCACCTTTGCCGCGTACCCGCCCCGGCCCCCCCAATCCGCCGCCCCCCCCACGCACCGCACTGCCCCCCCCGCCCACACCACCCCCTCCGCCACCCCCCCCCCCAGAAAAAAAAAAAAAAAACCAATAAATAAAAAAAATAAAAAAAAAACAAAAAAAAAGAAAATAAAGGAGAGAAAAAAAAAGCAAGCAGCTAAAATAGTTAAGGAATAACGAGCGGGTCTGATGACCCCACACCTTCACCCCCTAAAGGGTATGATACACATGACGACCTTTTGATGTGTACCCGAAGGCCCAAAAAAAAAATTAACACCTTACATCTTTCTTTTCTTACTTTTATCTTATCTCAAAAGACAATAGGACCGCTAATTATAACAATATAGTATTTTCCAAAAGGATTATATTTAATGATAGCTCTCTCAAGGACCCCCACGCCTCTTTTCTACGCCTCACATTGTTTTTATCATAACAAATCATTTAAGTTTCAAATAACTTCAAAAATAGTAGCACATACATGTATTTCTTTAAAAATATCTAAGATGCAATTCGCGCACCATTAACATTAGGTCATAAGTTAAATCTTGCGCACTTTGCCCGTTTATACGGTTCTGCAAGCTAAAATTTTCTTTTTATAATATAGTACTAAAACTTATTCTCTTGCTGACGTTCTTCTGGTTTTCTCAACAAAAAAACCCATATAAAATGAAATAAAGGGTGCTAGGGCAAAAAAGTGAAGACTCTATATGCATTAAATGAGGTCATTATATATCGCAACAAAAATTAGCCAAATCTAAACTAGATCTCAACGCACGTATGTTTGTACTTTGTCGCACGGTAGTAGTAGAATGTGTCAATTACGTAAAATCGTTCAAGATTAGTTGTAATTGCTTCTGTGGAGCACTGATTACCTATAATCATTTTATATCGCATGGAAGTATATAACCGGGGAAACGGACCAAGATGCCGTAAGAAAGAACATTCTTCAATATCTCATTAGATATTTTTACAGAATTAATTTAAATTTTTTTTCAGCCTTGGATGACGACAAGCCTCGCATGACCCTTGTTTAGCATAATGATATATTGCTCCCCAGAGACATGTATTTTTGTTATGTAATTAAACGACGTTCAGGCCATCTACTAATCCTAGATTTACAATAAAAGCACACACAAATACATCTTACCAAATATCACAGCAACATCGTTTTTAAATTATATAAAACACATACAGCTGCAAAACCAACATAGTCCAGTGCAAAGTACTGAAGAAATGGCTATTGTCTGTCGCACCCTCTTTGGCTTGCTAGAGAAACTTTCAATATATGATTAGCCGAAACCAGCATTAAACCCTACCCAAAAATAAATTCAGATAATCTAATAGTCCCATCGCCATATATCTTCATTACGAAATTTTAATTTGTTTAGGGATAATCTTTTAGGACCCTTTTTTAGGATATGCCACCTTGAAACTTAATTCGCTGGTAGCTAGTGCTCAAGGACACTTTCTGCATGACTTCTCCATTCGGGTAAGTAAACTGCCTGACATAGTACTGCCGAAAAGCCGGTTGTCCTGCAAGAGTCCAATTATTAGAAAACCTTGACCATGCATAATGCGGGTAGTGATTATTTAAGGAGTATGGCTCTGAGGATAATTTACGCATCGATGGTTAGTGTCAAAACCCTTACCACTTGTCGATACTGATTTTTCGATGCCAAAGCACCCATGCGATTGCATTTTTCTGCGCCAAAAAAAAGTGATAACATAACACACTCTCATCCACTCATTACTACGAGGTCGATACTACGTATCGACCTCGTTAACGAAGTCCTTCGAAAAAAGTAGATTTTTTTTTGGACCACTTTTTTGTATGATTTTACTATGCCTTTGATGAAAAGGAACTACACCTAACGATCCTACAAATTTTTTTTTTTTACTTTTTCCCAATTTAAATTATAATTTTCTAATGTACACATAGAAAAAAGGGAGAAAACTCACCGCATTCACTGCCTTGTCCTGGCCGTAGTTCAACCCTATTGGAAATGGCGCCGTCAATGCTAGCGCACACCAATATACTATATTGTTAAAAGAGTCGTCCCAAATCAACCCAATCAACTTGGCCTGTTACAAAAGTCGGTATCGCCATAGAGAAGGCTCAAATTGCATTCCTCGGTGGTACTATATACGTTGTGTGGGCAAACTTGTGTTTCCTCAGATCATCGTACCTCAGCGAATGAAATAAATATATACATTGTAGGTGGAGTTGACTCGAACTTCGCGTAATGCTGATCTTGTCGAAAGATAAAGTGAATCTCGATTGAAGTCAGCCTAGTATCGATAACTCTTGTTTGGACTGCCAGCCTTTATTTTGAAAACAGCTTGTTAGTCTTCAAATTGTTTACCTAGACATGTGTGTAGTATCTTCAAATTTGAAAGATAAAGTGAATCTTGATTGATGTCAGCCTAGCAAGTATATCGCTAAACTTCTTCTTGCGTTGATATTTATGGCAAGCATTTGGATACAACAATTTTTGCCACTGCTTTTTTTTATTTATATATTTTTTATTTTGGCTTTTTCTCTTTGAAAATTATTTTCAGGCCTAATTGTTTGTTTCTTGTCCTTCGTCCCCCCCCCC
>CALNVZ010002100.1:37123711-37139447 GCA_940671915.1 Paracentrotus lividus
CATAAAACACACTAGCATTTACGGTTGTGTTTAGTACATATGCTCTGCAACATCAGTTAAGTCACAATGAAATTGACAACTAATGTCTCGTTCATTATCAACATTGTGACTTGACTTGTGCAGCACACACATTCCAGAAACATACTCGCAAACATGGCATTATGTGTGTGTAATATTAAACACATTAGTTAATTTACATTGCACAGATGTGTTTGCTGATTTGGATTCAGGTTGTCAGTACGAAACTTTTACAAATTTTGGGGTTATTTAGAGTTAGCAAGGGTTTCATAAAGAGTTGCAAACAGTTTTTATTGGAATCAGGGCAAATCAATTTTAATCTTTTGTTGGCAACTATCTCCAAAAAACTGTTAAAACATAACTTGGAAAACCCTGGCTAAAACCCAAATTTGCTTTACATATATTACGCAAAGAAACCTTAGTGAAAACCTGTTAAAAGTAGCTAAGGGCAGCATCATACTGAGTGTTGTTCACACAAAAATACAATATTTAACCCTACCCCCCCCCCTAAAAAAATGAATTAAAATCGTTTTTAAGAAACATACATACCAAAAACCATTGGGAAAAAAATCAGACGTTGAACATTGTTAAATTAAAGTCCATACGCATGAAACAAAAAAAAATACAATCTCTATATTTATAAAGATAAACAACCAAATGCAAAAATAGCTCAATTATAATTCTTTTGAAAAGTATTCATAAGTATAGTACTTACTTAAAAATTCTATAAAGAGTTTCAAATATTCTACTAAAATAGTCCCTTTGCTATCCTTTAAATTTTCAAATGTGCTAATCTCATACAACTTGCTAGTTATTATTTCAGGTGAAAATTTTATTCTTAATTTGGTCACATACCACTTTACTTTGCAGGAAAACCATTATTACTGAGTTGACAAGTGTATACATGCTCATTAAAAACATTGTCTGACAAACTGACACTTCCATATTCGCTTATTAAAAGAAAGGCACATTAGATCATTATGTTTTGTATTATACAGTTGATATTTTAAACATACAAAACTGAGAGTTAATAATTATGTTGATTACTGAAATCTGTAGTTTCCCCCGGCATTATCTGTTATGTAAAAGTACTTCACGCTACAGAGACCACCAGTTCCTTACACAGTGGATTTAACCAGGCCTATACAACCAGAGCTCCTTGTAAATGTACCTTCTCTTAAACAAAGTAGAAAAGCAGCCAAGAGTTTAAAGATGCAGATCCTTGATCTTGCATGTCTCACGATACCAATTATAAGCACCAGGTATTGGGCATTACACCCACATAATCATAACAAGATTCCCATATGTATTACACACATTAAAGAATTGTGGATGCATAATTCACTATCATAAATTAAATAAACTACATCTACAAACATGTAACAAGTTTCATAAATGCATACACCCCCCCCCTGATACTATTCTGGCTATATGAACAAAGAATAAAAAAACATATTTTAAGTTTAAATAACAGCATAATTTATAAATATTTTAATTTGTTACATGATCATAACGTTCTCACCTGTATATATATTATTTTCAAACAAAAATACTCAATCATATTTCCCAACCTCTTGAATTCTAAAAGGTAAAAACCTGCCCAGTAACACAAAATGAGAGTCATCAGTATGAAATCAACTCTATACAAACAATGTAAGGCACATACATCAAGTGATATAAAATATAAACTTTCTTTTTTAATACAATGTACTGCTTTTGAGATCTGACTTTTCTTCAATTGCAAAAATGGCATTGAAAGTTTCATGTACTGATTCATTGGTATTTTGGAATGAATACACAAACTACAAATACATCGTTACTAAAAATAATTGTACAGTCTAACCCCTTGTTTAGGAACAAGCTTTAAATAATACAATCTTGTTGTAGACAGGCTCATAACGGCTGTGGAACCATATACCTGCACTGCCTGTAGATTCTAATTATTCAGTTACTTACTCTCCTCTCTCTCTCTCTCTTCGCTCTCTCTCTCTCTCTCTCTCTCTTCTCTCTCTCCTCTCTCAATGACCAATCTTCTTATTATAAAAATCTTATGAATCAACTAATGATGAATGAAACTGTCCACTTTATGTCATAATAAATAATTTAAAATAAGATGTCATTCTCTCTTGCATAATACAGATCTCAAAATAAAATGTTCATAGTGAACATTAATTAAATAATCTTTATTTCTACTTTTATTACTACCTGGGCACACACTTGTAGATGAATCACATTCAGAATGTGTAACATAACTGTTCCTGCCTCATACCGAGTTACACATCCCGACAGAATCAACAAATGTGATTTGGGGTGTTTCACTAAATCATTTATCTTTGTTTATAATGATGAGGATAATCTAAATCTGCATTTTCAAACTTTAGCTTATGAAATTAAAAATAATCTGAGCATCCCATTCGGCTTTAAATATTTCAAGTTGATAGTAAATTGTTTGTAACTTACAAACGACTTTGTGAAACACCTCCTGCCACCTCATAACCACCAATACATTGCTATTATGTAGAAGCCAATTTTGCATATGATATCATTGATAACTCTTACTCTTATTTGATGTCAAACTTGATTACATTTTTAGGAAACTAGAAGTTTTTGATATCATTGGAAAGCTTAGAATGTGTAGTTTTTTTAACTGATGATTTTCAGCTGACTGGTAACAAATTCTGTGCCATTCTGCGATAATGTAACCTTGATGGCTCTGTTACACAAAGGTTAGTGATCAACTGCAAATTTGAAAGGAACAATTCTAAATGGTTACTAGTTAGTCTTCCAAAATGAAATTCCATACAACAATAATCTTGATTGGCCATTGCCATTTTTCAATTAATTTCAAATCTGTGAGTTACGAAGCTCTGTACAGTGTACTTTCTAAGTGGTGCTTCTTACATTGGCACAACTAGGATATGGCTGCGTTCCTGGTGGGTAGATGAATGATTTACTAATCGTTGATATACTAACACTATGAGTTGTAACAGTCAGTACTTGCTGTGAAATGTTGTGCTCTGAACTGGCAATCTTCCACTGGCAGTTTTTGCGACGAAGGCAGTCTATCCGTAGTATTGGTGTCATAATCCAACCATATGGTCAATCTGATCTAGGTATGTGATGTCCAATGGCAGTGAATGTTTAGATACACCTATGCACTGGATTGGTCAGAAATACAGAGATAGAACAAAGGCATATATATGCAGGTAATGAATCATAAGTGATAGGTTAAAGCATATCTTATAGTTGGTTATGGTAGTATTGTAGCAATAACACCACAAAGTTGATCTTTTTTAAAGTATGTATCAGAAAATATGAATTTATACTAAAATTGATTGGCGAGCTTTCTGTGATGTATTGCTTTCTCCTTTTTCAGGAACAAGATGAATGTTTAAAAAAATACAAACAAACAAACAAATATAAAAAATTTAAAAATATAAAAAACAATTGTATGATTTTAGAAACATTTTAATAAATCCTAAAATAATTCATTCTAGTACATCACCTCAGCTGATCTGTTAAACTTGATTTCTTTGATTTTGCTAGACTCAAAAATTATCAATAACTATTTTATATTGTGAAGACTTGAATCTTACATCAGTGGGGTGTAACACAAAGATTTACGATTGATAAAAAGTTACGATTGATTTTTTCTTGGTAGCCTCATTTGGAAACCAGGTACAGTCCTGGATTAGGATTTGGATAGGATTAAGAGTATGGCCAGGGCTAGGGTTAGAATTAAGATCATCAACTTTGGAGCATCCTGTCCATGATGAGGCCAACGAGAAAAATCAATCGTAACTTTTTATTAATCGTAAGTCTTTGTGTTACACCCCACAGGTTGACTTAAAGTTCTTCTGGTATATTAAATCATTAAAAAAAGAAATCTTACCCCTGTATTGTTTTGTTCCTTTGCCTTATTATCACATGATTTGTTTGATATACAAGTATCTGGATTATACTGCCACCAATCTTTTGACCTATACTGACTCTTGATAGGAAGCACATGTCCTTCAGTGTTGAAGATATACTTGGAGGCTGCTCGGTTTATATAATTGTCTCTGTCGAATAACTGCAGAAAGCAATGAAATGCAAAATCAAAATGATTTTGTAATAGAATAATAATATAATAATAATCTCTTGACGCATGACTTTACGAACGACTTCAAACATCTTCTTGGGTGCTTTACTTTATCAAATGCTTAATCAATAGCACAAAAACAGATAACCAGTCTTTCATAAGGTCAACAGTAACTTTATGAACGATTTGGAGAAACACACCTTACAAAGCCCAGGAATTTCATGGGGCTGAAAGTGTATGAACAATAGAGAATACTTCCCTATATACAAATTCAAATAAAACACAAAAAGTTTCCAAACCCTATATTTTAGTGTTAATAGCTTTTTTGGATATAAATGGAGATTTAAAAAGATATTATAAACAGAGGTCTTATCAAATAAAAACCTACTTCCTATTGTATACACACACAAATAAAAACACCAACTAGAGTTTCCAAACCATACATTTTTATATTCATAGCTTCGCTGGATTTAAATACAGATCAAAATAAAAATGACACTTTACTGAACATACCAAATAGAGATATTTGCAGGTCTCACTGAGGAAGAAGCTCTCCATCCTGTCTTCCTTTGTTTTGGTAATGACATTATGAAGAGTTGCATACCCGCATCTAAAGAATCAAACATACAGAGGTGAGGTAGAATCAAATCACCATTTCAAAACTACAGTGCGTATTAAAATACTTATAATCCATATAGAGGCCATTTCTAAGCTCATTTTTTGTGGCAATTTATATGTGCATATAATTTCAGAGAAACTCCTTTTACCATAATAACTTTCTTGCATCACAGATGTCATGCAAGTGTGTATTACACAAAAAGGTAACTGGTTCTAATCAAGTTTTTGCAGGTCTTTGAATAAAGGATGGAAGATTGAGTGAATGCTTTCACTGCAGTTAGAAATCATTGAACATTATTCTATCTAATGCTAAGCAACAGCAGTGACGGCATTGACTCAGGGTCTTGTTTAATTTTTTTTTTTCAAACTAGCTATGCAAAAATTGAATGTTGTACCCGTCTTCTTCATTTGCAATTTACTTGGTTAATGTGACATTTTTTATGCCCCCCCCCAAAAAAAAATACAAAATACAAAATACAAAAATACAAAACAAAACAATTATCATTGCAAAGGTGAAGAATTCTTTAATTATATGAGCTTGGAATTTGGCCCTTTTTAACCCATTGCGGACTGAGCCCGAATATTATCAGGCTGAGGTCTATGGGAAATGTGTGTTATAGCCAAAATAGCTCGTCTCCAACGATTTACGGATGACACAAAGGTTGGCTGCATTACTACATTGGCTTGCAAAGACCATCAAGATATTGGCCATGGATGTCCCCTTAAACTGGCCTTACTTCCGGCTTCCAAAAGTCATGGTTTGGTCTGAGGTTTTGTGTGCCTTTTCTAAAGTACTAGACACTTATTTCTGTACTGTAATGGTAGAAAGTGACCTAGCCCTAAAACTAATGAAATTGAAGGCATGTAACTACAGTTGTATTAATACTTACTTTGCCTTTGTGTATGTCTCGATGCTATCCATGATATCACTCCCTACAAAGAGGTAGAAAGGATGACCAGTTGCCTAAATAAAATAGGAAAAGAAAATTACATTACAACTTTTATATGTTTAACCCATTGGCTATGGGAACTGAGTGCTGCCTGTATTGAATCTATGGGAATTACATAATGTAGAAGTCAACGTATGAAAACTGTAACAAAGAGATTATCAAGAATAGTCGCATAACTAGTATACAATGTGTATGTTAAATATTTTTTGTACTAGCATATATGCATATCTGCCATGGGAATGTATGTGCAGAACAAATATCTGTCTTGTACTCTCCTAAATAATGGAATCAATCAATATGATTTCATCCATCATATCTTGACAAGTCACCATAATCATGCTCTTAGCATCTCCTTCACCACAACAGTCATCACTATATCATGACCATTAGTAATGGGTGAAAGAAAATTACAAATATAATATATAACCACTTTAATGGAGCAATCCCATTCTTCTTTTCTTATTTCTTTCTTCTTCTTTTTTTCTCTTGTTTTTATTTTTGTTTTTGCTTTATTTTTAAATGAGTAATTATGAAAGAAAAGAAGGCTCTTGCATCCCCACCTGGATTCGTCACTGATTCTCACACTATCTTACCTGATACAGAAGATAAGTAGATTCTACAAGCTCAGGCCGCAGGGGGTAGAAGAGTACATTGGCATTCTTCCGAGCCCAATCAAACCGCTCTGGGAGGGCGTTGAACTTTCGCCAGATGGCATAGTAGTAGGCGTGGCTACATATAGCCTCATCAAGATCACCAGCAAGTACCTGTATAATTAAACACATCAAAGGTCAATTGAGCTTGCAATTAACTTGTCTGCAAAATGTGCACTTGTGTTGACAATGGTCTTTTCGACATGCTCATATGATATGTCATCAATTGGTACAAAATGTTATAAGGCATGCACTACAAACCATGGTGACACGATATTTGCTACTGCGACAAATGCTCCAGGCTTTGTTTTGTGTAAAATGTAAGGTAAACGTTAGGTTACAGGAACAAAAATAGTCATACAATTAGTGTATGGAATTTCCACCAGAGCAATTGCTGCTGGAGCAAATGTCATGGAATAACAAATCATACATGTTACTCTGCTCTTTATTTACATTTCATAGTTTCATAAAAACTATGAGACAGGTAGTCATGAAAAAAAAGAAAATTTTTCTCAACACAAAAAAAAACTAGATACATGTACCTCATTTCGAATCCTTATAAAAAATATAATAAAATAAAGAATTGAAACAGTATCCTCATTGTCATAAAATGGAGAGACATGAAATACATATTTTACATCATTCTGTTCTAGAATCAAACAACTGATGATAACTTATTGATCAGAAATGAAAATGTTTTAAAACATTTTCAACTATTATTGCAAAATAATTCAATTGAATTGAGAATTTACTGTTGCGGTAATTTATATTTTGAAACTAGTGATTTTGTGTCCCTCCGTAATCATGGTATTTTCCTGTAAATCCGATTAACATACCTGGATACCAGGGAAGGCTGCTTGGAGTGCATCCACCCAGTTGTTCATCAGGTTACCTGTATTCATGTTCACATTCACATACATAGGACTGTCTCCAACACCAGATCTACAATCCTTACGTCTGCAATACATATACAAAAACACAAAGATTTCCAGTCATGGTACATCCTAAAGTAGTCTGTTGACATTTTATACATTTGTAACTATTTAACACCAATCTAGTCAAATAAAAAAATTGAGGATTGTAAGTGTTTCACCATACCCTTTATCAGTTTAACTAAATAAGTTTTGCCAAAAATTCATAAACAATATTATTAAAGCCTTAGAGCAGTAGTTTTTCATATGCACCCCCATGGCAGGGCTTGGAACTCTTAAATGTACAGGCCCCAAAATCTGAACTATAGACTCCACGGTCAACTTTTCTAAATCTATCTAAGGCTCTTAAATTCCAGTGCCATATGAGTGAAACTAGTGTGGAGACCTGCCCATCGGTTTATTATTTAGCATCTTTAATTTTAGGATTGAGTTATTTGTAAAGAACTTAATTGCAACCAGAAGAGTATCAAGTTAGATCTCTTAAAACCCTACTAGTTCTCAAGACAATTATACGTGTGATCATGTACCGTCAACTCAACTCACAAGAATGTGTATGTCATTCCTGACCATTCTTGATACTTACACCGTACTGAGTATATGGGAGTAACTAACCCTTTTCTCATGTGCTTCTTGACATTGCTATACAGTTCGTTGAATGCATCTAAGTATTGTTGATCGCCAAACATAATGAAACTCTGAATATAATGATAGGGGAGAAAACATAATAGTGATAATATAATCAAGTATAACAAACTGTCTAAGCCAATATTTCCGCGTACAGATATTTTCGCGATTCTGGACTACTTTGGGAAATTCTACTGTAAAAAGCCTTATGTTGATGTGGAAGATGCGAAGATGGACTTGCGAAATTCGCGAACAATAAAACCAGCGCGAAAATAACCACTTATACAGTACATGTGTTTGAAGAAAGTTACAACTATTTATGCTACTGAAAAGAAAAGACTAGCAATACATTTTGTGATCATCACAAATTTGAAAATGTTGATGAAATGCAACATACTAATCAAACGGCAATTTGAAATTGGTGTTATTTGTGAAAGTCTGATCAGATAACAACAAATAACCCAGTTATATCATCATAAGTCAGATATGGGTAATACACAAGATTATGTTATTTTGTTATACATATTATTATTAATCTCTGACAATTCAGTGGTTCTTACCTTTAATAAGTACTCATAGAAAGAATCTTGTCCTGCCCCTAGACCACTCTGAGTGCCAACCCACTGACCAGTCTGAATATTCATCACATTACCTTTATTACAAAAAGAAAAACAAGCATAGACTATGTGACCCTTGTATATACTTTAGTAAATACAACTGGTTTATATCATTGGGAAGTTTGGACTCTCAATTTTCATAAACTACAAAAAACCAACAAATTCTGGGGACATATTGGTGGTTTTGGATCGGCAGGTTTTGCCTTTGTCGCAGATCATCAACAAACCAAGCAATATTATTCTGAATGGCCAGGACAAAGACTGTGATTGGATATATTGTACATGTGTACATGTGTTTGACATAGCAAGCATATGTAGGGAAATACAACCTGTGATGTAAAACGGTGTAAAAAGCAACCCTACCTACCTACTGAGTATACCAATATGGAGTAAAGTGGAAACCTGTACAACAAGGTCCTCGGGACCATAGAAGTTACTTTGTTATATCGGGAATCTCGTTATATCAGGGTAAAAGAACAAAAGAATAAAAAAAGCTGGGACCAGCAAAATTTCCTTGTTATATCAGAAAACTTGCGAAATCAGATCTCATTACAACAAGTTTCCACTGCATACCAATACCTGTAAAGTATTTGATCAAGCTCTGACTGATTCCTTACCTAGCAAACCTGTCTGGTTGGACCTTCTCTCAAGCAGAGCAGTCACTGCCCTCCTGGCAAGGTTCTCAAAGACTGGATCCTCCACCAGGGTGCTGAGGAGTCCAAACTCCAATATCAAGGAGCCAGCTCCAGCAGTGCATGTCTCCTGGACTCCTCCCTCAGGGACTCCTGTGCACAGATTCACCTGACAAGAGAAAATATGGAGAATAAATAATGAGGAGTTCAAACTCCAGGATCAAGAAGCCAGCTCCAGCAGTGCATGCCTCCTGGACTCCTCCCTCAGGGACTCCTGTGCATAGATTCACCTGACAAGAGAAAATATGAGAATAAATATAATGAGTTCAAACTCCAGGATCAAGAAGCCAGCTCCAGCAGTGCATGCCTCCTGGACTCCTCCCTCAGGGACTCCTGTGCACAGATTCACCTGACAAGAGAAAATATGGAGAATAAATAATGAGGGGTTCAAATTCCAGGATCAAGAAGCCAGCTCCAGCAGTGCATGCCTCCTGGACTCCTCCCTCCTGGACTCTTGTGCATAGATTCACCTGACAAGAGAAAATACAAAGAATAAAGTTAATAAGGGGTTCAAACTCCAGGATCAAGGGGCCAGCTCAAGCAGTACATGCCTCCTGGACCCCTCCCTCAGGGACTCCTGTGCATTGATTCACCTGGCAAGAGAAAATACAGAGAATGGGGTTTAAACTCTAGGATCAAGAAGCCAGTACATGCTTTTGAAGAGAGGAAACACATTTCTACTCCCAAACATATCCCCAAATATATCTGACAACAATTTTTCAAAAGCAGTATACTGTATCTGCCATATCTCATAGAAATTCAAATTACCAACAGTAATAATCAAATAACTCACTCTCGGATGGGGAAGCCCTGTAGAAGTGTTTTCAAAAGCTGGAAGCAGTCTTGTGGCAAGATCATGGGCAAGATGAAGAAGCTTGTTGTCATAGTCCGGAGGGCTCAGGTCTCCTAATGGCTTGAGGGGATCTAAGATTAGCAGGTGGGCTGACAGTAATCCTCCTATTATTCTAAATACAAAGTAAAAAAGGTAAATTACATGTAATTCATGATTTGTGTCATTCATTTTGAATGTTCATAGAAAAAAGTGAGAATTTATGACAGCATATAAAATTGCCCTTACAAGCATTAGAAATAAATATATGCATTAGACACAAATAGTAGGCACCATTTAACTAGCAGGGTGCATTTACAATAATTTTATTTTTTGCCTTGAAGTGTGTCATTAGTACATATAAGTTGAATATTAGAAACTTTTAATCTACAAAATCATGGAGAAAATTCGCTTCAGTTATTCAATGTGGCACAGAACTTTGATTTTTTTTTTCTATCGTTTTTTTTATTTTTATGAAAGGCTTTCAACATAAAGTAATTTTTATGGGAATATATTCAAAATGATTTTTAGATCTCATTTTTAAAGCGATATGTGTTTGATCACATAATCTTTCATCCTATCTCACAACAAATTCAAAATTTGAAAGTTTATATTTTTAGATTGACCAAATATCCCTCAATTAATTATTTGTGATTACAGTAAACATGATACTACAGTAAATCAACAAAACTGCTACTTACCTGATTGTTGATTCAAATACTTGGACGGTAGAATTCTTCTCAAATGATACTGTTTCTGTAACAAGCTGCACAGCTTTCTGAAACTCACTTGCATTCCCAATTATCTAAAGAGAGAATACAATTTTTAAAAATACACTTCACTACATTCAAATAAATTAAGGTGTTACTACACAGTCTACATTCATTCATTAATATATACTCAGGATATAATGTCTGCTCACTTAAAGAAACATCATTTGTAACAATTACACTTAATGTCATCCCAATCATTCTCCAAATTCAAAATTTCAATTCAGAGGCTATTTGCTTTGTTTTGCTTTTCTGCTTTTTGTTGTTGTTGGTTTTCTTTAATTTTATTATACTGGTGATAAAAAATGGAAGCTATAAATGCAAGGTTTAATACAAATTGAATCAGTTTGATTTTTTTTTAAAGATTATCAGCACTAACTCAAATTCAGAGTATAAAATTGTTATCCCTTAACCTCATAATATAAGATGCTAAAACTTATTTGCATTAATCAATATCATAAGTAAAATAAAAAGAATACTGTATAAGTGGTTATTTTCGCGGTGACTTTATTTTCGCGAATTTCACGAGTCGGTCATCGCGAAAATTTCCACTTAAATACAAGGCTATTTATAGTAATGAAATCATCACCAAAATCGCGAAACTTTGCTCTCGCGAATTTTCCCAACTAGTCCAAAAATCGCAAAAATAATGGCTTATACAGTACTTACTGCAAGAGTGTCTAAGCTGTCTATTAGCGTTAGAGAGAAGTCTCCAAGAACATCGTTAATGTTCAGATTTCCCCTGTTGAAAAAAAAGTATATAAAACAGAAATGAGAAGGTTTGGGGGAGAAAAAGCATTTGTCACAATACATTTCCCTATAATTAAAAAGCCATCTTAAAAAAAAAAGCCTTTCTTTCGTACATATTCAGAAGTCTTGATTTGCATGTGAGCTGGTAGTTGAATGGAGTAAAAAATAAATAAGTCGCGTACACATCCAGATTAGACAATGAGACGAGAAAGTTTTTATTTCATGTTTTAACTATAAACCATTTCAGAATTCTGGATCAAATTTCTTAAAAAAATAAATAGTGGATAGAGTAAAACCACCAAATATTGGACGTTGTTAAATATCGGACAAATTGGTCTTCAACTCCCCCAAGACAGCTAATGGGCCCCGCACGGGAGGGTGACTTGCATGCATATTATAAGACTGACTACCTTCTATTGCACTGCAAACACAGTAGAGTCAGGTTGAAGCCAAAAAAATATATTCCAGGGTAAAATCCAGGGGTAAAATTCATAATTGTGATTTCCAGAATCCTTATGACCCAGGTTATTTTGACTCCAAAAGATCGACGACCCAAAAAAATTCCGAAAAAAATTCCGAACGGGAGATACGATCCTTGCTGGAAATAAGGATGTCACATGTTCGCTGTATCGCAAAAAAAGTGCAATCGATACCGGCGGGAGCTACCTGATGGAATTTTCCAGACCCTTCTAAAAATAGCCACTTACCTCATATCGGACATCGGTGCCGAGTCATGGGAATGCGTGCTGTACATCGCGCATGCGCTGGCTTTTTTAGGGCGCAGGCGCATTGAGCTCATCAAACATCGGTTATTTAGAGACGGAAGAGTTACTACGATTAGCCGCACACGAAGTGTGCGGGCTACGCTTTATCGAAATCTGACGGCGATGTGACTTTGATTTACAATAAATTTCCGGCGATACCTTACTTCTAGTTTGTAAAACAGCTATATATAACTGCACTATATACTTACGAATCTTTCCGGAAAACTATCGTCTTTGTTGGTGAATCTTCTTTTATGTAATTTGGGGTCAAAATTTCCAAACTTCTCCAGTAAAACAATTCGTGGTCGTAGGTTTGTCTTTGTAGTACGCATGCGTTATGGATATTGCCATGATTAGACTTTAGACAAGTCATTACAATCATAATTTTATTTTTATTCCATTTTCATGGTAATTAACCAAAACAATTGAGATTACTTACATATAGTTCATGAATTATTTGTTATTTTAGTTTTTGAGCCCATTTTTCCTTCATCAGCCTCTTTTTCGTAACGAAACTTACAAACTATACAAACGAACGTCTTGATCAAGGCTACTCCAGGGTCCCCTTTTATTACAGCCTTATCAATAATGGCGAATCGGGAAAATTTACGATACCGACGAAAACCCCCAAAAATCTTCTTATTCTTGGAGCTATTCACGTTTGTTTTTATTCACCATATTCCGCTGGTATGCTTGGTAAGTGGCATTGCATGTTAGTGTATCATTTGTTATAAACATTTTTTGGGGGGTTGAATTTCATCGTTTAATTGGGGAAAACGGTGAGCTTAAGCCAGATGTATATGTTTACTTCAGGACGCCACCACTTCGTGGCGGCGTCCCGGGGCTAACGGAAGAGTTCTTTGGTAAGTAAATAATTATTATTTACCAATTCTTTTATGTTTTTTTTTGTTTGTAATTGATAAAATCGGCATTTGCGCAACAGAAATAAGTTGCTGTTTCAACAATCAAGCAATTATTTCATGTTGTTTGAGTGTGTGTTAACTGCCAAAATCGATCACGGCAATCTGCCGAATATATCCGATATTAACGAGCACATCGATATTTAGAAAAAAAGCCTTTATTAGAAAGCAAATATTCATGTTTACCATATTTTTATCAATTCTTTTTTTAATAAGATTATTATTGAACATTTGTACTACAAATACATATGAGTTTTATATAATTCGGAGATTGCAATTTTTTTTAGAATCCAAAAATGCTTAAGCCTTACGTGTCCGATATTTGGTGGTTTTTCAGATCTAAAAATTGAATCAACTATATGATCATTTGTACTAAATTTTATTTCAGCTGATAAAGAATTTAAATATCAGAAGCGCCATCTCTCCTGAGCTGCGTCCACTATCCTAAGACTATGTATTCGTTTAAAACTGGGGTCTAGGTCTGAAACAAGACTATAAATGAAAAGTTCGGCAAAATCACACAACGTAAATATCTACACATGGGACCGTAATAATCAATGAACAATAGGAAAAGGAAATACTCACGGATTTTCTCGATCTGGCCCTCGACCAGTACAATGAATGGGGTCTAATTCATCTAAAGGAAATGCATATTTCATATAGTTATCATATCCGTATTAACATTCGTTTAACATCTTCCATACGTCGCAATCGTTCCGTTTCTGGAAAATTGTAATATTTATGATCGTGCCATATTGACATTCGCTTACGCACAAATAAAGAGTTCGAAAACACGAAGAACATAACTCTGTCCCTGTGATGAAAATACGACTAAAATGTAAAATATCCATCCCAGGAACGAACATAAGCTGAATAATGTCATTAGCTGCATTTGTCTGGACCATCGTTATTGCTTCATGACTCCCATTTTATGTTGATATTGGTCGGTTTTCGCGATTATTGTCCCTCCTCCGAATGCCAAGTGTCGATGAGCTACTGGTTCTGCTTGTTGTGATTGCGTCACAAATGTTATGTAGTTTATGTTTGCAGACTCAATACAGAAATTAGATGGTAAGTGTCCAATTTGTAAATTTGCGTTTTCATATAGATCTAGACCTACATCATCATGTCATGGATTGGGCAAAGCAGATGACGGGGTGGCGGGGGCGGGGGTAGGCAGCCGGAAAATTAGAAAAAAATATAAGCCTTCCTGCAATTTTTTGTTGTTCAGTACCCAGTTGTTGTATGTCCGGACGGGTTGGATGTCCGGACACTCAATTTTTACCAGTCATTTGAAAGGATTTAAAAGCAATGTTTTTGAAGTTTTGAAGAGTAGAACCCCCCCCCCCCCCCCCCCTATAAAACAGATCTTGGCAGGTCCCGTAAATATAAAATGTACATGTACATTTTATATTTACGGGACCTGCCAAGATCTGTTTTATAGGGGGGGGGGTTCTACTCTTTCATTATACCTATTACTAACGCTATATAGTTACTAAAATTTTACTTATGTCATAATCGTTGCTCTTCATTATAAATCTAAATTGATCGGTTTCATCCATATCTTTAAACGAGGGTATAATTGCATGAATTGTATTGAATAATTTTTTTCTGTGAAATGTATATTTCTGTTTTTCGTTTTTTATACTGAATGATGTATTATTATGTCACCTGTTATTTGTTATGTTAATTTTATTATAATGTCATTTACTGTTACTTTCTCTTTGTTTTCTTTTGTTATGTTTGTATTGAAGATAATCCGAAATGCGGATTCTTTGTTTCAATAAATAAGATTTGATTTGATTTGATTTGATTTGTATTAATTGGGGGGGGAGGGGGCCGTAGGGGGTGTCCGCGGCTAGCTGCATGTTGCGCCCTTGATCCCCTTTGTCTACATTATTGAAATAATAACTCGAAAATCCTTTACCAATTTCAAATGAGCTGTGCCAACAGAAAAAGATTTACCACTAGTGAGCTGATTGATCCAGGATAGACGTGTGTGTGTGTGGGGGGGGAGAAGGGGCACTCAATTGGCTACCAGTGCGCGTGTCACAGTAGAAATTTGCAACCAAATTCGACATCACACTGGGAAAACATACCCCTACATCATATCGCAAACGCTGTTAATCTAATACCTAGTACATGGATTTAAGCTGATAACACTCCCATTTTAATAAAAACACCCTTCCCATTTTAAGGAAAGCGTCGACAGACACCGGAAAGGCAAAAAAATAAACCCTTTTCGGCGCTTCTATTTATGAGCACATTGTGCTGGTGACCCTCCCCCCTCCCGAGGTTAATGTAATAGGGGGTCTTTAAAAAAATATAAAAAAAATTTTTAAAAAAATAGGTACAGGCATGATTGAATATCTCCAAAGATCTTAACATGTAGCTTTTAACTATTGTGAATATCGCCCCCATGTGCCTGAAAGTCAGATGTGGGTTTCCGAAGTATCGGAGGGCGGGTATAAGCATTTGGACTTTGAGGCCGCCCAATTACCTGTTCAGAAACATCCAGTCC
>CALNVZ010002100.1:37146939-37177903 GCA_940671915.1 Paracentrotus lividus
GGTAAGAGTTGGGACTCTAATTTCTTCGAAAGAAGATTTTCGATTTTTGGTATGAAATTCTGAATTTTTATGGATGACTATCTTAGAAGATGAGAAAATACGAAGTTTTCCTTTAATAAACGATTCAGTCCAGGAGATTTAGTAATCTTTTTAAGGAACTAGTTTTGCAACATTATTGACAGTATGTTTTCTTCATTGGCGGCTATTTAGGGCATATAAGATCCACTAGTATGTTTGAGAGGCTAGGTCGTACTTTACGGGTCCCAGCCACTTGGTCGAATACTTGGCCAATTTGATTTATGAGTTGTATGTTTGTACCACTTCCCCGGGGGTAGGAATTTGGTTTTTTATAGGTTTGATTGTCTGTGGTCATCTGCTTGTTTGGTGTAGTAAGCTTTAGCATCTCCTTTTTTGTGTATTATCTAGTTGTTTAAGTGGGTTTTGATCCTATTCGCAGGTATATTTGATGGACCTTTGGTTCCCTTGATTTATTTTTTTTTTTTTGAGGTCTTCATTGCGCATATTTGCTGTTAATATTAGAATGAACGAGGGCTATTCTAGTATCTTTGTTTATATTAATCAAATAACTACTTGGGGGGGTCTTTTTTTCTATTTGGTTTTTTGGTTGTGTATGTGTGTTTGTGGGGCGGGTGTGGTTTTCTGTGGGTGTTTTCGGTACTGCTTGTTTATGTGAAAAAACAGATTTATTCTGACTCAACCCCGTCTCTTGGTTTCTGCTAATATTCTAATGTATGTTGCTGTCATTCTTTACTTTCAAGTCCTCAGTATGTTTACTTTTGTCATGGGCTAGTGTATATATGTGGTACCATTAGGTTTAATTCGTACGATTTTAAAAACTACATTACTTGCTGTCTCCCTGATGTCTGGAATTCGGCGCTGTAAAATGTTTGAAATATCGAATTTGAACTTTATGATATAGATTTGATTGAAATTATATTTATTTTTTGAACCTCAGTAAGACACTTTGGACTATATATTGTTTCTCATTGTTGTTTTATGGTATTTTTTGTATATTTATTTCTTTTTTGAATTTTATTTTTATTTGAATTATTATTGTTGCATTAACCATCAAGAAGGTGCCTACTAAAAGTTTTAATGTTATATTCAGATTATATGTAGGTTCTGTTTTGAATTAACCGGTTCCTTAAATGTATTCGTAGCAAAGAGATTGATTGGCCTCTATCTCAATTACTTACATTAGTTACCGGGAGTTCGAAGAATTCATTTCCCTGCATTTTTGTGATTTCCCATATACTTGCACTAATGTTTGCTTGTGTTCAGGCAATGCGATTTAATGCACAGTTACGCAGCCCCTTCACTAGAATACAAATTTGACTCTGCTACTACCGCAGTATGATCAAGTAATGAACTATTAGTAGCTTATCTAAATATAACAAAACAATTGAGTGTTACCATTCTCCTCTTTAAACACCTTTTATCACACGCACACATTCTGTGAAATATCAAATTTTTATCATCAGTGGTAACAAATAATGCCTACTTTTGTGTAAGTTTTGACTGGGGTACCTTTTTGGTTTTCAGCATATTGGGTCTCAGAGAAATTTCGTGGCAATTATGATGCTCTCGAGCGAACGATAATATTTATAGTATAGTCAGTTCATATGAAGCACTGGTACTGGTTGTGCTCTTTACGGGTGAGGGATCTGTGTTTTTTTGTTGTGGGTTTTGGTGGATGTGTGGGTTGTTGGGTGTGGTGGGGTGTTGTGTTTTTTTTGTTTTTTTGGGTTGGTTGCGGGGTTTTCGTGTTGTTTTTTGTCTTTTGGTTCGTGTCTTTGGTTTTTTTTTTTGGTGTGGGTTGTGTACGTTTTTTTTCTACGTCATGAGTCACCGTCGAATCGGTCCAGCTATTTTTTCTTGTTAGGGGTTGTATTGATTATGTGTGTGGGTCGGAGTTGTGTTATTTGGTGGGTGTTCTGGTGGGGAGTTGATTGTTGTTGGGTTGACATGATTTCCCTTCAGGTTCTGCATATTCTTGCATGTACCTACTGTTGTTTCCCCACTGCTGCACTACCGTTAATTTAAAGTGAGTTTCTAAATGTTTGTTTGGTTTTGTTTATTAATACTTGGAAATAATTTAGATGCTGTTACTATATACTTAACAAAATACATGTCGATATAGTACTTGATTACTGTTATAATCCTTTCACTCAGTTGTATTTTTCTTTGTTCCAGACTTTGTTATTTTTTTTGCCTTAATGAGAGTGCTATCGGGCATCTACTTCAGTGTGGCATGCTCATACGTTAACCAAAGTCGAACCCGACACGGTTTCTTACTCTCCTCCAGTCTTTGATGTGCTGGTATCTCCCTCACGTTCCTCTGTTCTGGCTGTCGTCTCTCTACTTCTTCGTCTCTTCGTTCACTCTCCTCTCTCTTCACGTCTCTGTCTGTTTAGTTCGTTCTTCTCTGTTTTCAAATACTATTGTTTTGTTGATGTTCTTCTCCCCAACCCTTTCCTCGCAATTCTTTTCTTTTTTTCTCGTCTCTCTGTTCGTTTCTCTTCTCTCTCAGTCTTTCTCATTCCTGTCTCTGTCTCTACTCGTGTCGTCTTATATCGTTGTTCTTTTCTTTTATCTGATGTATATCGAGACAATGAGGGTAAAGACACCTATTGTGGCCATTATATGGGTTCTGCGCTTTCTTCTTGCATTAATCGTCTCCGCTCTGTGTACATGTATCAACCGTTTATGTTATTTGTTTTTTTATTATGGATTTAATATGTAAAAAAGTTGTACACTAAATTACCTTTTTCCTTTCGTATAAACTATACATCCATTTTTCCAATTCTGTCCCATTTCGATGTACATTTGGAGAACTGTTAGTGATACGTGGGCTTGATACATGTCACCTCTGGTCATTGAAGTTGTAATTACGTGTTGTTTCTGGTCTTCTTCGCCCTGTTCGTCCAGTGAAAAGACTATTATTATTCGTCTTACGAATGTCAGTTGCTAGCTCCCGAAAGGGCAATGTTATGATATATTTTTTTTCAGGAACAAACTCACCAACTATTTTTCCCCTGTCTTGTTTTTGGTTAGCATATATGCGGGCTGCCTGATTTCACAACTATCATTTCTTATTTGCTTTGCTGTCTATTTATTTCCAAATCAAGTATTTTCAATAATCTTTGTAGCTATTCCCTAAGAACTATAAGTCTATTCAAGAGCCTAATATAATATTTACGTTGGTGTTAATGACACTTGACAAAATTCGACACCATGAAGCAAACCAAATTTTATAGGCATTTGCGAGAAATAAGATATCTTTCTTGCGAAATTTTCCACGTGGAGAGAGGAGGAGGATGTAATGAGTGAGGGGAGGTGGTAGTTCTTATCAACCTCTTATTTCCATCCGAAATACTTTGCAGATTATATATCCTTCAGCCCATAAAAAGACGTTTATGCTATTATATTGATTATGTGTAACTTTGCGCCTCTCTGCAAAGCATACGAATTGTTACTAGGGTATTTATTTAAATTCTTGGTGATCATTGAACATAGCACCGTGAGCAGAATTGTTTTAATTGCGATGGAGTCTCTGTTATCCTTAAATCTTTCTTTATCTTTGCGAGCGCGCGAGCATCATTTTCAGTTTGTGTCATGTCAGCTGGGCCTACTCTGATCACTACACGTGACTATCCGTCTGTTTGTGAGGTAGGACTGGTAGTAACCCTAGACTCACACTACGTGATTAATTTGACTATCTGAAATTATCTGAATGGATGATGACTAAGTCGAATGGGAGACGAGTTAAATGAGCATTAAATATTGCACTAAGTTCAAATTCAGATTGATTGAGCTCGCTATACCTGTCGCAAACTACCTGCGAAAAAGGTGCTGATAGATTATATGAACTTTGTAAGACAGAACACTGTAACTCGTTTTTTTTTTTTTTGTTAACAGATACGAGTGGATTCAAAGTTAGGGTTTTCTGGACTATTCATTGCCTCCGGCGTCGTGATCAGATAAGGCGCATTCACTTCATTTCTTCTTTCTCTTTCACATGTTGGCGAATGTTCAGTTAGTGATCCAGGTAATCGATCAAGTTTGGTTGAAGCTTTTTGATGATAACATGTTGGAATGTAATTCACCGTGGTGCTGACTACCTAAATCGAGGGCGGCAGTTGTTGTATGTGGATTGCAACAGAGACTTCTTTTGAAAGTATTCCGTGAGAGAAGATCAGCTATTCTCACTTTGAGTTTGTATCGGATTTAGCTGTTCTAACCCTCCGCCAGAATTAAGTTGGGGCGAGTATATCCGATTGAGTTATGTGGTTGCAGGCACAAGAGAACTTACTTCCACATTGATGTTGGTCCATTTTCTTTTTTTACGCTAACTCTGCAAGTTCAGGATATGTGGGCCTATCACAAATCTATCACTTTTCTTTTTAGCCTTAGCTGCCAGTTTTGTGAGTTTCGCACTAATAATCTTTGTTATACCTTGAATCGGGTTTTGTATATTGTCGCCAGTGTGCAGTTGAATTTCGCCATGAACACCTTGAGGATGTTTTGGCAATGAAAATTTGTTGCGCGGACAGTGTTACCGGAATGAGAGGGCGAACAGGATTTAAAGTCGAATTTTGAAATATAACATGTTGCCTGCAAAATTATATGCTTATTATGTGAACTAGTAAATTGCGGCATAACTAGAAATCAGGTCACCATAATATCGTTTATGTTGGATGAACTTTCTGTCAATCACGTATTTGAATGAAATAATTTACGAGTGCTAGTCAGGCGGATAATTATCAGATCGGAAAAAGTTGAAGGAGGCGTGTCTCTCAACATGAAATTCTACTGACACATAGCGCAAGTGAAAGATGGACGCAGGAAAAACGCTATAGTTATGCTTTATAGAAGATACTAAGATGTTTAGTAATATTGCCTTTTGAATCCAGCATTGTTCTTTGAAGTGCTGAGATTGGTCTTTTGTCCTAGCCATTGGATTGAGACTAGTCGATTATGAAAAAGTCGTGAACAATCAAGAAGAGGACAGTGTGGTGATTTTATAAATATCCTATACTAGCCGCACAGTTTCCACTACAGTGCAACTAACGGACCAGAAAGAATCTTACGGGAAATGTTGTGTAACTGGTATAGACTTCTCTCTAACGTCTGATCCGAGTTCGATATCGGGATACATCAGATGCCCTGAAAGACCGTGAAAAGGAGAGATGCTAAGCTGTGCAGATCCAGGATTCGAAGGTATTGTTATCTGATGCAAATTCTCTTCTTTATTTATGATACTCAGAAAGCGCGGGGGAAAATATTGGACCAATCTTACAAGGAGGGGTAATAATCAATTGGAGAAGGAATAATTAATAGTATTTACTTATCGACTCAGCGTAACTGGGAATCGGATTGCGCTGCGGATTTTTACAGTAACAGCTTTTAGTGTACTGCTGGTTTGAAGTCGCGTAAAACTATCATTTTCACAATGTCACATTTTGGTGTCGGCAAAAAGCGACCCAAAAGGTGGACTAATAATGGGAGAGTGTTAAGCTCAAACGACGCAGGGTAGGGTAAAAAGTATTCTTCCCAGGGTTTTAATCTTGTTTTATGGATACATTAAAACGCTTCTCTCATTCAAAAGACCATGTATAACTAAAGTAATGATCTTCTCGCGGAATTTTTTTTTTATTTCAGTATAGTTCATCAAAACTTACCCGTTTTTCGGCGCATTCTCCTTGTATTCCATTTGACTAATCGGTCGCGTGAAATGGTTGTTGCGGCGCTAGAAAGAAGCCTCCAATCGTTTTCTCTATATGGAAAAACTCCGATCTCGAATGAAAGGCGAAGAACAACATGCTTCTCTGATTACATTATTCATTCGTCCATGCCTAAATAATGTGTATGAAATTATATTACATTTATTCAATTAGTATCTGAATATGAAAAGCTTGACCCTGAAGGTCAATGTGATATGAATTGAATTAATAAATACTGGAATTGAAGATTGAATCTGAAGCGTCTACCATACTAAGGACTGAATTTCGTAAAAAATTTTGTTTGAAGTATATCCTTTTACTAACCGTATTTTTTTTATTAATGTTGCTAAGGGTAAAAACAGACAGAAGAACAATGTTTCTTCAATCGTCACCTCGTCTACATAATAAAGTTCTAGCACATGGGATAGGTTTTGTAATTGTTTACACTGTCCGTGCCTCTTTTTTAGCGGCCATGCCCTGCCGCTATCAATGCTGAATTCGTCCCATCGTTTATCGACTGGCCTTCCGTCCATTCTTGGGTTCCCGCGTGTACAGCATCTGCACTCATTTTAAGAACCATTGTCAGCGACTTATTGCATTCAATGCATCGTAGAAACATTATTGCCACTAGACTTGAACCGAGCGGATCAAGAGAAAGCACCTGTAATTAATCCTCAGCATGGTGTGACGAGGAAAATGAAAAATTTTGCCCTTTTTTTTTTCTTATTGGTTCGACACATTTATCGATTGTTCTTATACGAGATAAGATATCGAACACTTATCTATATTTTGTTTCACGTCATTAAAATGAAGTAGTTTTTAGGCAGACTTTGGATTTCCCATCAAGAAAAAAAGTTTATAATTTCATTCCTTTATGTCATAGAAGTTAACCTGGTGATTCTGTTTGTTCGTTTGAGGGAGATGGATAGTTGTGCAGTCGTCATCCGTAACCCTTAATGAAGTTACATTTATTGATAATAATGTGAAGGAGTAGTTACGTGTTTTATCATTCAGGTAACATGCCTAAACATTGAATATCTCTGTTGAGCTTGAACATGAAACAACTGGTCCAGATTATATTATATAGTTTGACGATGCAACGCTGGCAAATCTGGTCCCCCCAAATATAAAGTATGCACATTTTCTATGGTAATAGTTTTGACTGAACATAAATAATTTAATTTTCGGTAAAATGAAGTGTTTTGGAAGAACCGAATTTTAAGTTAGAATTGTATAAAAGCTGCTAAGAATAATCAGCGAAGCATAGCATAAAACTAATGATTTACTTATAGTATGTTCTTTTTCCTTATGGTGTATACTTACCAGAAAATTGATATCGTCCAGGTTTTTAAACTATAGTCTAATTCAATCGCAATCGAATAGAGTAAAGTATTGACTAAAGTTTGTTTGTTTGTTTTTTTTTACTTGTTTTAAAAAGAAAGTATTGTAAAACTTCTTCTCAGACCACAGAACTATTGATAAAAACCCAAAGCGATAATGTGACAGTGAATCATCTTTAGATTACATAAATAAATTGGAAAAGTGACTGGATAACGTCGCGTCATCTTTTTGTTTTCTGTGCTACAGACTCCTCGTTAATCCTTGTTCTTATATGAGTAAAAAGTTTCAATTTGAAAAGGAAATCGACGTGATTTCCCTATAGGAATACGCATTGAATTAGTAAGGTTTTCCTGAACAGTTAAGAAACCTTTTCTTCTAGAATTGTCGGGTCCAAATTATGAGATTTTGTCCTTCATGCTATGATATATAATGATATATTCCCCAAAGAATTTGCCGGTATATTTTATTTTGCTATGTAAAAATTATTATATTCAAGTATTGATAGCGGCGATAGTTCGAGGACGGAGTCACATTGCTGTAGATACATCATGATGTGTCATCAAATACGTTAAGATGTGGATATCTGTTTGAAGTTAATTATTACGCGATTACATTCGTATGAATGTCTATTAAAAACACAGTGTTATAAACTTAAATATTCCTCATAAAACAAACGAAGGGACTAGCGAAGTTTCTGTATCTACGATGGCGTTAACTTTTAGTCACGTGACCGCCACGCATCGTCCAATGAATGCGTAGCAACGAAGCGGAAATGGTCATAGCAGTTTATTCTCTTTTGAATTATCCGTGTTTGATGGAATGAGTGGTTTGCTATTTTCTAGTGGGTATTGATGTCAAATGATGACAAATTGATATGTGTATATGAGATGATTAAGACTATCGGAACTATTTACTTTTCAAAAGAATCATTTAGTGATCTATTTTATTGAATTATCTGATCAAACTTGAATGCCTGTAAATAAAAATAATAATAATAATAAAAAAACATGAAATGAGATGTAATAATATCATGTAATATTATCTTCACTCATCACAAAATATCCATCAGTACGGATGATCTTACAAACACAGTCAAATGGATTCAATTATGACAATTGGACCTGATTTACCTAACCGTTTATACTGGTCTGTAATCTGTTTATCCTGCGTGCTCCTCCTTATTATCCTCTCAGGAAGTTATTGATTTACTCAGTGGATTAAGACCTCACTCGTCGAGTCTTGACCAAGCAAACACCCCTCCTATATCTGCGAAGTTCCCCACCTCCTAAACCACGTACACCAAAGTCATGTCAGAGACTCCATAACCTTAAACCTTATAGGACTACGTACAGGGTTAGGATTCTGAATATGTTTACACACTTAAAAATGTTTGGTAATTTTAGTGGATTATAGTTGGGTAATAATTTGTTGTTGGTTTTTAAAAAAAATCGCAGGTATGGTCTATTATTACCCAAATCTTGGACATTATTGCTTCAAGTGCCCATAGTACCAATATGTAGTGGATAGAATTTTGCTCAGTGTTGGTTAAAAGTTGGGAACATTTTTGCTATTTTAAGAACGTAAGGTTATGGTTGGGTTTAGAGCAAGAGTTATGTTTAGTGTTGGGGTATATAAGGGATATGTTTAAGGTTTGGCTGCCTGGGGTGTTATGAAACGACCTGTCATGTCACATATTCATCAAACTAAGATGATGACACCTGTATCCAATCTTCGCTGACACACAAATATGTACAAATAACAGCAGATATATACACTAATACATCTACTTCTAATAATTAACCTTTTTCTACTTGCGCTTTATTTCCTTACCACGAAGACTACAGTTAGCCCTAAACAAATTAGATAACAGACAAACTTTAAATATTTGAGGTAAATATTTTGAATAGGAAAGGTGATATTCCTCTATAAATAAACTAGTCACCTAATGCAATTCTAACTTTCTATTGCCTTTCAGGCCTCACAAACCTAAACGCAGAGGGAAGGTACAATAAGAAAGCAGTTTTGATGACGTCATCTACATGTTGATCTTATGTTAATAACTGTTAATCCCATTCACGTTCGATGATATAACAAATATACGTAATGACGTGACATTAACCTACGCCATCGTCAAACTATCGTTTTTGCCCAAACGTCATTCTGAGCTGTTTTGCACCATAAACCCTCGCATGGGATTCTGTAACATAATGTAACATAAAGAATAATGTGAAGTCACGTTTTACCTTAGTCTCAAAACACTACACAATAATTTTAATATATTTGAATTTATATTAAATATATTTTAATTTGTAATATAATGTTGTTGATAATAAAATACCGTGAAAACAAACTCCTCTAAATGCAATAGTCAAGAATTTTTGTTCGCGAACTCCATGAAAAGGAAAGGTCATTTTGATAAATTCTTTATCTTGAACATTTGAAATGACATACAAGTCATAATGTTAATATCAAATGTGACTTTTATTGTGGAATATTGTGATATGCTATGTATTTTCTCGTCTTTCAAAGGCTGCATCTGATACTAGCAATCACAATTGAATGAAGATTTCGTATTTACTTGGCCAAGCGGGGGTCCAGGTTTTTGAATCAAATTTGAAACCCCATCATAGGCGAAGCAAGCATTGGGAGACATCACACGCAATGAACGCTTTCCCTTGACAAATTGGATGATTACTTTGACTCAAGAAATCTCAAAATATTTTTGTGCACTTGATATATTTCCTTATTTTGACAGCCGTAATCGAATTGTAACCTTTACTCAAGGACTAAAGATATTTTATCATTTCTGCTCAGGGATGTTTCTGTGGCAGTAAATGTTGTGATAACATAGCTCAGTAGTATCATGAGTATGGGCATGGATTTTTATTTTTTTTGAGGGAAGATGAGAGATGAGAGATGAGGAATACTTTTGCTTGAATGATTGGTACACTGGTGACTGATGGAGAGGGAAGATAAGGGTGTTGTAATAATGTGTGAGAAGCTGACGAAATGAATGCAAACACGTTATTTTGAAAAAATAATCAATTTCGTAATTCAAATGCATTTAGTTAAAGGCACAGATTCGATCATTTTAAGAAATTGTCAATATTATTCGGTGGTTCGGACGCCTACATGTTACAAGAGTTTAGGTCATTGTTCTCAAGAAAGTATTTCTTTTGATTATTTTCTCTTGAAGCGTCTAGTTATGCAGAGAAGGGGTAGGGCAGTCATCATCATCAGTAATAAAGTGGATGCCGTCCAGCGCTCAAGGCAGCGCCAGTGGTGCTAACGCGATTCCTTGCCCCGAGCGCCTTGGGCGGTAAGCTGGTGGAGAAGAGCACTAAGCCCGCTCACAGGATGGGGCTAATTCGGCTCAAAAGGAGGTCGGAACCCAAAGAATCTGGTTAGCGTCTTACTTTTGCACATTTTATTTTCTTTGAGATTGTTCTGTTTCTTGTGATGAGATATCCGGTCACCTTCTTGGTAGGTTGTCTGTGCTGTATCATTGCAGTGTGTGGAAAAGGCCGAAGTCACAGAATTCGTACCAGTTATGGGTCTTGACACCAAATTCTATGAGTATTGATCTCTTCACCACTCTCACACAGTCCTTTCGCCCTTTCCACACATACACTCAATGACAAAACCCACACCGCACTATACAGAGGGTACACACCCATTTCTCACATCTTTAACACTAACTCACAAACAATCAGTTAATCACACTCACTTAGCAATCTCCTCGCACCAGCCCACCCCTCATATACCCTCACACAGGACACACAAACACTCAACACACACACACACAAACCCCATGGAGAGTAGCTGTAGTGCAAGATAGGTTACTGCCATAAATCTATCGTACTATCTTACCTACTACCCACCACACTCATACTCTACAACTCCCGTCTCTTCTCACCCACAGTATTTCCCCACCCCACCCACTAGCCATAAACCCACATACATATAGCACTATCTCGCACGCACTCACCCACATCTGCGCACACAAACTTTACCCTTACTGGTCTCTAACGTGAAAGCACTTTGTCAAGCACATAAACCTCTATCTTATTAGGTATTACCCACACTAGCTCATAACCGCGAAACAACAAAGCATTCTCTCTTCGCAACTTCTTACTCCACACGTAAACCCGAACCCTAACACTTCCCCTACAACACTGAACTTCCTCTCACACCCTAGACCAAACTATCTCACACACACACACAACACCTTCGCACTTAGATCCATCCACAGCACACCCACCACAAGCACATACTCTCATATACCACCCCACTCCATTTCCAATCTCGTTTTGTCTGCAAATGCAGTCACGCTTGTTACTGCAAATTACGCGGTCATCACTTATTACATCTGATATGAGAAGAATTTACTACCTTTGGAAGATGTAATTATGGACAGAGTAGTATTGATCTGCTCGGTTTCCAATGATTTCATCACAGATTAGATTTGTGATAATTAAGGAATTCAGATGCGATCAAAAGTAATGAGGAAATTGAATGTTATAATTTTTGATAACACAAATTGAAATAAGCCTGTCCCATTTTTTTGAACCAATAATAATAAAAGAAATTTGTCGTTAAAAAATTCTGAGCTACAGAGTTTTGCTTCATGTAAAATCGGAGTATCATTTCGTTCGGAAAGTTTTTTGGTTTTGGGCACTGATGTTAGTAGAGTATATAGCGTGCAACCCTATGATATACCATTTGTATTTGATTTCTGTAATTTGAAAATGTTTTTTAATCCTATTTTTACAAAAACATTTCTTAGATACTTCCATCTTAATCTCTTATTGTTTCTTTTTCTGTTGCTGATGTATTTTATTTCAAATTGCAAAAAATAAAAAAACAAACCTCTTTAACAATTTCATTTTATTATGGAGACAAATATACAAAGTCACGTTTATATGATTGATGGTATGGAAAGATAAATAGACGATAGATATACTACTCCCTGATTTAACGAAACATGGCAAATCATCTGTTGAAATTTGTTCTTTTTTTTTGGGGGGGGGTCTAATGTATACCCATTTTGGGTGGTATAGGCTCTTGATCTATTATATGCTTGGAAAGGATAATATTAGCCTTAAATTATCTGGTTTGGGCTTTTGAGGGAACATACATACAAAGTCTTGACACGGAAAAGGACAACATCTGTTCAGTTTTAAGCATCACCTTAAAAAAAATCGACAGGCAAAACCAACTCAAAGCAAATCATGGAGGAACTTACGCACCTTATAGCCTTTATAAGATATAAATTGTATAGGATTTATCGTGATTGATTGATCTTTCAATATGATCTTGAACTGAAGTACAACACAACAAACACAGACACATACACTTTCAAATATGAGAAAATGTCGTTTTAAAGTATGTATTTGCTGTGTTTCTCTTTCTCAGTAATTTGTTATCAATCACTCTTGCCAGTTTTAGTGCAAAATCTTCAATGCAAGAATTAGCTCAATGCGAAAGAAAGTGGAAATAATTACTTTTTCGTTTAGTTATGGACAATGTTCAAAAGACTTCTTTTGCCCAGCTAAATGTCTTGCAGCATCTTAAGAAGAGAGATCTATGCAAAAAGGGAGAAAGCATTGGATAACAATACAAATATATCAGCGGTGGGTCTCTGGACTGCGAAGCAGACACCAACCTGTTCACACCTAGCCAAAGAGACGCCATCCACTCGGCAGGCTTTAGCGCCGCTTTATCCGCTTTAGCTTTCACCTCAATTACTCCTCAAGTGGGGGCAGATAGAATTGCTAGGTCAGTTCCATGGCTTTATTTCTCATTTGTGTATACCTCCCTCTCTTACCCCCCCCCCCCATACCCATTCTATATAACGTTGTACCGATGGGGCAATTTCCCTATAGAAAACCTCCAATTAAAATGAAAGTTTACAAAATAATAGTCTATAAGGTAAATCGATGCTCTCCATTTTTGCTTAAACAAATGTTCTAAACGAATACATGGTAGGATAGACATGTATGTTCCAAGATTTTCAGACAACTAATAAAATATTGCATATAAATACTGTGAGGTGTGCTGTAGGTGGAATCCCTGTTATCTGGGTTTGGCTCTTATGGGTGGTGTGTTGTCGTACGATCACGACTGTTTGGGATTTACCATTTCTCAGCAATGCTTATGGACATACCCCATCGACTACCCACGTGCGTGCCTCCTAGAGACACACCACACAACACACAACCACACACATAACATGATTCTGGGAGGTTGGCTAGAGTCACCATCTTGGACGACATGCTTTTGAATGTTTATTAATTCTTTTTTAATAGCCATTAAGTCAAAATGGAATCACTTATAAGAAAGGGGGTGAAAGAAAATAGTATTTAAAGATGAAATATAATTTATGTTCTGTCCTAACCAAATCATGATGGATCTGGAGGCACTAGATTAGTTTCTTCGAATACCATAAAATAAAATGCGTGTTAAGTATTATCCAAACAATAATTCATCTCATCTTAAGATCTTTTTTAAGTTAAAGAGGTTATTTTTGATCAACGAGGAACATCCATAACTGGATACGGCTAAATCAGTCATGTGATTACAAATTACACGTTCATTTATGGCATAAATGTCTTTTTATTCGATTGAACCGGATGGGGATATTCCATACATATCTATATACATACGGATGAGCATTACAAGTATTGGATGCATGGGACAATTAGGTGGAACGAGTTAGTTTAATGCGTATCAATACATTTTTTAGGTGCATGCTTTTATCAAACACAGATACAGTGGCATGGATGCCTTCCTGTCACAAAAGTGTTAATCAAAGTAACATCTCGCTTTTTTTTTCGACGAAGTTTTATGTACAAAAATCATTTATAATATAGTCCGCACTTGGAGTAAAATTCGGAATACTTTGCGATGGATAGAGTCCCGGAGTCATTTAGAGCATATTCTATTTCGGTATTTCACATGAAAAGGCAAGTGGTCTAAATTTTGAACATCTAAATGTCCAATGATTGAGTATCTAGAAAGGCTATGATGAATATACCACCAACAATGCGTGGTTGAAAAAGCGATTAGGAGGATATCCCCCTCAAAAGAAATAGTTGGTCCAAACCTTCAGACCAGTGCACCTGTTCTAGTTGAAATGACATTGTAATTATGGGTAGCAATTGGTCTTTTCTTTCTGGCGGGAGAGGAAGAGAGAGTGAGATGAGAGTGGAAAGACCATGACGATAAGCGCGACTAGGTTAGACCGCTAGACAGGCAGCCGGGCGAGGCAAGACGGATGCTTGAGATGGGTTCCCGCTGGGAGAACCGCTGCCCAGAATTTGGACACGTAGCTACTTGTCAATTGGTTGCAATATTGTGTTATTGTTGTGAAAACAGGCTTTGACAGATTGGAACAGGAGTTAGGCAAGCCCCTGGGTGTCTCAACAACCCAATTCCATGAACCAATTTGAGGAGAAATACTGTGCGAAGAAATACAACGTGATGATGGGGAAGTCATATGATGCTCACGAGAGAGTGTACATTGATCACTATGGGCTGTCTCCTGAAGATTGATCTCAGAATCTTTGCTTTTGTTTTTACTATTAAAAATGGATGTATTTCCATCACATTATGTTGCGTGTGTGTCCTTACCACAATGTCTAAATAATGGTTAATTAGATATGGAAAAACAGATGGCTAGGCAGAAAGTGAGAGGAGAGAGAAAGATAGAGAGAGCAAGGACTTACTTGGTGAGTGATTGAGTGAGTGGGTGGGTGAGTGAGTGTGTGAAAGGGCGTGAGTAATAAAAAGTGAATAATACAACAAAATCATGTGTGTGCATGAACGCTTGCGTGAGGACGCAGTGTATGTGGGTGTGGGTAGGTGTGGGTAGGTGTGTATAAGTGTGATGTTGTGTTTGTGTGGGTAAGGTTGCGTGAAGTGTGTGTGTGTGTGTGTGTGTGTGTGTGTGTGTGGGTGTGGGTATGTATGTGTGTGGGTATGTATGTGTGTGTATGTGAGGGTGTAGGTTTGTGTGATATGATGTGCGTGTGTGTGTGTGTGTGTGTGTGGTGTGTGTTTGTGTGTGTGTATCTGTATGAATGTGATATAAACAAATTGGGTGCAACGAAAACGGTCTTCTTTAAAACTTCATTCACTTCACACGTTTCATTGTAAAATAATTTAGAATTATCAATCTTGAATATGTCCAATTTAAGACAAACGCCTGATTAAGAACGACAGATCTTGCATTCAATTACATTTTAAAATTGCTTACTCGAGGGGAAATTGTCAAAATATGTTAAGATTGAAGCATATATTGTTATCATCTACTGATGTAATGTAATCCCTTTTGGACCTTTGAACGAAATGAGTTATTGCTTTTATCATTTTATATTCCCATAGCCATAGATATATGACATGTTTTTGTAATGAAAAAAGGTTCGTGCAGTAGATAAAAAGTATATAGAATTATTAAAATAAACTTCCGTGTTTGTTTTGTACAGAAAACGAGTTTTGCACCTTAATGGTTGAACATCTCGCTCCATAACAAAACTAATACTCATTCACGTAATGACTATACTTTTCTTCTTCTCAAAATTTAAATGTCATTAAAACTAACTTCTTACTAATTACTTCCGTCTTAAGGATATTTCCATTTGATAAAATGGCATATATTAGAGAAACATGACAAAACAAATTTGAGGTAATTTTGAATTTGAAGAAAGTTAGAAATTAGTAATACAATATGAAAACTGCCCATAAAAAAAAAGAAAACCATTACATCACCTTGACTGCATGGTATCATAACTGAATTTGTCATGATTGAAAAACTTTACATGCTAATGTCTTATTTGGTTGAAAGAAACAAAAATGAAATATACATGTCGGTTATGAGATATTTAACAAACCATATTTCTGTACATATAACAAAAATGTAACATATAAATATCTACTTTTAAATGGAATATCTGGATTTAATCAAACTTTAAGTAAACCAACATTTGTCGTTTGTGAGAACTGAAACAAGACCACACATTCTCATGAAAAATATCTTTGAAGATGAAATTACATTTTTATTACCAAATGTCTCCGAAGGACAACAATTTTCCAATTTAAAACCTATAAGAAAAATAAAGAATAGAATATTAGCAAGCATTTCCAATTTAGAGAAAAGTCTTACAATGCATCGGGTTTCCAGTTAGAAGAGAAAGAACTTTGAATTTGAGAACCCAGTGAGGTTTTGAATTTGTTTCTTCAGCTAAACGAAGCTCGTTACAATTGATTTGCAGAAATGATATGCACTTGAGTTTTTGTTCTCAAAATTTGGAAGTCATTGCATCCGTTGGGTTTATTGTGTTACTGTGTGCCGTCTGGCCCCGAGCATCAACTCAGCACAAAGTAAGAGCGACTGAGGGCTTGTTTAATTTTCTACATGTGTGGCGGGTAGGTCGCTGGAATGTATACCCCGGAGTTATTCAAGAAAACATCCTGATTGATTTCTTTCACTCGCTCTCTCCTCAAACTCTCCTATTCAGGTGTAGAGATGAAGCTGGTCTCAGTCACCATTTTGAAGATTCATATCATATTATGTATACACGCGGGAAAAGAGCATGGATTCTTAAGTTGCATGATAATGAAATGTTTGTTAATTTAGAACAGCTGATGTTTTTGCCATATTGAGAATAATTTACAAAAGTGCCTTACTCTTTCTATTTCCTTATGTTTCCAATCCGTTAATGTGCGTATGATTTACAATGAAATGTTGCATACATGTATACAATATCTTTGTTAATGTTAAGTAATGTAAAAATTAGTTAACAACCCTTCCCCTAAAAAACAGAAAAGGAAAAAAAAATTATTTACTACTTTTGATAATAAGACACTCAATTAAACTCTAAGGACAGTTAAAAATCATAATTTCACTACGCCTGTTGAAATAAAGCTCATGCCATTTTAAAACTTATATTAAACAACCCATTAAGAATATATCTACATATCTGGTAAGTGCCCTTTAAACTCCATGGTAAATGCAATTGTTAAAAATGTGTGTTTTGCCAAAAAAAAAAAAAAAAAAAAACTTTTTCCAAAGCACGTAAAATACTTTCCTCGTTTACATGGTATACTTACCGGCTAATTCGAATAAATTTATTTTCATTGTGTGGCCCTTTCTAATCTTCGTGACGAGCGAAAATGAAGAACTCAGTTCCAAAAGGTATTACATCCATCTTTTTACTTCAGAGAAAAATGAATTTTTAAAACCATATTTTGCACTAACATCTATGGAAAATTGAATTGAAAAGAGAATTTGCTAATGCTTACATTCAAAATCGAGCTGAAACATTCAAATACTAAACTGAATAGTTTTTGATATCAATAACCCAATTTCATCAAAAGTGGATTTGCTACCTTTTAAAACTAAGCCCTTTAAATATGGTTTGATTTTATGCACGTGGGACAGGCAAAGAGAAAACATGTTTCATTATCATCAGGCGCGTAAAGTGCAATAGATGTCACGTGATAATTGGTCGGGGTAATATGCATTGACAGATGACTTACTCGTCAGAAAAATGGAATAATACAGATAGAGGAAGATAGATGAGATATACATGTAGGATTCAGTGAAATAAAATGGGTTCCATTCGAGAATAAGACTGAACGTGCTAAAGAGAGAGGTGAAAGAGAGGGTGCAAATATTTAATAGAAAAAATCACATTATGCAATTCGTTTTGGTAAACTTTTAATCCGAAGAGCTAAAATTAGCCCTTTTCAAAAAAATTGTAATGGCGATGGTTTTCATGAAACTTTTGAATTCATAAGCAATTAAGAATAAATTTGATTTTTGTTTGCTCTAAAATATACTAAGATATGAAATCCATTACTTTATTCATATATCCATATGTACATATATTATCATTGTATTTTTAGAACAAACTTTAATGCACCATGTTGTTTGTATTCATGTATGTAAGGCTTTCCATTTGTCAAATTTTGTACATGATTTGTGATAAATGCACAAATATGTTCCATTCAAATATAAACAACATTTTAGCAATATTTAGTTTCACACATAATCTACATTATTTTGTAAGCCTTATGAAGAGATGAATATTCCATATGTTCCAGATTTGACACTTTTGAATTATTTTACTCTGTCACGTACTATTCGATATGTGAAATGCTCGTTACATTGTTAGTTTGGCTTTAACATTTACGAAGCTTAAAAGGACAACGGTTGCTGCAAATAATATATATAATATATTATATATATAATATATATAATATAATAATATATATATATATATATATATATATATATATATATATATATATATATATATTATATATATATATATATATATAATAAGTGTATATACAAGTGTATATACAAGTGTATATACAACAGCCAATGGGCAACTCTTTTTTATTTAAATTTTGAAAGAAATGGGTGAAGAGATAATAGTTGACGTAGCTCAAATCGAAGTTCCCCACAGCTGTCCTCCTTTTGGATAATTTTTTGGTGAGTTCGAAATAATGTCTCCGCCGGGATCGAACCCGGGCCATATATATATTATTTATTATTATATAATATATATATATATATATATATACACACAACACACACGCACATTTATTACAGTGATTCCATCCTTCATCATCAGATTCGTTTACGTTTAGAAGAGTCCGTTATAATCATTCTTTACAGTCAATTTGAAGAAATGTTGAGGACCTAATCGGGAAATGTCTATATTCAATTATATCGCTTTTTGATACCCTAAAAGAGATAAAATTCAATTTTTTAAGTGGCATCATTATTAAATCCCTAAAAGAGCAACACGTTAATCCAGACTGTTCTGATAATTGGTTCCGCCTTAACATGTAGAACGTCCTTAGTATGTAATCATTTTTCTTTCTGATTTACAGTCATGTAATTGCAGTAATTTGCACTCAATTACTTTTCGTATCAAGAAGAATCCTTAAAAAGTGAGTTCGCAGACGACATTATTTGTAAATGCTTCCGACGTGTCTTTAGGTTGCCTTCAGTCTGCTATCTGTTCATTGACCTCTGTGAGTAATAGTGTTCATTCTAAGATTACATATTGAAAGGGTGAAGCCTTAACTGACGAATCCTTATATCTGTTTGTCCTATTGTGATCATTATCGGCCAATTTTTAGATGCCAGATGATATCATGTTATTTGTCGTCTGGAGACAAACTTTGCTCGTGAACAAAACTTTTACTGTGTTGCAAAGGACACTACGGCGAGATTCATCACGGAAGATAACCTGTGCGACCTTCCGATGAAATGTATCATTTGTTAATGATTCTTTGACGAAAAGTATAGATAAGGTGTTGACAATCCAGTTGAGGGGAAATTGCACTCGATTAATTCTACTTTCAATATTCTTATTTGAAAGAATTTTTTCGTTGATTGATGCATAGACAATGTTCTATTTTTCGTGGGATTGTATTTTAAAAAGTCGGTTCAAATGGCTGAGTCAGGTGCGTTGATACATCATGATTCGTTGGTGCTTTATAGTATTGTATAAATGGAGGAAATGAGGGGTCATGAAATCTGGTCGTATCTTCTTATTTCTTATTATATACAGTTTTGTGTTCTTCCTTATTCTGTGTTTTCTTCTATTTTAATTACTTAGACAATACATTCTACTGGATGCAAATCAATTCTTACTAAATATCATTTGAGAAAGAAAGACATTGCATTGAGCAGGCAGCGTTGTCGGTCTTTAAAGATTCATATCTCCTTCGAGCTGGACAAAACAAATTCTCGAAGCCTATTAACATCAGGTGTTGTGATGACACCCACTGATTAAAGGCGGAACGTGTTGTCATTTCTAATTTAAACGGACAAAAAATGACCTAATTCGTAATAAATCGCTGTTTATTGTGTTGGTTGTGATGTATTTTTTTTTTACTTTCTTTGATTAAATATCAGACGTAGTAATAAAAACACTGGCGGATCATCCATTCAGAAATGTTGTGTGCATTTGAAGACAAAAAAAATTGTCTTTTGTGTATCTTTTTGTGTTTTTGTTATGCCTGCCTTTGATTAACAAATAGCAGATAGATGTGCACATACTTATTCCTGAGTTTCAGCTTGGCTTGCGTATCTTTCAATAACCCCTGATCATTATTTTCATTTCGAGAATGCCAGCGACACAGAATGGATTGACAATATATGTCGTCAGCTTAGATGTTGATCTCTCTAAACGTGTGCGAGTGGGTATTAAGTCGGCATCGGTACAATACCCACAAAGGCATATTAATTAATCAGACAATAGCAAAACAGGTGACAAAAGAAACCCAATACAACAATATTAAAGCGGCATCTCTCCTGCTATTATCACCCAGTTCTTTCTTTTTTCCCTCTGCTCTTTAGTCTCTGGTCTTTTAAGTAAATACGTCTGAGGCCTGTAAGTGTAAAGTCGGCCCTTTGGCAATCGTAAAGCAGAAAAGGTTTTCCGCCGAAGATTTGGGGAAAGAATTGACGAAACAGGCTAGAAATAGAGAAAAGAGGGAGAAAGTATTTAAAAAAAGTGGAGAAAAGGGAAAGGAAGAGAAATGAAATGCACAATGAAACAAGACATTAGTGAGAGTGTGTGGGCAAAAGGTGGAAAACTATGACGAGATGAGCTTTGTTTAGGTATCGGGTCCAAATTGTAGTACAAAGAATGTGCGATCTTCAGCGGGCGGTGATTGAGTAGACGATATGGAGCGAAAAGAAAGAAGGGAATTGAAACTGTGTACAGAGGGTAGGAAGGTATGGGTTTCTCGACTTAATTTTTTTCTTTAATATTCTGTTAGTCGGTACGGCACGATCACGTGTGTATTTACTCAACGACAGATTTCTCGGTGTGCCGATCCTTCGGGCTAGGTAGCTCAGCTTGCTTCGCTCGCCGGTTAGCGTGACGGATTCCGAGTTACTAAGCAGGCGACTCGAGACATTGATACTTCTACATTCCCGCTCCTTCTCTTGCCCTTGCCCTCCCTCCCTCCCCTATCACAACGTCATTTCTTTAACCGATACATGAACATGTCCATCCATCTTATGCAGGACTTAGGAGGTTAAGTCTCACACGGACTGGTTGTTATCATGTGACGTCATCAATCTGATCTTTCTGGACAAACTTTGGACATTGTTTTCTCCGTGCCCTCTTTTTTCTCTCTCTCTCGTCGGTTGAAGATCGGTGGATAAAGAAGACCGCTAAGCGTCAGTGTGTGTTTGTGTGAAATGGATCGTTGATAAATCTGTATCCGAGGCTTGATTGCTATTTCATCCATCGGGCATCACTGAGCCATGCGGCCCAACTTGGTGTGGTTATTTCATATCGTTCTACTGGTTGAGTTCTCACACCAACCCAAGCTTTTGTAAGTAACACATAATTTTGTGCGGAAAAAGAAAACCCTCAAATACTCGACGTCCAACATTAGTTTTATGTATAAACTCTGTTTCTTCCGAAATGGTAACAATTGTAGTTCTGAGCGTCTATGTCACCAGATCTGATGAAATTATAAATATTCATAATATTAATTCCCCCACCTCAACCACTTCTCTTTGAAGGTTTGTCTCCGAAGCATATTCACTAATTAAATGATTGTGCATCTCACTTCTACTTAACGGACTTTGAAGAACACATGGATTTATGAATAATCGACGACGTCGTTCTTGAAACAAATTAATTCAAATGTATTACGTGAATTGTTCTACAAATAAAAAGAGTCTACGAAAGGACGATTTGCAGTGAGTGCTAAATGATAAAAATCTACTTTATCTCATGTTCTGTTGCATGCCAGCTTTACAAAATGGCATAAATAGTCTTCAATAATTATATGTTTGGTCCCAAAAAAGAACAGTATCCCACAATGTGCTCACAGTGTGTTTCTGATGGAGTCTGATGGAGGATTGAGGGCGGCAGTCCCCCCCCCCCCTCAAACAAACAAAAGGCATAAAAAGCTTTCACGACCAAACGTTATGATCCATTTTCCGCCGTTCTATACCTCATTATGTCATTGAACATAAATGTTAATTTCTATCTATGGATACACATGATGCATGGTACCACATAATGTTTAAATTTCGGCATTCTGAGCTCGTTTTTTTTTTTTTAAATTCCCTTGCTCACTTCGCATTACTTATAACCATAATTTAAGATCTTTTTTCGTCACCGCCCCCACCACAATAAAATTTATATATATTTCTTGTGACGCATCTGTCATGAATGTGTTAGGCCTACATGAACACTTTTTGATTGTATGATGTTTGCTATACATGGTATCAAAGCAAAACAGAGATATCTTCAAAAGAGTCGAGAATTGATCGGATTTTCCCCCGTCTCTATCAAGTCATAACTCGGCGTCAAGGTTGTGCCAATGTTTTTGCGGTCGATCTCATGCCCCCGGGAGGAAGTCAGTGGTTGAGTCCCAGCCCCTCCCGGGACACTCCCAAAACTCGACTGGGTTCCCTATTTCATCACGGGGGTAACTGTGATGCACCCCTTAGCTCTAAGTAGACTTTACGTGGCGTGCGTGATCAGCTCCTACAGTATATGATGCGCAACCCTGTCTCTATGCGCTCCCAAAAGGAAGGTGTTCCCGCGGGTAGTTGGCGGAACTGTGATATTTCCCCCCTTAATAAACCAGGGGCATGTCAGGCCCCTACCTTCCCTGCCAAGCATGCCAAGTTCATAGTGCATTAACCCCAGACCATACAACACAAACTAGTTTAATAGATTGAGACAACTTGATGTCTAAATATTTGGCATCCAATATTTTTATGGATCAGCCTCTATCTTCTATTGTTCCTGATGAAAAAGTGACAAGTTTAAGGATATAACACATTTACAATATTACTTCTTATTTCCAACAACATAATAGTTAGAACTAAAAACTCATACATTCATTTCATGAACACATTTTGAGATAATGTTTTTATAACCCTTCTATCCTTAAACTTACCAACATCTGTATCTGATTGTGATATATGACGAGTATGTTGTTTTTGTGCCCCATGCCTCGCCAGTTAAACACAACATTTCAGCGCCCTAATGAGCCAGCATAGACATTTCCAAAGCATTGAAGACGTATTACCTTCAACGCTAAGCTCTTCAATCAAATTGTTTTATATTTTCCTGTGCTTTATTGTATTACAATTCCAGTTTGTTTCATTTCGTAGATTTATAAAGTAAATGAAAATTTAATTTTCAGCTTTGTCAGATATACCAAGATGCCTATGATAGCCCGGGTAAATAACCTTGTTTTATGATCATTGTGATTGCAATGGGTAATGAAAGCAAAATTCTCATTTTTCAAAATCAGCTGGTGAAGCGCATGGCTAGTTACCAGGAGGTCTCTGGTTCGAATCCCGATGGTACCCCATTTTCTTTGCTCATTTTTTCATATTATATATTTATAGTCAGTTTTCTTCGTTCAAATTTTTATGAATGTCCATACATTATAATATGAATGTTCCATTCAAAGCAGTTCTCGAAGTACTTATATTAGGCTTTATAAATTTTATTTGTGATGTATTTAGGTGTATTGATGTGACTATTTAATACATCATAATTTTTAAGGATATAAATAGTAAAACCGTACCTTTGCACTGTTTTCTCACAATTGACGATCGTAAAGTTTCATGTATACAGGCTTTTGTGAATACCATCTATATTTCCTGTAACTACATCATTCTCATTTACCCCACGAACATTGTGAAATTTCGTTTTGCCCAAATTTGAACTCTCTATCCCATTTCTAGACTTGGACATCACGAACCCAACATGAGGATGCATGGCAAAGCTCTATAAACCCAACTTATCTGACCCCGATGAACCCAGCCTTAGATAGAAGCTAATCATGTTAATGAACATGGATGTTTATGATGTTTGAATTAATGTTGACTCATTGGTATGTGTACAGACTCATAACAATGTAAATAGAAACACACATAAACTCACATGCACACACACACACCCGCACACTCACACACACACACACACACACACACACACACGCGCGCTAAGCTTTCCCACGATAATTTTACTTTTACGATATCTTCCAACCAAATTGTTACGTTGTTACAGTTCTGAGAATGGTAGGGTTAAGAGAACATCAGTACATCCATAAATCTATTTATCCAACAAGTGTCATCTTTGATTGTATATTGAGGTCTATATAAAAAGAGCAAACAACAGAAATGTAGGCCAAGCCACTCCCCATTTAATAATGGGGATTGTAAGTTGACATGATGATTACCGTTATGGTATTCACGATCCTACTAACATTTCTCAGTTACATTTCCTTTTCATACAACGTGATAAGAATTACAACAAAGATACATTTAAAATATCGAATTAAGTGGGTTTTCTTTTGTTGTTGTTGTTTTTTGTATAGTTCTACAAATTTACCACACATCGTATCTATCTTATTCGCACTGTTTGACCCTTTAACCACTCACCCTTAATAAGTCGTTAAACTTTTACCATTTAGAAATGACCTACGGAATAGTTAAATTATTCCATGAAATAACCTCTGCATTGTTAATTATAAATCCCAACTGAGTGATAATCTCGAATGTTCAGGTCTATATGCTATCGTCTGGTCACCATGACCGTATTTATCACACCTTGGCATAATAAGGGGCAGACGTCACAAAACATTTGGACTCCATTTATTCTTAATTCATGAGGACTCATTCGCGCCAATGTGAGGAGTAGCAGTGTTCTAGTTATTCGCGACGTCATGAAATATCTGATAGCTCACAAGTCCTGCGTGTGAAGCCAATCGTAATAGCAAATGACTGGTGTTGTCGAAATTAAGATGACTTCTCTCTTCGTATTCCTCCTCGTAATCCAGCACGTTCTGTCTGATGTCAATTTGACTTTCATGGATGCAGTTTGAGAGGGGTGAAACGGTGAACGTTTCCATACGCACCGAGAGAAGCAACCTGGCCAGCGGTATTTCAACGAACTGGTTTGAAGACCTCGTTCATTTACATGATGAAAGATATGACAAAAGCGATACCCTCTCTAGTTATTATCATATTCCATTTTCGAGACTCCAAGTTTCTTTTTATTATCTTTTTTGCTTATTTTGCTTCGCATCTTTCATTGCCTTCATTTCCTCACACCCACACTTTTCCTTTACTTACAACTTGTCATCACTTTCTATACTTGACACAGGTTTTTCTCACTTTCTATTTTTATGAATATCCGAATGATATTGTGTACTTAACTTGAAAATAGGGTTTAAATCATGTTTATCGTGTAGCTGATTAGTAGTTTTTCGTTTATTGAATATTATTAATACAAACCATTCGTCTTTTTGTGTCTTTGTTTGGGGGAATCAGGCGTTTATCTTAATTTTTTATTAAAGATGCAATGTATATAAATATTTTTCCACGTGGTTGATTCCGTTTTATTTATTCTTTCAAAGTCAACTATTATAAGATTAAAATACATTAGTATTCCAGTTATATTCTCATTAATCATTTTTCTGCCATTATCCCATTTAAGTATATAAATTATGGTTGTTGTTTTTTTATAAATATGTGTCATATTTTACATTATAACGCTTTTCAATTGATTCAAGTCGAACTTTAACTCATGAAACACATTTACGGAGCGAAATGAATAATAAGAAATATGTTGTAGGGCAGATTGAAGAGTAACATGATATTCATATGTGACTTTTCCTGGACGTGAATGTCAAATGTCCCTTTGGATAACATATTGATATGAATGATAAGAAACATAATGCCCGTCCTAGCTCAGGGATAGTGATGTTATTACCAGTAATGTTGGTTAAGCTGGGGTATAATACCATGGTAATTATGATGCAGTGTATATAATCCGATTATTTCTTCTGAAGATAAATATGTTCGATCTATTATTATTATTATCATAATTGATAGAAAGGATGGTGGACGTAACGGTGTCGATGACGAGGATAATGATATAATTTAAGCCCAACAAGGCTTAATTAAAGAGAGGTTTAAAAGAGTATCTTAAATCCTTCAATGTATATATTTCTGGTAAGAGTGATTCACACTCTTTCTATGATGTCATTATGAATGAATCTCATTGTGCCATTTTGAAGACTTTTAACATTTAACAATTTAGATTAAATTCTATTTGTAAATAATGATTAAAATACATTTATAAAAGAATCACAGCCTTTCATTTTTTAGAGCTATGCTCTGTTTTATTTCAAAATCTATGAATTTATTATTTTTTTTAGGGCATACTTCTTTACCAACTATGATTCTTGTGTTATCTAGATGCCAAGCAGACTGATTTTAAATTATAATATGTATAAGTTTTATGCAACAAAATAAAAACATGGTGATCGTGCATACTCTACTCTGTAAAGATGTTCTCGTAGTTTCCATCTCTGATATTTCCCCTTAAGGTTACAGTTAAAGTCACTTAGGGTTTATTAACCGTTTATCTAAACATCTCCAATCATAAAATACCAGTTCAGTCCTGCTTAACGACAAGGAAATATACACAATGTGGAAATTAAAGCGTAAGCTGACAAGTAGATCAAATGATAAAGCATGTCAAGGGGATGTTATTTATCATCTCAAAATACCATGTTTAATCAAGTCAAAAGCATACATTTTAATGATTTTATGATGACACCTTGTTCTGGTAATATGGCCTCAACTAAGTTCGAAGTTCAAAATTTTGCAAGTTCCTACACTCTAACTTTTGGTATACACTCTGCAAATACTATCAACTTGTCGATTTGTTTATTTCATGTCCACATTTTAAGGTCCATCATGTTCAACACAATTTCCTGGATATTTCGTTTGCAATACAATTGAATTATAGCAAAAGGGATTATGATGATTATGATATCATATTTTTTAATAAGAATCTAAAGCATTCCATTGTTACAATACAACTTATATATTTTGTGGTCCAAGATATCAAGACAATAACTTGTCCCCGAGTCCATGCCCTTATCATCGTCTACCCTAAATAGAAAATGTTCATTATTTATATTTTTAAATTTTCCCCGTGCTCAGATTTACATTCATAAGAAAAGAATATCAAATATTATGTAACAATCACTTTTCTAAAAATCTCTCCTCTTCTCTTATCAATTATCACAAGCCTTTCTATTAATATAAACAGATAAAGGAATAATTCTGATTGTTTTCCTGCATTTTTACAGGGCCCTTTCGTCGGTGGTGGCACTCGGAGCTAACGTCATCTGCAACCGTATCCCCGGCCTGGCTCCCCGACAGCGGGCCATCTGCCAGAGGAGACCAGATGCCATAGTGGCCATAGGAGAAGGTGCACAGAAGGCTGTGCAGGAGTGCCGCTTCCAGTTCCGCAATGGCAGATGGAACTGCACACTGCCGAGATACGATGAGACTATTTTCGCACAGGATGTCCCCGCTGGTAAGGCTCCACGAGGTGATGACAATCAATATTCTATTTAAAAACAAATTATATATAAATAAATAAATAAATATATATATATATATATATATATATATATATACTTCTGTAAGGGACACACACACAAAACAATAAGGAATTCACTCTTCTTCAGTTATAAGAATCATTTTTTTAAATGTCATGAACATGATGAATGGCACAAATGCATAAATCAGCTAATAAGTTCAAAAATATATTAAAAACCCATATATAAAGATCAAAATTATGCAAAGAACAAATAAAGATTAACTGTATTTTCACAATATTGCATTTTACTTCTGACTCTTTGTTAATTTTTTTTAATTTGAAAATTTGACCCTTATGGATGCCCATAACTGAATAATGAGTACATATTCTCCTTTATTTCTTTCAATATCTTTCTCTCTCTTGTTTCCGTCCCCATCTGCACAACACGCTCCAATTATCATTCAATCTCAAAGATAAGTCGCCCATTAAAAATTTTGATGAATAGCAAAATAACCCCTTATTTCCTCTGTCATCATTTTTATTATAATTCATCGTGACATTAATCGTTTCCTTGTAGACTTTACTCATCGGTAGTTTCTCGAAAATCTCTAAAAATTATAATAGTTCATGGAAAATCGTAATGTTTGGTTTGTGGTTGATCCTTTCTTCCGTTAAAGAGTGTGATTATGATACACACAACCTGTCTCGTCAAAAAAAATGAGATATGTGAACTTTTTTACCACATTTGTGTCCCCAAAATATTTATAAATGTAAAAATATTTTGTATATAATTATGTCATGAAAAAAAATGTCATGTTATAATTCGTTTTTCATTTTAAGGTCAAATTTGGAGTATCAAAGTCTCTGTCGATTGTGAAAACAGCAAGTAACATGAATAATACAGTTTTGATTCTGTGACGTCACATGCGAACAGTTCTCTAATGTGTTATGTAGTGTAAATTCCATAAAGTGTCATTTTTTCAGAAGAAAATTAATTATTTCACCTGTGCGGTCGATACATCATCAAACATATGTTAATATAACCTGCCTCTATTCAATTGACCGATTTTCCTTTTATCACAGAACCATGAAAAAAGACAAATTTATGGAATTTACATACACAACACATGGGAGAGCTGCTCACACGTGACGTCAAAGAATCAAAATTTTAAAATATTCATAACTTTGCCTCCTTTTTTTTTTTTTTTTTTTTTTTGTCGATTTCTTCAAACTTTCATTTATTACAACCAATAATCCAGGGTGAATTTCCCCTTTAATACCACACTTTGTAATATTAAAGAGTCACCATACAGCCTTTTGCGCTCCCTACCTTCCTTACCCCCCCCCCCCCCCCCCATCCCGCCCTCTTAAACTTAAGTTTTAATTGTTCGTTTTCGTTTTTCGTTTACCGATTCCCGGGTAGGTAATCGCGAAGGCGGCTTCCGCAAGCCATCACCTCGGCGGGATCCACGCACGCTATCACCGAGGCTTGCATGCAGGGCAACCTTACCAACTGCAGCTGTGATCGTAGCAAGGAGACCGGAGTCACTGATGAGGGCTGGCGATGGGGGAGTGCAGTGCTGACGTCGATACGGGCTCCGGTTTTCAACGGCTGTTCGTCACTCGGGAGATGGTAGGCAAACAATGCCAAACGCTCATGAATCTACATAACAAACGAGGTCGGCACGCAAGGTAAATATGTTTTTTCATGTGTCATATCCTTTCTATACTTTTCACTCTTCTTCTTTTCTTTCTTCTTCTTCTTCTTCTTCTTCTCTCTTTCTTTTTTTTTTTTTTTTTTTTTTTCTTCCTTCCATTTTTCTTTCTATCTTTTCCCTTGCCACTTTTCCTACAGTCTAAATAATTAGTATTACACCTTTATTTCACCGTCATGACGCAGCAGTGTCGTAAGTCACTTGAACTTTTTGCAGGAAATGCGAATATGAGTTTGAAAGTATTGATTACTTCGATTGCCAATCTATAAACTAAAATAGGGCAGAATATATGATTTCATTGTAGTTGTTTCAAAGCAAGGTTGCTTATTACTATAATTGATCTGTTTTGAATATTTCACAATCGGCTTCTCCGGTCATTTAGCTCTATTATTGCTGATCATGTTCCGCGTTCCATGCGTTACCAGTGGGACAACATGTCCGGATTCTTTAGGCTCGGAGCGGTGTCGAGAGTATGAACTGAGCATTGCGTACCTTTGTTTGTGTTTGGTTTGGTTTATTGTTGTTTTGTCTTTTTCTAGTTCTTAAGTTTTCACTCTGACAAATTTTTTTGTTCTAACGAAAGTTCCCGTACCGGTGTAACACAAAACACTGGGTTTTTGTAATCATAAGTACAAGGTGTCGTTTAAATATCTGGCCGACCCGTGATGATGCATCGCGCATTGGAAAATTTACTGTAGAATGAGCTTTGCTAAATTTTAGGATTAGAAAGAATGTATGCGAACTACCTGACCGAAGTTTAATCTCAGATAATATCTAATGCAGCAGGTTAGTCAAAAGGTGGAAGAAATTAGATGAAATCCGGGCATCATTGGTAATCAGAGAACAAACATCTGCTTTTTCTAATTTGCCTTCAATAATGTTCGCAATTACTCAATTCGCTTCCCACAATTATCACGCAACACAATGAGATATGGAAATATTGATATACCGCAGCTTTCCGCAATGTATCAATGAAGTTTTGAGAAAGGACAGTATTGTTATTAAAGACAATATGCTATCGTTTCCTATGGGATAGAGTAACGAGAATCTAGATTTTAATTGAGTGCAACCCGGTTTAGCAGACGCTCCTACTCTAGGCTTACTGATGTCCAAACATAATAACCGGTACGGTAGCGTGGCACCATTAAAGCTGCTACTTGAAATTGTTACAATGTTAATATTCTTAGATGATAAGGAACGATGAAATAATGGCTTGGTGAAAACTGAATAAAGTCTCAACATGGCTAACAGTGTTTGTTTTCACTAACTTCATTTATTAAACATAATCATGCTACAGTTCAAATAGCATCACCAATATTGACCATGTTGCTACAGATCTCGGTCTACTTTGTAGTTTCTCCCAAGTAACTCATTATTTCTTATTCTCTTTTTTATAAAGTATTAGTTTTACTTGTTAGTCCACAATAACAAGAAATAAAGAATGTATAGAATGTGCAGTATTATGTTATAGTCGAGGGCGGAGCACGAATACTTTGCAAAGGACGTAACATAATTGTTCCGTCAGACAAGAATGACTGGAAAATAGTGTAAGTCCTCGACTGCAATATCGAATGTTCCAGGTTACCTCGAAACCAAATTCCTCCGGAACAATGTAATGCCAGGTAAATGATAGAAATACGCTTAAAGATCCCTTGTATTCGGCAAATTACCTTTCGCTTTGTTTGCCAATTACTGCTGGCGAACTCGTTCAAAAGAAAAGCGTAACAACAAACCTTTCTTTGAAAGCACA
>CALNVZ010002100.1:37179917-37194051 GCA_940671915.1 Paracentrotus lividus
GTTACTTTGGATGGTTGGAGTCTACCGGAATTGGGAGTCACATGATTGAGGATCAACGTTGTTTTAATGAAAGTGGCATAACTCCTGTAAAGGAAAACAAAGGAACGATGGAATCTTCTGCATCATTTTGAATGCTCTTTGACAATAAAGATGATAAATGCATTGTTCAATCTATGAACATCTGAAAGAAGCTTCCCATAAAAAAAAGCCTCATTCCTCCTCTCTCTCTCTTTCTCTCTTATCTCTCTCTCTCTCTCTCTCTCTCTCTCTCTCTCTCTCTCTCTCTCTTTCTCTCCGCTACTGCAGAAAGTCTAGTGATACCTTCGGCTCTCGAAGCCTCGGTCTTATGTCTTTTTTTTTCTTTAGTACAACTTTGAATCCAGAATAAAATTATTTAGGCCTAAGCCAGTTCCAGAGGAAGAAAAGAAACCTTTTACCTTTTAGTCTCGACCAAAATATATTCTGTAGCTATTTCTTCACAAATTCTGAACAAAACAAAATAGTGGCAAGACTTGATTCTTGTATACTTCCTGTCCTTTTCCTAAGCTTTGACACGCTTATACCATTACTTACAGAGATCAAACAATATTGCATAACACAGCTCCTTGTGTAATCCCATGTGTGCATATTGGTGGGGTGATGCCAGTCATATCAAGATTAAAGTCAAACTTGTAACTTAATTTGACCTCAAGAATCAGTTAAATCCAGTCTTCAGATTATATCAGATCTCATTTCCTTTTACCTTTGTTAAAATACCATTGATGGGAAGAACAGAGATTCCCACGTTGTATTCACTATGCAAAGTCAACTATTATATATACACAACAGTTTGAATATGACTGCGTCATCTTCTCAGTCTGTGAGACGTGTTTTTCCAAAGTATTCACATTGTGATTTTCGATTTCACATTATGAATTTACTCCTTCACAGTTTAGAATAAAATCTTAAAATTCGAGCATTCGAGCATTTCAAAAGTGTGATGTTTGTTCAAATTGTGGTTCACATTGAGGGACGTTGTATTTTTTAAAGCATATTGTCGTAATCTGAGGAAGATCAATTGGGTTAATAATTTTCACTGAAAGGCCGTTATAAGAAGATATGTAAATTATCATTACTTTCAAAATTCAATAATAAGAATTTAAGAATGTGCGGTATTCATTCATGCTAATGTTGTCGTTTAATGATTTATCTATATATATTGCTCTTCATTACATCCATTAGTTATAAGTTTGCCTAATTTTTACCAAACAAAAACAAAGCAAAACACCTAAACAAAACAAAGAACGGTAGGCTACTCTTGTTAACTCAGATAAAAAAAAACTTTCAAAGTAATATGAAAATGTAATAATCATTGTAGTATAAAAATTATGTTGCATGACTAAAACCATAAACAGAATGTGTTCTCTGTCATTACACATTAACAAAATCTTGATATATATTTTTTCAAATGATAAGAAGAATTTAGAGACTTTACAGAAATACATGTATAGGGTTACATAAAGGGACTCTGAATAGTTAATGTACAGTTCAAGTTTTCTGATCAATGAAAATAGGAAAGAAAAAGACAAATTGCATATTTTACCTAATACCTTGAAAAGGAAAGCAAGCGACAAATATATAGGTAGCTTTATTCTTAAAGATCGGGGACGGAGTAAATACAACCTTACATCGATTGAAAGCTAAATAGGCGTATACCATAAATACATAAAAATAAAATTGAATTTTCATAACAGTATTCATAAAAAGATGAATCAACCTCAACCAGGCCACCCCTCCCAAATACTCAAAATGTTATCCCTATTTTAATGGCGCGGGTGATGACGTCAAAGGATGTTAAGGGAATGCTACGACCAGGCATGATTGGGTTTATCCTTTAGAAAATACGTTTGTATTGCTATGTCAGAACAATAGACCCCATGTGTGCTAGAATTTTATTGGTATGAAATGAAATGGCAAATTCAATCATGTCTGGCTGCCAGGTGGCTGTAGCATTCCGTTAACATCCTTTGACGTCATCAGCCGCGCCATTAAGAGAGGGGTAATTTTTCGAGTATTTGGGAGGGGTGGCCTGGTTGAGGTTCGATCATCTTTTTAATGAAATACTTTCTAGATGGAGAATAAAAACTCTTAAATTGGGAATTGTTGTATTATGTAACATATTAGCTTTCATTTTATATGTAATTTGGGTTTTCATTTTTCGGTCCGGTCGGATACTTCAAAACACAGATAGCTTGCTTTCAAACACTGTCTAATTCTTTAAATTGAAAAACAGGGATTGGGGCTCTAACTGAAAAAAAGCACATTACTTGTATTATCAGCTTTAAATATTATTTCAATTGTTTTTAATTTGTTCTCCCATTCGCTTTTTGCCAAATTAAAAAATTTATTTGCTTTCTTTTGTCAATGTAGGATACTTGCAATTGCAAACAATATCATGTAAACGTATTTTCTTGATTTTTTCTTCTTTAGTAATGTTTTATGAAGTCTTTACAATATATTCATTCACAATAAAAAACACTTTCATTGAATATCAGATTTATTGGTATTGCACTTCAAAGCTTGGAAAACATGTTAATGACTAAAGGGTATAATGCTGAAATATTCGAGGCAAATTCCCCTTCTATACAGTCTGTGTAAAAAAAAAAATGGTACAGTCGGAAAAAAATTATTTAGGTGTGAAATAATTTCAAATAATGTGTGTATAATGTGTGTATTATGGTACCAAATAAAGCCGAAGGATTTTCCTTGCTGATGCGCTTTGTTCTGTATATTTTGCTTTCGTAAAACAAAAGTTATGCTAAATTTTATGCGACGAGGAACAAATCGAAATGGAGCACATCATGGCCATTATGCGAAACCTATACACAAAGGCATGGGACGGCGTGCGAAAAAATGATTTTTCTTGATTGTAGAAAACTAGTCATATTTCAAAAATTACAGCACCAAATGTGATGAAAAAATTGCAGGTGAAAGTCTGATCTTCCTGCTTTATAAAAATACCAAACAATAACAGGCTGTGATTAATCTTCATACTATAAAAAAAATGTCCACTTGTACCATTTTATTTGACACAGACTGTATATAGATCCAAGTTATGCACTTCAAATATCATAGATAGATGTAGCAGTTGTGTCATCAAAATTGAGGAGTAAATATTAAAAACTCACAAATTTGTCTCGAAGATGCAAAGAATTTCTCTCCTTTGCACAGTTTTCTTGCTAGGGCGCCCTAGGGTCCTCCGATCAGTACTCGGGTTTTTGCTTTATTCTAGTTTTCTGTTTTGTTTGTTTGTTTGCTTCTTTTTCTTCTTCTTCTTCTTCTTCTTCTTCTTCTTCTTCTTCTTCTTCTTCTTCTTCTTCTGCTTCTTCTTCATAGTGTTGACCGATTTCATTTTACTGCAGTACGCTTCATATTGATGTTTTCTTCAATCGCCTGTCAATTTAAAATGCTTATTATTGTGTTTTCTTTCAGGCTTATATCGAAGATTATTTGATTAAATGTAAATTATTAAAGGGATGCAGTAACACTGAATTATATTCAAATCACATTTTATTCGATTTAGCTTATTTTGCCTGCATACTTATAAACACTTAGGTCAGTCTGGTATCCCTTCAAAATTGCAAGCTAATTGCTTGCTTTACCTTCGAGATATCAATGATTTCATACTCAAATTTTATAAACCAAAACCGGATGGTTTATAAAACCATGTGCTTTTTCCACATGACACAACAAACACCTATTTCCTGTTGTATAGCCCCCGTCCCTAGCGGCCTAGTGAACTGGCAGCAGAGGGTACTGGTGTTTGGCTGTATGCTTGGCATTGTTTGTTACATTGTTTTAAGGTAGTAAATGACTTCCATTTGATCTGAAACTTTCAGTTTTTGTTTTTACTGTGGGAACAATATAATTTTATTAATCTTGATCTAACTGCTCTTGTTTTTGAAAGTTACTTTTCATTTTGGTCTATTGATAATTAATCTGCCTCTTTCAAAGTTATTCAATTGTACTCTAAGAAAGTTGTTACATGCTTGTTGATGAGGCAATGAAACTTTGATACAAATAACGTATGTGTCATTAATGATCCTTCGGTGATATTATCAATCTGTCAATGAAATTGCTGTCTTACCGCTTTAACAATAATGCGAACTTATAACTAAGGCCACATAATTTCAAATATCATTTTCATGTTAGCCTAATAGAATTCAGTTTTGTGAAAAATGAGAATGGAAATCTTTGGTACAAAATACATGGTATGAATAAAGGCAATGAGATAAATATAGTTTTCTTATCATGGAAACAACTTTGTTGTGAAAAGTATTGTAAAGTACATGAAATTATCGAATTATAATATAGTGGCCTACTGATATATTTAAGGGGCGAACACACTGGCTTGATCATGACACATCCAAATCCAAGCATTATATTACCAGATGTTTATGTATCCGTCTTCATTACAAGGACTCGTATCGCATTGTTATAACAAGGGCACTAAAGGAAATTATATCCAGTAAATACCTTTTGGAATAAGAGCCAGGATTTTGAATACTTCAGCAGAAAACAAAAGCATAGGAATCATGTTTGTATGCTCGTAGCTGGAATTATTTGCGAATTATTTTTAACCCGTCACAATTCCAGAGCAGATTATTTCAATTCGTGCCCCATTTATTATTTCTCATTCCGTCTGCCTTTTTTGTCATAATTTTATATCCTTTCTTTTAAATCCTCGTCTCCGCTATTTAGGGCAAAACCTTGGTTTTAAATGAATTTCCTAAACTCTTGAGGTATGCTTGACAGATTCGAGTAACTTCTTAGACATTGTCGATATATAAACCACCTAGCTCTCAAGAACATGACTAGTTTTAATATTGACAGTTATTTCTATCCGAAAGGTACACACCACATATTTGAGCTACGTATTTTCTCTCTTTCGCCACGTTCTTCCAAATCTTTTCCTATTTTTTTTTTTTTTTCAATTCTGATTGCACCCCACCCCCCTTCGCCTATCAATTCTCTCAAATACATAATGAGTGTATAATGACATCCCACTTTCACACGGGACACTCATCATGCTTATCGTCGGATAAATAGGTTGATTTATTTCTTCACCTGAAAGGGCATACGCAAATAGCTGCAAGTAAAATGCGGCAAAATCCACCGCGCCATCAAACTAAATCCATTCCTTCTGGTCATGTAGTGCCTTCTTTCTTTTATTCGGATAACTCTTAAAGCGATTTAATACTTATGAAAAAGAAAAATAAAGAAAAGCTGACAGGTTATATCGGAGTTTTTCTGATTAGTAGATCGTTTTGCTTTGAAGATATCTGTCACATTAAACAATGCGTTTATACTAGCATGACTATAGAAACATATCCTCTTAAATGTTCAAGTGGATAAGTATTGGACGTCCCTCATTATTTTTTTTACCACTCGGCTAGTCCTCCTTCTTTTCATTATCTTGTGTTATATTTTGTTGCGTTTTTTGTAGTAGGCTATGCAAAAAGTCGGATTTACTACATTATCGCTTTTATTTAATTGTTTTCAAAGATTTTTTTTTAAATAATGACTACTGTTTTTAACCTAGTCAATACTGACTTGTACTTTTATTGTACATCATTAAAAAATAATCGTTCATTGTTATTGTATGATTTAATTACTTTTCAAAGGAGTTGTTTGAAGCTCCTTGCTTTCTCCCTTTCAATTATACCTAGAGTTTTTCAGCAAAAACAAAGTTAGAGAAAATTTCATATTCAATCATCAAAACCCGAGACTTTTTTGTCAAGGAAAAAAAGTAAAATATGAGCTCGTTGTAAGATTATATTATGCTTGCGATATTGATTTATTTATTTATGTCGATTATCAGGATGTAGATAAAACATTTGTGGTACACAAATGTATGTATTCAAAATACAAATAAATAAAGGAATTTGAATTTTAATACATTATTCATCAGACGTACAAGTATTATTTGCGTATAATTGCTGTAGTTATCGTTAATCCATAATTGATTTAGTCCTTATAATATTGTGGATTTTAGAATAAAAACCACGGCGAAGAAAGAGTCTCAAACTGACTGAGTTATCAAAATGTGTATAAACATAATAATATCATATAGATATATAGTTTGATGTATTCATACATACCTCGGTATATGCATTAAATGTGGAAATACATAAGAATAAAAATCATTCGGGTAGAAATGACCCTGTTCTGGATCCATTGGGTCCATGCCATATTCCGGTTGAAAATATGGTACGACCCAAATTGAACAGGAATATGGCCCAATTGACCAAGAACGGATCATTTTAACCCTTCATTATTCAGAGTATTTTATCCTCTTGACTTCCTCAGACATGATGAAAATGTAAGCCTTGCTACGACAATCATGCAATGCACCAAATTAGCATGGGAAGGTTGCATAGTCTAGTCATGAATAAACCATTCTTTTATGAGGATTAAATTTGTTAACACCTAAGATGGCGCTCCATAATTTTTTATTAATAAGGCGTTTAATTGGGCCTAAATGTATTAACATGTTTTCCTTTGATTTCTTTTTGTTTTCTTTTAATTTACGATGGTGTTCTTGAGATAATAATTGTATTATGACTTGTGACTCTTATGTGAATCTTGTTTTGGCCGTTAATAGGTCAAGAACGATGCCTTTTCCTCATGCCAATAGATATATATGTACAGTGTTGTTTTCTATGATTATGTATGATAAAATCTTTTTATATTGTATAATAAAAATTAATTGGCTATATAAAATTCTTTCGCTTCAAAAGTGTCTTTCTTTTTGGGAGTGTTAGGAGTCTCGATGCAATATAAAAATATGATATTTTCAGTTTTTATATCTTGGTTGTTTCTTAACTCATCATAACAATTCAATGTTCTTAGTACTCAAGAACTTATCAGCATCTAATGAACCTTGGCAGCTTACGGTCCCATTGGACATAAATGCAGGAACCATAGCAATGGTGGATCCAGGCGGGGTGCAGGGGACGCCCTCACGCTATAATTTGAAAACCACTCATTGACTGACTGTACACGATTGTGGAAAATTTAGCGGCGCCCCACCCATTTTCTGGATCCGGCATTGTTTAGCTTATACATAATTCGCCGAAGAGGTATTGGTATGAAATAAATATTTGGCCACAATTGTTTGGATTCAATGCTGATATGACCTTATTAACCTTGCCATTTTGAGGTAGGCCTACATGAGATTTCGGTTAGGAAATAAAATAACATTTACAGGGTAGGACTAAGCATCACAAAATGTGTGTAACTCTCCCGACATTCGTTCTTGAATCGATATTACTACATGAAAGGATTTGTATAGAATTAAAGATGATGTTTCAGTAAACAAATCGCACAATAAGTATACAAAGGTTAGGTTGAAACAACCATGGAGCAACTCGAGTGTGGTTAATGTTATTTGTGTGGTTATCCCACATGTTTGGATTTTGGAGAGAATTGCAGGACACGCCCACTTTCATAGTCGCCATGCCAAGGAACAGCTGTGAGTTTACTATACACGCTACCACCAAACGACTCGGCCAATAATGATTAATAAGCTCAATAACATCAGCTTACAGACCTTTGTATAAATCCAAGAATATTATGAATCATAAATTTAAGTAAATAGAATTATATATTACAATAGAATTAAGCAATTTACAATAAAAAAAAAAAAAATAAGAATAGTCCTAAAATAATCGACATTTATCGTAGAGTATTCTGGATCGGAATGGCCAAAATAAAAATCGGGCGATGTTATTATTGGACTGATAAACACGGTGCCGATGAAGTCGCAAATTTTAAGAGCCCACTTGACTCCACAAATGTCATTGTGCTCAGTATGGCACGTAAAGAGGATGGATTCACGATAGAAAATGGAAATTCATCACACAAAAAATACCCAAACTGGATGGGAGAGTTACCAGATAGGCTTCGATGTGATTCACTGAAAAATATAGCGATTCCAGGTAAGTAACAGTAACGTATTGCCCCATACCTTTATATTGGTGTTGGTGAGATGGCTGATGTGAGCTACTGTCTGAGATGAGTGAATGAAGAAGTCGCTACCCTTTTAATGATTGATCATAATGTTATTTTGTAAATGACGATGAGATTTATTTGGCTTTTTATTTTTCTCTAAAACAAATGAGGAAGACTGCCTGTCATTATAATCAACTAACTCTGCAAAGATCTATGATCTTGATCTAGAACATCATATAGATTTCTAATTCAATATTGCAAGATAAATAAATGTTCTAACGTTAGGACCCTAGATCTGGTTTAATATTTTTTCTTCAAAATAAAGAGTGTACTCACTGTTTCTTTGTACATATCTAAGAGATTAATGTGTACCATGCCCATGCAAATATGAAAGCAGCATAGCTTTGTTAAGTTCTTTAGCAAAAGATGGTTAATAATTTGCATATCTTACCTCCTACTCTCTATGAAGGGTCACACAACTCATTCAGTTTCTTCCTTGACTGCCAGTCTCCTGTTGCTTCAGGATCACCAGACACAGTACGGAACCTTGTTGCAGTCTTCGGTAATGCAGCTAAAAAGATAGTCCACAGTTGGTCTGTCACCCAATCACTCAACTTCAAGCAGCAGCTCGACCTTGGGATCCGCTACTTTGATTTCCGGATATCTTGCTGGCCTGGCAAGGAGGGCTTTTATTTCGTCCATGGTCTGTATGGGTTAGAAGTCAGGGATGGGCTACGAGAGATCAATGATTGGTTGAGTGAGCATCCCTCAGAAGTTGTCATTATAGATTTTAATCACCTATACTGTATGCAGGATAAGCATGAAGAGCTGATATCATGCATAGAGGAAGCCTTTGCCTCCAAGCTTTGTCCAGAGATGGACTTGGAAGCAGTTAGCCTGAATGTCCTATGTGGTGAAGGCTGGCAGGTCATTACAATCTATCACAATGAGACTTCCGTTGGGCATCCTAACATCTGGCAAGGTTCCTGTATCCAAAGTGTATGGCCCAACACACCAGAAGCACCCAAGATGGTGAACATACTGAATGCGCACCACACGAGAGGAAGGCCTGAGGATAAGTTCAATGTTTCCCAGGGTATCTTGACACCATCAGGAACCACCATTCTGCAGCACATCAGCAGTAACTTGAAAGATGTTCTTGCAAGAACTGCCACTAGGAACATGAAATTCTTCCTCCAAGATAAGACTATTGGACCTACTGGTATCAATATTGTCATTGTAGACTTTATAGAGATGGAGGAGTATGTGGAAGCTGTGCTTGCACTCAATCCAAAGGAGTCATAGAGATACGGCAAATGCCAAACTTGCCCTGTTAGAGAAGTACTGACTGTAGACTACATGTATAATTTGCAGTTATTTGTACTACATATTTATCCATTATTTAAGAGAAGCCTTTAGAAACATCTGTTGTGTGGAGTGAAATGTTCTAATATATTGAAAGGAGTATTATGCAACATCTCATTTATTTAATTCAATACAGGATATTGACTTAATTCTTTTAAATAATGTCTATATATTAAAATTTGTGTGCCTTTATTTTTCCTTAGTGGTATGCCAAGTGCTTCACTTGTGATTTTTATTTCAAAATTAAAACAATTTTTTGAGATGGTAAAACTACTGAGCATTAGTACCAATTGTCTAAATTTATAATTTTTCACCTCAAACAAAATTGACAAAGACACCGGAGGGGTGTTTAACCAAGTTGTTCATAAAATTACAAATGACTTTATGAAGGACTTGAACATGCTCTTTGGTGCTATACCAATCACATTCTAATTCATTTAGTACAAGAACTGATCACCAGTCATTTGTAACTCAGGAAAGACTTGATGAAACACCACCCTTGACTGAGGTAGTGTCATGTACATGTTCATGAGCTGAAATAAAAAAATACTTGATCATCTTCGACTGTCCATTGAAATATTGTGTCTAGTTTAGAGCATAGTTAGCATTGTATTCTTGGCAAACCATCTACATTAATCATGCTCGAGGGGATTTTAAAAGAAATAATTATGTTTGATATGAAACAGTGATAAAAAGGTAAGAGTATTCCATGTATTGATCGACTCCAAGATGTACTTTTGTAGTTTGAAATGAATTCAAAGCCCTTACTATTCCACCTACTCAATCAAGTGTAAATTAATTTCTAGTTCGCTCCTCATAACCTTGCAACAAAGCCATTTTCTTTACTATTTAACATGTAAAAGAATGAAATACAATATTTATCAAGTTTCTATAATTTCCCAAATGTCCAGTTTAAATGCTAATCATAATGCTAGATCAAGTTCTGGCATTGTAAGTTGCATGTGTATTTGTCTTACAGTTAAGTATTGTTATGTAATATCGAATGTTGTTTGATCTCATTAATAGAAGCATATTGCTGGTAACCTTTGAACTCAATTAAACGTTCATAGGTTACTGTATAAGCCAATATTTTCGCGTCCAGATATTTTCGCGATTTTGGACTAGTTGGGGAAATTCGCGGGAGCAAAATTTCGCGATTTTGGTGATGACTTCATTACTATAAATGGCCTTGTACTAACGTGGAAATTTTCGCGATGACCAACTCGCGAAATTCGCGAAAATAAAGTCATCGCGAAAATAACCACTTATACAGTAGTAAGTATGACATATTTTATCTCAGATTTTTAAAGAATGTATATATGGCACACCAAGAGGAGATGAATTATAAAAAGAACATTATTTAAGAGATATTTATAATCTAATTTACAGAACAACTCTTTCATTCAGTGAGTAGATTACACATAACATATGTGGGAAAATGGAATTTGAAATGATTCAGTGTACACTTTATTTCCTGAAGAAAAAAAGTTTCCAATTCAAGTAATTTTTTCAAAGAAGGGGAGCTTTGATGCAGGAAAACGCAAGAAATATGATCAGCCTTATCACAGAGTGATCAATTTTATGACTGATATAAAGCATATAAGTTTATGGTAAATGGTAGTTAAGGGTTACAATCAATTGTATCACTTAGTGTTACAGGATACAGAAATGTTGGTTACAGGCTGATAGACCGCGGGGCCGACACCAGGTCATGATATAGTTTGCAGGCACAAACCCATTTTGTTCGCTTACTAGGGTCTGAAGTAAAGAACTAGATTCACTTGTGTACTGTAGTTCCTCTTATTTGACACAGACAGTGAGTTTGGAGGCTAGTCTCCACTTTAGACTGAAATTTGTTTAAGTGTCAAATTGAGTCTGTGCTTGCAGACTAGTCATGATAACCCTAGGACATCGAACCCGATATTCTGGGATTTCTGTTTGATGTATGCCCTAACCCTAAACCTGCAGTCTATCAGCCCTGTGGACTATCTATAATGCTCCCGAACCTTCAAACTTGTTAAAGAAAATGAGATTAAAATTAAAAGAATTGTGTTTGATAAAATTTTCCTGTAAGAAATAAAGTGCCGTTACTGGTCGATAATTGTTCGTAAAACTGTGAAATTGTGACTTTGAATTCTTTTTGGAAAGTATATACAGTCAAATATTTAAAAGGATCAAAGGCAAATAAATGATTCTTTAAAAACAAACCTTGACATTTTATCAAATTGATTACTTTCATCTAAGCAGTATTACTCACTATAAATCACAAAAACATAAAAGAAACCTCTTCTGCATTTTTAAGTTTATTATCCACAACAAAATGAATAGCAAAAACCAAATATTATCATCGACCTTATATAACATCTATAATATTTGTACATTTTTTTTTAATCTCCTCTTTTGAGCAATAAATATAAGCTTATAAATCATAAATCATACACGAAACAAACATGATACATTTATATTCACATGATTAGTACATATACATTGTTCTTGTGTAAAAGTTCACTTTTGATTTATACAAGTAAAATGTGGTTCGCAGGACATCGTGAATACCAATATAAGAACTAGAGCACTTGCCATCCAGCTCATCCCCTGAACCAGCTCCCCATCCCTCATGTCATTTGCATTTGGAATAAATTTATCTAGATGGACATTACTTGTATGCGCTTCACCATAACGCAAGGTCTTCCTGTCGAATTTGAAGATGAATGAAAAAGATCCCTGCTGTTTCCACAACAAAAATATTTCCATGGCATTGATCGACTCCACACCCCCCCCCCCCCAAAAAAAAAAAAAAAAAAATTAATTAATTAATTAATTTATAAAAAAAAAAAAAATGGTATCTTCGCTTTACTACAATGCTCTTATAACACCACATTTGAAGATGATCTGACAAGAAATAAGAGTGTTCAGAAGTGAATCTCTGCCAGGCTGTGGCACTAGTGATGCGAAGAGGCCAAATCTCTGAATCCCTTAACTTTTGGGGAAGACAAAAATAATACCAATATCAGAGGCATGAGAGTACAGCTTTAAACCCAATCCTAGTTAGTTTTTGGGGGAGGTTTGATTTTCAGCTTATTTTCAGCTTTTGAGCTATTCCTCTGTACACAAAATATATGGTTTTTTTTTAACTTCTTTTCTTTGTAGTCACTCACACCCATACAAATGCATAGAAATAAAATACAGTACACTCCATTATAACAAGGTGCTCTGGACCCCACAAATTACCCTGCTATTTAGAAATCTGTTCTGTATCTGTATTGTTTGGTCATCATAATGTCCTTCTGCCCTATCCACTCTAATGTACTGCTTTACTGAATACGTAATGTGTGCATGTTATCTCTAAATTTGTATTCATGTTTTTTTTATGATGGGGTAAACTGTACTTGTTTTGATACAGTTTTAGTAGTCTGACCCAAATTAAGTGCACAAATGTAGCTTGTCCTTCATGGATGCTAGCACCATTATAATATAGCATTTCTTTACTTGTGAGCAAAAAGTCTCGATCAAAATTCAATAAATAATACTGAAACATTTAGACACACATATGTTTGAAATTATCATGCTTTTAGACTATAAATAGAGAATATATGTTTTATACATTTTTGTCGTTGACATTTGATAAAAAATGAATTCAGATTTATCAGAAGTTATTATATAATTATTCAAAAAAAAATAAATTCATAAATAAGTTAATCTATTGAAAAAAATGAAATAAACTTGTCTTTTTGTGTGTATAAACAGTACTTCTAGAATTGATTGTAGAAAACATTATTTAAAATTATGCCCAGGAAGAAAAAGTGCACGTCTAGGATACTTTTAAACATATTGCACAATATAATAATCGCTTATACAGAAATTTTGTTACCAAGTGTACTGGTACATATAAAATCCCCTTGACCAATGTTCTAGTATGAGGTAAAACTTTCAGTGTGACATGGAGCAGAAAATATTAAAGGATACGAGCTGTACACCTAAAAATATCTACAATGTTTAATGGCAAGAAACTGATGTTCAAGAAAATCTTAACCCAGTGTAATACAATGTCTCTTATCAACTTTTACCTCAATTGTATTCACTATCACTTATAGAGTAATTTATCATATATTCTAAATAAATGATTTTACAAAGAAAAATTCCTTGACAGACGTAAAGTAAGGAACAAGCAGCAACTCTACATGATCACAGGCGATCCCGCGGTAAACCAATCTCTAACTCTCTCTGCTTTCATCAGAAGACCCTAGAAATCAAACAAAATCACAAAGACCAAAAAGATGATAATGCATATCATTAACCAAAATTGATGGATTATAATGTTTGCTTAAATCCGAGATAAGCATGAAGATTGAAATGTAATGTTTGTGAATGACATAATACTCCTTCACAAACTGGACTATCATCAGAAGGCAAATGATTTTGATAAAATTTAATTTGTAAATATTATTACCTAAACGAAACAGGAAAGCATGTCAACAACAAAAAATCAGCAAACCGCTCCAAATGTTGTTAAAATCTATAAAAAAAATCATAATTTTCTGGACAGAATTTCACTTTTAGTAGTACCCTACAAACACATAATGCATGAAATGAAATCAAAGTTAATTTACTGATCTTAGGTATATCTATTATACAAATATAATGCTTCTCCATTTTTTTATTTTAAAAAAATATAATTATTTCTTCTGGAATTATAGTATAATTTAAGGAAAACAGTTTCAAAATAACTGTAAATTGAATTAGAATATAAATCAATTTTATCTTTCCAATTTTCCTC
>CALNVZ010002100.1:37194523-37215265 GCA_940671915.1 Paracentrotus lividus
AAAAAAAAAAAATAAAAAAAATAAATAAAATAACAAGCAGATGTTCATATTCAGGAAACACATGATTGGTTCATGGCTCATACAGTCCCCTCCCATTGAAAAAAAAGTGCCTGGTACTGGGTTATAACAAAATCTTATTTTACTTAAAATAAAGGTTTGAATGTTTATGATCAGGTAGAATAAAATCATTGTAACAAGTCTCATTGACACTGCTTGTTATAGCAAGAGATTACTGCACTTATATTACAGTAAAATTATGATACTTAATTACTTTTAAAAGGTTCTGTTTTGTAATAAATATCTCAAACATGTACTTACTTGTCTTAGCGTTGATAGCTGCATTAAAATCTCTTCTTGTCTGTGTTCTTTGTCTTTCAGTCTGTCAGGATTCAACAATGGATCCTGTAATAGAAGAGAGATATATCTGTGGTGTTATTATGAAGAAGATTCAGTCATAAATCATGTGGGTAGCAGGCAAAAACAATACAATCAATCAAGACATGACAGAAATAATTTTTTACATCATAAAGATGAAACCCTAAAAAGATTGCTACACAGCAACAGATTGTAACAAACACCAAAAAACAAAAACATTAGAAACTAGATGAATCTTCGACCGCGCACGGTCGGAAGGCATGCCTCCGTATTGCCACATCGGAAAAAAAAGGCATGCCCATGTTTGAGTATTTTACATCCATTGTTATAAAAAACATTTGGGGGGAACCATTTCTTTTGAAAAGGGATATTTGGGGGGGGGGGGGGAAACCCAAATCTATTAAAGTTGTATCATCAGAATTATTTCCAACTCAGGAAGGATGGCTACTGATGTAATAAAGGATAACATGTTTTAAGTTGATCTGTCAAAGGTCCTTCAGAAAATGCACAAACGTCATTACATAAATAACCAGTGACCTTTGATGTCCTGACCTCAAAAATCTAATCAGTTCATCTTTCCTCCACATGACCCAAGTTGAAGTTGATCCATAAAACGGTTCAGAAGTTACAGCAAGAACGTGCCATTTTCATGTATACAATGACGTCTGTGACCCTTGACCTTTGACTTTATGACCTCAAAATATAATAAATTCATTGTCCCTACCATATGCACACATGACCCAAGTTTGATGTTCATCCATCAAACTGTTCTTAAGTTATCCGCAAGAACAAGCCATTTCACGTACACAATGTCCTCTGTCCTCATGACTCTAATTCTAATCAGTTTATTGTCCGTCCCATATGCACATATGACCCAAGTTTGAAATTGATCCGTCAAACGGTTTTTAAGTTTATTGCGAGAACAAGCCATTTTTCATGTACACAATGACTTCTGTGACCTTTGACCCTCATGACCCCAAAATCTGATAAGTTCATTGTCCCTCCCATATGTAAATATGATTCAGTTTGAAGTTGATCCTTCAACGTGTTCTTAAGTTATCGCAAGAACGAGAGCCATTTTCACGTACACAATGACCTGTGACCTTTGACCTCATGACCCCAAAATCTATAAGTTATTTGACCCTCATATTATGCACATATGACCCAAGTTTCAAGTTTATCCCTCAAACGGTTCTTAATTATCACGAGAACAAACTTTTTTATGTATACAATGACCTCTGTGACTTTGACCTTTGACCCCAAAATCTAATCAGTTCATTGCCCCTCCATATCACATTACTTAAGTTTGAAGTTGACCCGTCACACATTCTTAAGTTATTGCGAGAACGAACCATTTTTCATGTATACATGACATCTGTGACCTTTGACCTTGACTCTGACCCTAAAATCTAATCAGTTCATTGCCCCTCCATAGGCACACATTACCCAAGTTTGAAGTTGACCCGTCAAACGGTTTTTAAGTTATGGCGAGAACGAGCCATTTTCATGCATACAATGACCTCTGTGACCTTTGACCTTTGACCTCATGACCCTAAAATCTAATCAGATCATTGTCCCTACCATATGCATACATGATCCAAGTTTGAAAGTGATCCGTCAAACGGTTCTTAAGTTATCGCGAGAACGAAAACGGGACGGACCGTACGGACGGACGTACGGACGGACGGACGGACGGACGTACGGACGGACGGACGTACGGAGGACGGACGGACGGACGACGGACGGACGACAACCCGAAAACATAATGCCTCCGGCACCACCTTCGGTGGCGGAGGCCATAAAAAGAGAAGGGAACCTAGATTGCTGGTAAAGTAATAATTTTATTTTTTTTAATGGATCTTGAATTTCTATTTTTTATGAACCAAGAAATTAATTCTGCTTTATTGACCACATCTAGGATTCCTTATTGAGGAAAATCTTATTATCAAAGCTGTATATTTCCACACTATCACCTCCCCCCTTGAAGAATCATTTGTGTGTCTGCCTCCATAACCTCATAATTCATATATATAAGGGTAAATTCTAATTTTCATTTAAAGTGCCATTAATTCCTTTTTATATGCTGACATTTAATTAAAATACAGAATTAATATCCCAAGAAAATCTGTGAGAATACATCGCTAAGCCCTAACTTGAACTTACCATTTCTCTATGAGATTGTCTGGACTGCCGGGATGCTCTACTCGGCTCTCTTCTATCTATCCTGCTTGGGATTGGTCGTGGTGGAATCGGGGCTGGTGCGGGGCTAATGGACAGACTACCTTCATTTAACTCATCATCCTCAGTCCTCATGAATGGTACAAAGTCATTGTTTGTAAATGGTGGAGTTTGCGTGCTGTAGCTGTCTTCGCTGGAAGACAGTGGGACCTCCTTTCTGCTCTGCTGCTGTGACATCACCCTTTCTTGCGTCAACACATGAGCCTCTCTTTTGGAACCTGCTCTGGAAACTTTCTGTTCATCTGAATGATGTGATAACTTTGTATCTGCTCTAGATTTCCTGCCATGGTTATCATTGTCCATCTTTGTCTGCTTTGGTTGGGTGACCCTCTTAGGAGCACTCTTCTCCTGTAGAGCAAGCATTTCCTCTTGCCTCTTTTTCAGTCTTTCCTCCCTCTTCCGTTTGCTCATTGACATGTCCTTATCAGAGTTCTTCATTACCTTCTTCCCTTGTGCAGTTTGCCCCCATTTTGGTTTGGAGGCATCACTGTTCTTTCTACTTTTGCTGGTTTTACTTTCTTCTTTTTCTTCCTTGATGGAGACCACTTTTACCACCTTGTCCTTTTTCTTGCCTCCTTCTGCATGCTGTTTGCTCTTTTCCTGATCAGTACGTTTCTTGCTTTTGGGTTTATATTCAGCCCCTTCACTGGCCAAACGTATCGCTTCAATGAGTCTAGGTGAGATGTAGTTAGCATCCAGAACATCAATTTCTGATAAGGGAAAAGGGAGATAATGGTTATTTAAAAAAAAATCATAATCCCTAATTTGGAAATTAAAAAAAAATTATGAAACTCTTTCAAAGGCAAGGTATTCAACCTAATTTATATTTCATAGGGTTCCAATTTAATTTATTTGGCCAATCATAAGTGCAAAATATGAACCTCATTGTATATTCATAAAGTTAAGAGAAGTAATTTCATATTCAAATTGTTTCCATGAGACAGTTGGCTGGAAATCTAAAAGACCAATGACAAAAACCTAAACAGAAATAACTTTTCACATTTTTCATAATTTTTGTGTGAAGATGGTTAGGTACAGAGGAGAGAGAGGAAGAGAGAGAGAGAGCAAAGAGGGACATGTTTAAAAGGCTGATCTTGTTCATATAAACTCCCTACGTGCTTACCAGTTTGTGTCGATACTTCATTGATAGGGGATGTTGCTGCATCCTGGATATGAGACAGGTGTGTACTAGGAGCAGTCCCTTGAAAATCAGATTGAGGTGCAGAGGGTTCTTGTCTTGGAGAAAAAGCAATAGAGGTGGTTGGTTTCACAGGAGGCTGAAGGTTAAAGCCAGTGGTGTGGGAAGGATGTGCAGACGAGGCTTCAGGAGTCTCGTGCTGGGCTGGAGTAGTTGGAGAGAACACAAAAAAAAGAGTTGCAGTGATTAATTCAAGTTTCAAGATTATTTTCCAAAGTTTATTAAAAAACATTTCAACTATACATTGTAAAAGAAACAAATCAAATACATTAGATCTTGTCATTCTATATATAGGTTAGAAATAGTTCCATGCAAATTAGAATGTAGAACAGAAATCATATCCTTCACATACAAATAACAAATTTGGTATAGAGTTCATATCTTGCCATATTCTGTTTACAGGTGGATTTCACACTATACACTATACAATTTTGAATGGAAATGTGGGTAGATGAGCTTGAAAGGGCCAACATTTGCTCCAGGCTGCATTTATTTTCAGGATGTACATGTATGATTAGGGTTGCAATAGAGCATATGCTATGTTTAGGAGTTAGGTAAAGGGTTAAGCCATTAATAAGTTTTTTTTTTAATTAGTTTTAGAGATTAACCACAGAGCAATCACAGGAGCAAATGTCATGGAACTGTGTGAAATGGCCAAAACAATTTGATTTTAATACTGTATAAGTGGTTTCTTTTGCGACCGCGAATTTAACATTGCGCGAAAAGGTTTTGAACAGTATCGCGTATTTATAAACACTAGAAAATGTTTTTGAACTCCATACGCTTGCGGAGCAGAGTTGTCTATGCAGTGCTATTAATAGCACACACAATAATACAGCGCGATGCATGGATGACTGGTATGTAGGTCAAATAAATTCAGGTAGTAAGTCTTTATTCCATTTTACTGTCTTTTTATAAATACTTATAGATCAAGTTCTAGTTACTTTTAATTCCAGATTTTGCCAACCGCGAAAATATCTGTACGTGAAAAAAAACACTTATACAGTAAACCACTGCATGCCTTACATCTTAAATAATAAGCTACCTTCAATGTAAACTAGAAATAAAAAGAATCTTTTTCCTAGACCTACCATCCCAGCTTTTCCTCAGGTTGGTCACATCATGTCCCTGTCTCTGTAGCTTACGCATACGTTCTGCATGCTTCTCTCTCTTAGCAGCCTCGTGGGCATTCTGCATGCTCTCTGCCAAGGCCCTTTGTTTGGCTGCAGCAGCTTCTTCTTTCTTCCTTAGCTTCTCCTGCTCACGTTCAAAGTCTTGGGCAAGACGATCCCTCTCCTCGGCCAACTTCCTCTCCGCCTCTGCCTCTTCTTGTCGGCGTAGAGCCAATGCCTCTCGCTTCTTCCTCTGTTTCTCTTCCACCTGGGCCTGTACAAAGGCCTGTACATGGGAAAGGTTAAAATATAGAATGATGATATTGGCAAAGGCTGGATAGGTTATGCCTTAGTTCAATGTTCTGTCATAGCAAAAACATTTTGGCAACGCAAAATGCATAACTGTTGAAAACCACAATTGCATAAATACAATAACAAACAAAAAATGGTACAAAAGTGTACTAATATAATTTAATAATCCAAATCCCCAACTATCATCTATATAAGAATAAATATGATTTCAACTGTAGTGAAATCAGCAAATGAGTCCATGAACTATCATGTGCCACAACATAAATAAGACACCTAGAAAAGAAAACTACAAGATTTTTTATTTTCATTCGCAAGAACATGAGCAGCATCTTTTACCACAAATTAAGCTTCATTAAAAAAAAAAATCAGATATGAATTCTAACATTCTTTTTTTCTTCAATTATTTATTCTCTATTTCATAAAATATAGCCTTAAAAAAAGAAAGGCATTTAGAAATCAAAGAATACAGATGGGATGGATTTTCCATAGCCAATATTGGTAAATATTATCAGCACAAGTAATTCCAAACTATATATTCTTTAAAGGGGAAGTTCACCCTGGAATTTTATTGGTTTTGAAAAATGCAGAAAAATAAAAGAAAAATAAGAGCGAATGTTTGAAGAAAATCGATCAAAAAATAATGAAGTTATGAATATTTTTAGTTTTGATTATGTGACGTCACGTGCGAGCTGCTCTCCAATGTGTTGTGTATGGAAATTCCATAAAATGTCATTTTTTTTCCAGAAGAGTATTAATTATTTCACCTGTGCGGTTGATATACCATCAAAACTATGTTCATATACATGCCTCTATGAAATAGACCCATTCCTTTATCAAGAACCATAAAAAATACAAATTTATGGAATTTCCATACACAACACATTGGAGAGCTGCTCGCATGTGACGTCACAGAATCAAAACTTTAAATATTCATAACTTCGCTATTTTCTTCAAACTTCAACTCGTATTTTTCTTTCATTTTTCTGCAATTTTTTAAACCAATGAAATTCTAGGGTGAACTTCCCCTTTAAACTAAGCAAATACACACAAAATGATGTGGAAAAATTACCATGTGTTCCAACTGTCTCTTTTTCTGCATCTCTCTTCTCTCCATTTCGGCTGGATCAATAAGAGTATTGGCAGGTCTTATGTGCATTCTGAAAGAAATAAAGGTTTGTAAAAAGTTTTGTAGTAAGTAATTTGTAAAGTAAGAGACAAACAAGTGTTTTCTTCATCAGAGTCCTAGCAACCTGCCCATATTAAACAGTAATTTCATTTAAGAAAGAAAATGCTTCTCTGATCTCAAAAGCCATGTGTCAAATATAAAAAAAAGCACTCTAAAGAGTCTTTGTACAGTACATAATGTCCTTCATAAGAAGGACAGTTTGAATGAAGAGAATCATTGAAAAAATCTAAAGTGGGAACACAACAAGGAATTTTCAAAATAGGAATTTTTTTTTTTTTTTTAAAGGGGTAAAAGAAAGTATATTAATTTGTGACAGTTGGAGGATGGAAAACCCAGGTCATTTACACATTTGAAAATGTTTACATGGCCAAAGGTTGGATAAAAATGTAAAATATTGAAGTTGACCCTGGGAAACTTGACCTACATATTCCAAAATCTAATCCAATTGTCTTTCTATAGTTCCTAAAGTGATTAATAATGTCAAGTCTCCAGTTTTATATCTATAGTGGTCCTTGAGATAAAGCGATAATGGATAAGTGGGGCGGATGGACGGATGAACAGCTTGAAAACAAGATGATGGAAGGAGACGATGACACATTTGCTCCTGCGACAATTGCTCCAATCTTTATTTCATCTAAGATATAGGGTAGGGGTTAAGGTTGCAATAGGGTTTTATGTTGAGTTTAGGGTCAGGTTTAGGGTAGGGTCACTTACACTTATGCATGGTCAATTCATAATTGACCTTGCACTTGAAAGTAAGTTACTGCAGCAGTTTTCTTCCAGTGGAAAGTCAATGCAGAAAAGTGTCTTGAGCAGCTCAAGCCAAGTCAAGATGGCATATCCAAAAAAGAAAGAAAACAAAATTCTACTAAACAAAATTAAAAATATCTAATGGAAGAATTATATTGCAATGAGAATATAGATTCTAGATTATCTTAATCTATTTTGAGGTATGTTAAAAGCTGGTTTTGCTAATTATTATTATTGAGAAGTTTCCTCAGCAACCAAGAGGGCGACAGACAGCCATTTTTCAGTAATGACTGACGTTGGTTTGCAGCTGTATGTAGGGTAGGGTATGGTTTAAAGTCCAGGGTTGAAGTTGGAAATTTGGGTAGTGTATGGAATTTGCAGCGGAGCAATTGTCATGGAATCAAGCAGACATGAAATGAAATAAAGATTGAACGGACTTACCTTGGAGATTCATCTTCAGTAGTGTGAGGTGAACGAGATGAGGTATGTGGGGCACTCTTTGGTTGCTCCGTTTCCCTTGTTTCTTGCTTCCTCTCGGCCGCCATACGACTCAAAACACGGCTGTCATCCTGTACCTTTGATGGTAGAATTACGATCAACATTTTCATCTTCTAAACCACACAGACTATCTCAAGAGGGAAAAGGGGGCTACATAAAGCAAGAGGAATAACACACAACTAAATCAGCAGGTGTAAAACTATCAGATAAAGACCGTTTAATCACTATAATACTATAATACATTGTCAACTTGGGTCCTTAGGTCCTTTATCCGAAATTCCTATCACCCTCTGTATTTCTTCATTTAGCATTTTTGTATTGCTAACATATGGGTGATTCCACAGGGTTGGGGCAATTTTTGTGACATACCACAACTCCAAATCCAATCTTTTTCAAACCAGGCAAATATATTCCAATAATGGCATGAGCAAAAAATGGGGTACCATCCAGTATTATTTCTCAAAGACGATGGTATATTGCAATTTGACTCATGAAAATTTCTTGTCCATGTAAAAGCAATATGATGTCCCTGTAACGGTGGTAGATTTTTTGTATGCCTGTTGCTTGAAATCCATAAAAGATTTCCAATTTTAATGTCTATTACTGAGACAGCTCAAAACTTAACCACACCTGAATTGATCTTCATGGTGAACTGCAAAAGTTGATACCTTCGTTACAGGGGACATTGCATGAAAAATTGCCCCAACCCCATGGAATGACCCATATGTAGACGTGTATCATTTTACTACTAATTTGGGCTGATGATAAAAGAGTTTTTTTTTAAATCTCATATTTTTTTTTTGTCATCCTTCTTGAAATTCCAGACAAGCATATATGAGAAATTGGCATTCACTTAATAAGGACTAGCTTTTGATAATGCAGGTTGGAAAAGAATGAAAAGGGTGTATTAATGAAAATGACCATAAATCTAAAAGTTACTAGAGTTTAAGTGCACCAAAAAAGGGCAATTCAAGTACTGGAAAACCAGAATCCTTCACGACATGACACTTTTACGAATGGCGAATAACAGGCATTTTCACTGCATGAAACTTTCCCAAATTGCAAAAAATTGCTTCATTTATATAAATTTCACTGCTAGAAAGTTTCAGAAATCTTAACCCCTTGACTTATTCGCAAAAGTAAAATGGTCGTAAAAAATTATGTTTTCAAAGTAAGTAAATTCTTACTTGTGCAATCTTGTTGTCCATTCTTGATATGATCCTGGCAGTAGGAGGATCAACAGGTTCAGCCCAATGCTGCATAACAGCTGATTCTACAGCACGCTGGTTGGCTTTCTCTTGATCTTTCTTCTCTTTAGCCTCTCTCTTCTGCCTCTCTGTAAAAAAAACAACCAAATATGGTATGTCATTCATCTTTTGATTAACCCTAAAAGGGCTGGGGGGGGGGGGCCTAATCAGCAATAAAAAATAATTGTATTTACAATATTGTTCTTAAAGCTGGTGTATAGTGTTGGGAGAAGGAAACATTGAATTTGGATTCACAGTTAGTTAATATGAAAGACCCAATCCTATAACTGTAAAAAAAAAGTTATATTACGTGAAATCTCGTTTTAGTGTCTTTATTTCACGATGTAAGTATAGAAAAAGATAAGTCAGGGATCCGACTCATCTCAGTGTGCACTAGGCGTTCACAAGGAAAACCAATGGGGATTCTCTTGTGTGGGTGATACACACAGATCGCTACGCTCCATTCATGCGGGAAGTTCGGGGGACTGGACACCCCAGCAAAGGTCTCAAAAACCGTTACATTATGTTTGGGTTTGAACCATTTCACTGAAATTCACCGGAAATCGTGAAAGGAATATCACAAAATCTCTCACACATATCTTTTAGTGCAATGTGAAAAACATGAGACTATATTTAATCGGTGTTATGCTGATTCCTTTTTTGTTACCAAAACTATACACCAGGTTTAAGGGTGCTATCTCACTTCGCGGAGACGTCTGCGCGACAGAATAAAAATCTGTCTCCGCGACGGATAAAAAGTATTAGAGACGTCTCCGAGACGTCTCCGCGACAATTTATGAAAAAAGTCTGAAGTAGTCCCAAATCCGTGTCCGAAAATCAGGAGACGTCTCTGAGACGTCTCCGAGACAATTTATGTAAAAAATAAATCTGAAGTAGTCCCAAATCCGTCTCCGAGACGTCTCGGAGATGTCTCCTGATTTTCGGAGACGGATTTGGGACTACTTCAGACTTTTTTCATAAATTGTCGCAGAGACGTCTCGGAGACATCTCGGAGACGTTTCTAATACTTTTTATCTGTCGCGGAGACGGATTTTTATTCTGTCGCGGAGACGTCTCCGCGAAGTTAGATAGCACCCTAAATTAAATAAACTTTCTAAATTATATATCTTTGCTGATTCTTTATGAATTGACTTTTTAAAATTAACAGGAATTTGTGCATACTGTAGATGAATAAACAAGTAAGAGCAAAGAAATCAAAATTCAAAAAACTGAAACGATGTTGTAAAGGATCATACTACACTTATGTACTATATTACACGATTACTTCAAAGACTTCTATACTTGCCAACCTTCCACAGAATCTCAAAAATAAAAATTTGAAAAATTAAATTTGAAGCTACAATTTAGGAACAATTCCTCCAAATTAAGAATAATTTTCAGCTATGGGCTACCTACCTAAGTCTTGAAGCCATTGTTGTTGTTCTTTCTTCTTCAATTCAGCATTGTGGTCATTACCCATTCCCTATGCAGAGAAAAAAACCCAAGAAAGATTGAATGTGTTGCACCGGTCAATTCCAAAATCATCTTCTACAAAGTAACTGAAATATATACACTCAAGCTTCTTTTGTCAACATGTATAATTTACACCATGTTTTCAAACATTATGAAGAAATGTCTTCTTTCAACATAATTATACATCATGTTGTTGGTTTATGCCTTATTAATCAATTCCCCTATATTTACTCTTAAATGTCATACCAAATCAAGAAAAGGATAGAAAGAGTAGATTGTAGAATGACTTCACTCCAACATAATCTGATAATTGAATTTTGCCTTTACCTGACAAATTTCACCCCCCCAAAAACCCACAAAAATTAATGATTGTAACTTTGTGTGACCAAAATACTTGTAACCAAGGAAACTAGTTTGCTACAAATAATCCGCATTTCATATCAGGACAAGATGAAAAATCAGGACCTAAAAAAATCACAACATGCAAGATTACTTTGATATAACAAGGAGGTTTTTTCTTCACATACATATATACAAGTTTAACAGTACAGAAGCTGCTGTTTATAGTGTTGTTTCAGTGGATAAGAACAGCTCTCAATGGTTCATGGTCAGGTAAAAGTATCTAATGTCATTCATCCTATCCAGGAAATAAAAGATTATGCAACATACCCCAATGGCAAAAGAGCTTCTCATTGCAGCTGGGACGTTCCTCTGCCTTTCCATGTGACTGACACCAGAGATTGACTGGCTCATCATGTCATTTGACCCCTGACCCCTGCTGCTCCGACCTGGACTAGGATGACCAGCATTGACCTTTTAGGAAAAAGAGCAGAATGAGAATGAGGAACTGGCAACATCCTTTGTTTTTCCCTGTCATTTTACATTGCACCCAATATTTGATATCTCACGTGGTTCTTGAGATATCACGATAACGAACAAACGGGACGTACAGACAGATGGACAGACAACCTAAAAACATGATGCCTCTGGCACTGCCTTCATTGCCAACAGAGGCATAAAGAAAGGTAAAATAGAATGAAGGGCACGTATGAATGATTACTTTAGTATAACAAAGAGGTTTCATACATATGTGAAACAGTACCATAGGTTCTTTTTATAGAATGAGGAACTGGCAACATCCTTTGTTTTTCCCTGTCATTTTACATTGCATCTGGTTTAATGGCACTATATTAAGGAGAACTGCACACAGCATTCAGAAAACAAAGGTCTTAAACTTTGCTTTCCTCTTTTGTTTTTGAGATGCAATCAACTAGCTTCAGTTAATTAACAGCTAATCATAGTTTGGCCCATGGTATTCAATAAGTAATTTCTGAGTGATACTGGAGAATGATAAATTGCAACAAACATACATCTACGTAACAGAAAAAGTTTAAGCCTTTCAATATATTGAATACAGTGGAACCCTTTTCTTTTCCCATTTTTTCTTCTTGAGGGGGGGGGGGGCAATCAATTAGCATCAGTTAATTTACAGCTAATCTAGTTTGGCCCATGGTATTCAAGAGGCCATTTCTGAGTGATACAGGCGAATAATTTCAACAACCATACTGTAACGGCACAAAATTCAGCCTTTTCATATACTGATAATATATAAACATGTACTTACTACATGATTGTTTCTTGGGGATGAGGCATCCATACTACTTCTAATTGGAGCACCTCCACCAGGCTGCCCCCATGGATTCCAGACATCAGTGTTGTCAGTGTTCTGGTTACGTCCTCTTCGCCCCCTACCTTCTCTCTCCTGAGCAGCCTTCTTTGCAGCAAGTTGTGCATCTGAGTGAAACAATACAAGATAATTGCAGTCTTAACTACAAATGATTCAATGATATTGTATAATTACCATGCAATTGATATCAAGTATTTCCCATATACATGTATGGGTCATTCACTTGATGTACACTTAGAAATCAGACCTATGTGTTCAAACATATTGTCTCCTCTCTAGCACTTGTATAAAAATCAAAGACTTGACAGACTAGGAAAGAAGTTTCTTTTTGTTTGTATTTTAAAACACGAAAGATGCTGTTCAAAGTAAATCACTGGAACACACTGGTATCCTTTTGTTTGAGAATAAATTTACATGACAGCACCAATTTACAACTGAAAGTATAAAGATATTTGAAAACAAGATGTGTGCGGTCGAAATATATGCCTCCGCCATTGCCAGATCAGAAATATAGCACATTCATCTATTCATTTTCCTTCAAACAAAGACATCTTTGACCTTGACCTTTGACCTTGGGAAACCAAACATTCTTAGATCATAATCCCTCCTAAATTTTTTACCTACATACTCCAAAATCTAATAATAAGGTTATCTTCATATGGCAATAACTAACTCGATACATGGAATTTCAAAATTTGACCTCTGTGACCCTTGACCTTTGACCTACATAATCCAAAATCTACTAAGATCATCTTCCTATGGTGATACATACTATCCACAAGTTTGAAGTTTATATCTCAAGTGGTTCTTGAGATATCGCGATAACGGGCAAACGAGACAGACGGACGGACCGACAACCCGAAAACATGATGCCTATATATGGCATCACCTTTGGCGGGCTGAGGCATAAAAAGACTCCATGTATGCACTCACCAAGATCCTGCTTCCATTGCTGTTTCTTCTTTTCCATTAGCGATCTGTCATTCTGTTCACTCATGCCTATGGTGTTGAGGATATCCGACTGACCCATTCTCGGAGATTGGTTCTTTGCAGGGGCTGCTGTCTTTGCTAACTCCTGTCTACTCTCAACAGGTACATCATGTCCAGTTGTCTGATTGTTATTACTGTCCTGATTGCTAGTGCTTACTGGTTCTTTGGAGTTATCATCATCATTGTGAGTTCCGTTGATCAAGGCAGACAAAATTTCATTGCCATGTGTTTCCTTTGCCTTTTCGCTCTCTGTATTGTCAGTTTCTTTGTTGATACCGCTCAAATTCACCTTCAATTCCCCAGCATCTGATACATGGGAGAAAAACAAAACAAAATAAAAACAAAAACATCAGTAGGTCTATAATTAATTTATAGTTTAATCCTTATAACATGAATAGTTCTTTTTTTTTTTTTTCTTTTTTCTTTTTTTTTTTTTTGAGATGTGTGCCAATGAACAGGATATCTGATTATCAAAATTTGGCCTGAAGTAAAGGTTCAAGATCAAAAAGGCACTTCCTTCAAACAAACAAAAAACTGATGCCCCTTACCCCCAAACATTAACATAGTGTAAAAGTAGGTCAATACTTTCAATTAAAACATGTACCATCAGAGAAATAAGTGAATTTAAAAAAAGTCAGTTACAAATTTCTCACTCACTATCAAACATTATAAGTAACAATTTTAGTTTTCTGAAGTTGAAAACTCTATTTTTTTTTTCTTACTCTGACTCGTATACAAAGAATAACCCATGTTTTTCATTTTGGTTGCCCATGGGACCTGCCCTACTCCTGATGTTGCTTCTGTAAAGGGGAAAGACTCACCAATGGAGAAACTTGGAGCTCCCGCTGACTCACCAGCTGTACCAATAGTTTTTAGAATGGCATTCAGCTGATCCTGGGTTAGGGTCACTGTGTCTGCTTGTTTCATGATCTTCTCTCTCTTACTCAGTACTTTCTTGTTCTTGTCAAGGAAATTACTCTTCGCTTTATTGGACTGATCCACATTTTTAGTAGCAGTCCTCTGGTTGAATCCTGGTTTGTTCGCGTTTCCATTTTGTTTGTTTGTTGATTTCTGCTGCGGTTTACTAGTACCAGCTGTTTTACTGAGTTGCTGATTTCCTTCGTCTATAGCTCCATGGATATTCTTCCTAACAGCGAAGGACTGGGTCTTGGATTTGTAGCCAAACTACAGTGGAACAGGAAATCAAATATTCTTTGATATAGAATTTGTACTAGACTGTGTACTACAATGGACATGACAAAATAAAAAATTATAGGTGCAGACTTAACAGATATCAAGTATATTGCTGGAAACATTACCAGCTCATTGACTGCATGTGGCAAGTGCTACCTGTAATATTGCAATCAAGAAATATTGGAGATGTATGAACATGGGCAATTCCAAGCAAAATAGGACATGGAGCTGACATTTTAATGTGGCGCTGTGCCTTTGAAAATGCAAAATAGGATCTGAAATTACCACAAAGGCTTCTTTACAATACAATCAATCATTTTAGTTGAAAAAATTTGTAATTCAGTATTCTTGCGCTGAATAATTGATCAAACTCAAATTTGCACATATGGGACTATGGGGCTTTAAATGCCTCTTATTCTTATATCTATTCACTTTTTACAGATTTTGTTGGCTTAATGTAATTATCATGCACTACTCCAACAAACTTTGGTATTAATATTTCTTTATAATGCATTTCTCCTCACGAAAAAGGCCGGGAAACCAGATGTCACTCTGTAACCGTCACTCCGTAACCGGACATGGGTTCAAGTTTTAAGGCATGATTAACAAAATATTCAACCATTTTTTTTAAATACAATGTGGTATATTATACCTAGAATAACATAGAATCCAATCAATAACTCAAAATTGTGATAGCCATTTAGATTTCACAGAGTTTAAGCAAAATGTTTTCTGCTCAAATATGTGTGTCCATTTTGTGTCACTCCGTAACCATGATTATGAATATTCATATCTCATTAATTAAGAGCATCACTATAAAAAAAAAAGTTATCATTTTGAAAAGAGGGTACCATTAGCTTTTGTCATGAACCATTTGTTTGTACATAAAGATTAATTATTGATGATAATGCTTGTTTGAATGCCGAAATATTGCTTCTGAAAGTCACTCCGTTACCTTGAAACTGCCCACATGTAATTTCCATTTCCTGAACAACAGCCTTCAGACTCAAATCTCTCAGCTAATTTATCATCTAGGTTCCCCCCCCCAACCCCCCTCATTCAGTCAATAAATTCCTGTAATCACTTGTTATTTTATAAGGTGCTAATATTGTTTACGTCCCAACCCCCCCCCCCCAATTTTGTGAAATGAGTCACACTTACCTTCTTTGGTTTCGTCTTTGTGTCTGTGAATGATAATAGTAAATTAACATAAAATTGATGATATCACATTATTATATATTATTTTATTTCATTATGTTGCAAAGAACATTCTATAACACTATTAAACCTAACATTATTAATATATTGCAACAAAAAAACACAAGTCTAAACAAGACTAAGAAAGAGTATCTAAATACATCATCAATTCATTTTCAAAGAAAGGAAGAAGCTGTAAGGTACTTGTAAAGTATTTTGTGATACAACCTTTGAGAGCTTATTTTGCAACACAATAATTAATAAAGTCAGTGACAGTCAGTCTCATCTATTACCACACGATCATTCCAATTATGATAAAATGTAAATATTCATACCTTGAAACATATGGCCAATTGTGCTTCCAGACTTGTTTTTGGCTGCTATCCTCAAGCCCTCCCTATAAAAAACAACAAATAGTGTCTAATTACAATTAACAAAAATTTCAATCAATTTGATTGTTATTTTACCAGTTTGGGGAACTTGTCCATTGCATTTCATTTCATTTCATATGAACATTTATTTGTCGATTCAAGGGAAGGAGGCGAAATTCCCGAGAAGCAGGATCATTGCAGCAAAATCCATTCAGCAGACTAGGCTATGGTGGCAGAAAATTATTGCCTTTACTGTAAGTTTATATATGTTTTAAACTGTAAGAGAAAAGGAAAGTATCTGTATTATAATTTCGTACAAGAGATGAGTATGTGAAATGAAAATATCAGCCTTGATATCAAATTCACACTGGTCGACCACTGCATCTTTTTTTTTTTTTTTTTTTTAAATGTTGGTCTTGTTCAAATGACACATTTCTTGCCCAAATTTTCACAAGATTTTCAGCATATGGAAAGTCTTCCTTTTGTACCAGCCACTAAAAGTGAAAAAAGCATGGATATGATGTATAATGGATTTTCTGGCAGACCATGCAGAGACGAACAGTCGAAGCCGAAGGCAAAGCCAAACTCGAATTTGCAAAATTCAAGAATTTTGAGCAAGCAAAATGCAAGTAAGTTAACGTTAGACCTAACTATAGACAGCGCTGTAGAAGGGATTTGTTCATTTACGTTGAATATTGATGGCTGACCTTTTTGAAGGGTCGACCCGGAAGTAGAAAAAAAATCGCTGTGCTTTTGAACAGCAGCGCATACGGCCCGCTAGAGCTGCCTGCTCTAGCCGCCTAGCTAGCTTGCTAGCAGACGGCGCTCGCGACCGGGGGTCTATATCGCCATGTACCGTACCTGCGATATGAACACAAGTTACGTGTTTGGAACTGATTTTTGCCTTCAAATATCAATCACTCATTGTTATGACAACATAAATATGTGGAAGAACCTATCTGCTCTTGTATTCTTGGAAGTTACATAAATTCAATGTGAGTATCATTTTTAAAAAAATATATTACTTGTGAGAGATTCGGGGTATACCAGCCCCACAATTACACAACTAATCATCCGTCAGTTCCCGTCGCTTCGCGACGGGGACTGGTCAGTTTACGTTAGACCCTAACTTCAGTTCAAGCATGTTCAAAAGTCGATCTAGAATCTAGACTGTAATTTTGGACAACTATTACCAAAAATATTTCTTTCACAATTATCTGAGCTGTGCTCGACTAGAAAATCTATTTCAAGGAAAAGAGGAGATGATCGGCAGCTACAGCACTCAGCAGCAGCCCAACCCGCCACAGACAGTCATTCATGGATCGCCATCGGCATGCCATCGCCATCGTCGCCAGCGGTGCCACACAATCGGCATATCGGGGCGCCATTGCCGCACAGCACACAGCGAGTACCGTGCGATTGCGGTTTATCAGCTGTTCATTTTGAGTCTAAAATTATACTTACCCTCGATTCATAATGATGCTACAGATTTCAAATAATGCAGAAACTCATATTCTTTTCTCCTCTATTTGCCACTTTGGTATCAAAAGTGAGTTTTCATAAAATACAAGAAGTTGGCTTCCTTAGTTTCACGGTTGTTATGCTGAAGAACAGAAGTTACTGATCGGGAATGTATGATCTGCGCAAACTCAGTTTAATTTGGCTAGGCTTAGTCTAACATTATTCAGACCGTACTCTTCAGTGCTGTATTATTTTTATTTATTTATTATATTTTTTTTTTTTTTTTTTTTTCTATTGCTGAAGCTTTTTAGTTTCTTTTTTTTCTCTCTCTTTTTTTCTTTGACGGAAATATTCAGAGAAACAATAATAGGTGGATGCCCAAGCAGCGGACTTGGTGCGCTCTCAATTTTTGTTAATTTGTTTTGTTTTACGGCCCCCTCCCCAGCTAGCCTACACCAAAATATTCAAATTAATCTCACAAAACAAAAAACACTTTCCCCTCCTCCCCCCCCTCTTCTCTCTCTTCTCCTCTCTCCTCTCTCTCTGTCTAGTCTTGTCTTTCTCTCTCTCTTTCTTTCTCTCTCTCTCTCTGTCCTCTCGTCTCTCTGTCCTTCTTCCTTTCTCTCCTCCTCTTCTCTCTCTCTTCTCTCTCCTCTCTCTCTCTCTCTCTCTCATAAATTTTTTCACGTCAAGCTGGCGTGCATAGGCGGGGGAGGGGAGGGAGGGGAGAGGGGGGTAGGTGTTTAATCTTTGTTTGGCCTTCAACCCATCAAAAAGTCATTATAGGCTATAGGTTAGGCTCTTTGTAAATCGGGCCGGTGTCCATTCCCCCCCCCTTTTTTGGGGGGGGGGGCAGGGAGGGGGAGCCGGGCCCGCTGCGCCTGTACTTATTTTCCTCCTCCCCTCCCCCCCCCCATCTTAACCAATTTCCTAGCTGTAAACCTACTTCCTTTATTTATCCTATTGCCAAACCTATATACATGTACTTAAAGGTCACTATCTTCACTGTATGGCCAAGGTAGTTACTAAATATTTGAATAATGCGGGATGAAAGCGATAATCAATGTTCATAATATATGTTTTGCAATCCTTGCAATATTTTCACATTTATTTATTCTTTGTATTCATGACGGTGGTGTCCATTTCTCGCCACATATAAACCAAAGTGGGCCCAGAATTGTATTAGTGTGAAATCTAGGAGGGTGTCGGCCTACCCCTTTGGCAGCAGACATGTGGTTTCAATAAGTGGGTTCCAGGTGGGTCCTGGGACATGGCTGTGGGTTTTAGATATAACAAAATTAAAATTGTAAAGTTTGATGTCTTTTGTTGCAATTTCTTTTTTAATGAAGACCGACAGACCAACGGGGGAAAAAAAAACATTGAAATGTTTGCACAGGCATAAACTCATTTATGCCCTATTTATTTTTGATTTTCAGCCTTTTAGGGAGCTAGTGTAGCACTAAGATCCCAGAATTAAAATTGTTCAGTAAGTTGGCTGTTTTTTGTTGTAATTTCTTTTTTATTTTGGTCCCTTTACAAAATGTATTGATATTGTATCATGTTTTCATTAATATAATGTTTTAAACTCGAGATGGCGCTATAGCGGTTGTTCACTTCGAGTCTCCTATAACGTTGTGCGCAATAGGAAAAAACGCTCACGGACGTACACTATAATGTATTTAACCAAAGATGGCGCTATTCCACAATTCGCGTTGAACAATTAAAAAATACAGAAGTCTGTTTCCCCTATAATACACTAAATAATCTACACGCTTTACATTTGATACGATGATTTTTATTTCAATATCAATTTCTCCTTTTAGAAGCTGCTGAGCAGATATTAGGGTGCATTTAAAATTACATTTTAAAGGGAAAATTTAACATTTTAAAATTTAACATTTGCTTGAAAAAAAAAAAAAAAACATTTTGGGCGTTTTCCAATCTATTTTTCGCTCAAGAGAGTTCATTCAATCATTTTTCATTGATAAAACCATACCAAAATATTGAAACAGTACAGAAAATTTAACTGAGGGGAAATCATTGGAAAACAATTAATAACAATACCTTTTTATTTATAAATCTTCTTTTATCGCCGTACAGATATAAGCCTATTTGGCATAACAACTTGTTTGAAGTTTTTTGTTTTTTGTTTGTTTGTTTGTTTGTTTTTAGTCTCACAAAATACATAAACCCTTCACCATTCATTTAAGTTTTGTTTTAGTATATCACAAATTATTATTCTGCGCAATATATCTTTTCCATAAGGGTCAGCATATTAAGCCTGGTTTTATTCTTAATATCAATAATAACTTTTCAAACGATGGAATCTATAACCCTCTCTGTATTATCATAACAATTTCATGTTGTCTATTTCTCTTTATTTTGAAAGGAAGAAATATTGTCTTGCTGATTCTTTTGTTCCTAGAGCATGTGGATAACTAGACCAGACCATTTCTAAGACCGACAGACCAAAGGGGGAAAAAATTAAAAAGTACATAAATAACATTATTTAATTTTTTTTTTTTTTTCTTTCTTTTTTTTAAGGGATAAAAATGGAAGGTGTAGGATTTTCATTTAAGAAAAACGTGAAGCTGTTTTTTATCAATATTTCTCTCAAGACTGTTTATTGAGTAAGAACGTTATACCTTCAATCTTTTTTAATCTTATTACTACACAGGTTATCATTTACGAGTTGTTCACATCTATTTCAACCTTTTCACTAAAAAAAAACCCCGCCCGTAAAATGTTGACATTTAATTTTAATAACTCATTTGAAATCGGTTTTCACAAATTATATGTCTTCTTTCTTTATTTTCCTTTCATCTTCCATACAAGCATAAATTATTGTGTTTCAGTTTTTTCCTTCCATTTCTTTGGTCGTGATGCTAGACAAATTTTATATTCTGATAACTATTTTCCATCTAAGTGAAGGATAACCAATTTATCTTTCAATCCGGTAAATGCAAGAAAGCTGTTTTTGGTTAATAAATCTCCCACAAATAAACAATTTGAATGCATTCCTTTCAAAACATTTTCCCGTTAGCTCTGATCAAGCCTGGCCCTCCATACAATAGCAATATGATCTTGGATCAATAACGAAATATAAAAGATCATAAGTACAAGAAGATTACTTATTAGATATAAGCGCGTGTACACTGCAAAAAAAATATATATTTAAAAAAATAGTGTTGTTGTTTATTATGTGATAAAAGTTCACTTTACAACTCATTTATGCCCTTTTTATCATTGATTTTCAGCCTTTGGGGGAGCTAGAAGGGCGCTGAAAATCCTACATTAACATTTTTCAGTAAGTTTGCTGTCTTACCGCAATTTTGTTTTTAATTTGGTCTCTTCTACAAAATGTATTGAACGGACAGACAGTCTATCATGTTTTTCATTAGTATAATGTTCTAAACGCTAATTCACTTCAAGTCTCATATTACGTTGTGCGTA
>CALNVZ010002100.1:37216399-37244819 GCA_940671915.1 Paracentrotus lividus
TGTACCCTACATGTTTATTTATTATATTGCTGTACAGAAATAAGCCAATTTGGCATTACAACTTGTTTGAAATTTATTTTATTTTTTTTACTGTAGTCTCACAAAATACATAAACTTTTCACTATTTCATCAGATTTTATTCTTATACTATCACAATTTATCATTATTCTTCGTAAAAAAATAACTTTCCATAAGAGTCGACATTTTTAACCTGGTTTTTAGAATCGATGCCTTTTCGTATTATCATGAAATTTCATTATTTGAATATTGCCTTGCCGATTTTTTTTTTTTTTTTTTTTTTTTTTTTTTTTTTTTTTTTTTTTTTTTTTTTTTTTAATTCTTAGAGCATGTGGATAACAGTCCTGGACCAGACCATTTCTAAGACCGACAGACCTAAGAGAAAAAAATAGAAAATAGAATAAATATATATATATATATATTTTAAATAAAGAATACAAATGGAAGGTGTAGGCATTATCAGTGAAGGAAAACTTGAAGCTGTTTCATCAAATACTGTTGAGTGGGTCAGTAAGGATTTTATCAGTGCAAAGAAATAATGGGGAAGGTCCACGAGGCCGAGGGCCCAAGAGTCCGAGGGTCCACAAGTCCAGGTATTTTCTCATGAGGCCAAGCGCCCATAAGGCCAAGGGTCCACGAGTCCGAGTATTTTCCCACGAGGCCGATTTTCTCTTATTGTATTTGGCAATATACTGCTCGGCCTCATGGGCGCTCGGCCTCGTGGAAAGACCCCGAAATAACGCCCATAAGTTTCTCATAAAGGGGGAGAGAAAGAAAGGAAAAACAACTTCTGGTGAAAAACAAGTTCTGTGAGCCACAATCGGTGGTCATATAATTATCAAGCTAAATTTAATAAATGAGAGGAGAAATTATTCATGGCAGTAAAGTCCAATGCACTCACCACAAGAAACTGATTACTAATGTTAGTTTTAATATTTAGTATGTCAGGAAATAGTGGTTGCATCTAAATGCATTGCATTTCATAATGCAGTGCGTGTCCTATATCGTCTATGTTGCAATACTCTGGCAATTGAGGTTGATTGACGTAATAAGCATAATGGGTAAAGAAGGAAGATTAAACAATCACTCAACTATACTATCAAATTAATTGAAATGTTATAAATTCCCAAATATCTTCTCACCATTTTATGAATGGAGAACTTTGATATTAAATTAAATACCAGCATATAAAATATTAAAAGGTATATATTTTGTATATAACAAAGAAAGAGCAAATTACTGTATCGTTAAAAGTTAAGTTTCAAGCATCAATCCTTTTTGAGAATCACTCAACGCGAAACGTGGAATAGCGCCATCTCCCGTTTAAAACATTATAGTGTAAGTTCGGAAGTACTTTTTCATATTGTGCACAACGTTAAATGAGACTCGAAGTGAATAACCGCTATAGCGCCATCTTACGTTTAAAACATTATAATTGTGTTAAACGAAATATTGTATCTATCCATAGAAAAAAAAAATAAATAAAATAGAAATTAGAACACGATAAGGCAAACCCACTTAGCTTGAATTCTTAGCGCCCCTCTAGCCCCTCAAAAAGCTTAAAATCCAAGTAAAATTATCTCATCTTGATCTTTAAAAAATATATAAATAAATTAACAAATAAATGAATGAATATGTAATACCAACATTGCCTGTTTTAACGCACTTAAGCTACTGTAGATCTTAAAGTAGGATTTTTTTTTTTTTAATTATTATTATTATTATTCTTTTGTTTACAATAAGGACAATATTCATTTTGCGCCTGTGCATGTCAATATAAACAATTTCACATTTTCCTCCTGGCATAAAATTGAGCTTAATTTTTCAATTTCAGTTTCAGTTTATTCGATATTTCCAATCACATAATATTAACAAAAAAATTATATTATGATAGGCACTATCAGTATTCTTAATGAGCCCAAAATGTCTTCTCAACTTTTTTAAAGGAGAAATTTGACATTGAAATGATAATCGTCGTATCAAGTGTAAAAACATATACATTATTTGGTATATTACTGAGGAAAACAAAATTCTGTGTTGTTTAATGGTTAGTATCAACCCTCTTCGCTTAACGCAAATTGTGGAATAGCGCCATCGACCGTTTAAAACATTATAGTGTAAGTTCGTAATTGCTTTTTCCTATTGTGCACAACGTTAAATGGGACTCGAAGTGAATAACTGCTATAGCGCCATCTCGCGTTTAAGACATTATATTAATGAAAATGAGATTGTGTATCAGTCCGTTTAATACATTTGTAGAGAAGACCAAATGAAAGGGAAACTAGAACACAATAAAGTAAATATACCTTCAAATATCAATATTGAATTCTTGACGCCCCTCTATCCCCTCAAAAGGCTGAAGATCAATGATGAAAAAGCACAAATTAGTTGAAAATTGTCATTAAAACGATGGGGGTTACGGTGGCAACAGAAACTTAAATAGACCGGAAAGATGGAAAGGCACCAATTCTCATATATTTTTTTCAGTACTTGTAAAAGTAAAAGATTTTAATCAATGAAACAATTCCCGAATTGTTTGTCACAAATATTTTCGGTTTTTGTCTCTTTTTTTTTATTTATTTTTTTTATATTTTTACATTTTTCAAAATGATTATATATTTTGTGACATTAGTTTAAAAAAAAAAAGATCTTATCTTGATCTTCAAAATAATAATAACAATAATAATGAATAACTCTTTTTTTTTTATTAATAAATAAACCCCACATTCTATTGTTAAGCGTGGTTTGTCTGTATCAATGAAAAATGGAACAAGCGAAATGTATGCGATAGTTATCTTTTGTATGTATAATGGGGGGGGAAAACAAGACCCAATCCCTGCAGAAATTTGGAAATTAAAATAAAAAATTAATGCAAATGCTGGTTCGCTAAATGAAACAAAAGGGGGGGGAAGATGCGCAGGAATTAAAAAAAATATAAGTATATATAAATAAAATAAAAAAATTAGGCATTTACAAGTGAAAAATTGCCTCTGACAAAACAAACTCTTCCTGATTGCGTATTGGACAATCCCTCGCCATCAATGTCGTAGGGTAGCTAGTATATGAGCTAGGGGGGGGGGGGGTTGTAGCGCAATTGTTAAAATGCCTAGCGTTCGCGTCTGGAGGATTCGATAAAACGCTTATATTTTCGAGTGGCGACGTGATGAGAGTAGGCTATTTTGTGCAGTGAGCACGCCAACGATCATAAAAAAGTAAGTAAATAAATAAATATTTGTTTATACTTGCCGTACTGTTGTACATCTATATGTCTGTTAATGTATTTTGTTTTGCATTGAATGAACAGTGTGTAAGTCTGTTGTGAATTTAGACTACTGCCTCACAGACGCTCGCTACTTGCAGTACTGCGTCCACAGTTATAGTTCATCCTCAGTAACTAAAATGCGCCTGCAGACGCAAGGTATGGACTTGTGTCCAAATTCTTTGTGGCTGCATGTGCCGTGGTATAACACAGAGACTTACGAATTGATAGAAAGTGTCTATTGATTTTTTTCAAGTCATTGGTGATTTAGGATATTTGGAAGATGATTAAGCACGGACGCCGGAGCCAGCGGGGCTTACGGGGCTTGGCCATAACGTGTCTAAAAACAAGGAAATGACCATATGCCTTTGATTTTCGTCCTTGTCTGCTTTCTACTGCGGCTTCCTCATTTGGCTAAGCCCCTCCATTCTAAAAACTGTTCCGCTGCCCCTGGTCTATGTTAGTGGCTGAGGGTTAACAGGTATGATTATGATAATTAAAATATATATAAAAAAAAAAAAAATAAAGAAAGGTAGTGTAATGATAAGGAATTGCAGCACGTATATTACTATTTTCCAAGTCATCAATCTTAGAATCATACAGAGGTTTAAGGTCTATGTAACTTTGGGAGCATCATGTCGTATGATGAGGCTTAGCGTAGAAATAAAAATCAGATTATACATGCAAATCGTAAGTCTTTGTCTTACACCCCTATCAGGTCTACTGTTAGTTTGTAACTCACATCTCTGTGGTTTTTCTCTAGATAGTATGAAGTTTATGATGTGTGTGAACTTTCAGATAGGTGTTAAAATTGTTCCTTCGTAATTAATATCTGGCATAGGGGGATGGGTTCAGTTATCTCATTTATCCATGCTACGAATATTTTTCCCTTTTTATGTGGGGGGCGGCCAAACCTCACCCCCAGGCGCGGATCCAGTATCTATTGGTAACTAATTCAAACCAGTTACTGATATGATATATATAGCGTTTTGATCCTTCATTAATTTTGTCATGATCCGGAATATTGTATTCAAAATATGATTTATGACCATACAAACAGATCATTGTCTCATTGTCGAGTTCTGGAGCTGAGTTGTAAATTCAGACGAATTTGATCGGTTTCGGTCGCGGTTTTGGTAAGCCGCAAATCGGTTGTGTACACCGAAAAAAAGGATTTTCCCGCGAGACAAGTTTTGATTGAAAATTCTCTTTTCCAGCCGAATTAAAACTAAGATGGACGTGATTATTTGCTGAAATCAATCATCATTACTTAGTGGTATCGTCCCAAACTTCTAACACCATGGGATTTTTGAAACTATTGATGCTGGACAACTTCAAGTCCTACCAAGGCAAACAGACAATCGGTCCTTTCAAGCCATTTGCTGCTATCATCGGTCCAAATGGAGCTGGTACGTACATCCGCTGCTCACCCGGGCCGCGACCCGGGCCAACCACCTCCCGTGTACGGGTCTAGGCTAGGGCGCGCGGCGCGGTGATGGAAGGGGGGGGGGCGAATAAAAACCTCTATTTCCATTTTGATTTCACAAAAATCTTGATATACAATAGGCCCTGATGTTAGACCTGCATCAAAAAGCATCCTGGGAATTTTATTTTATTTTTCTGAAACGGATTTCTCTGGATTTTTCACCAAAGACAAGTTTGACTTTGAAGACTGAATCCGGCGCTAACTTGAATGTTAGTGCAGTGAAGCATCCCGCCGCGAGGCTTACTGCTAGGTGAAGGGATAGGGTGGACGGCGACCCCCATGCACTAGGGTTATGGTGGGTTAGGGTGGTGTGTAGTGGATGCCAAACATGGAGAAATGTTTACTCCATAATTCCGTAATTTATGCATGACGCTCGAATGATCACGAATTAGCATATGAAATACACCTTCTTCTTCTTCTTCACTTGGCTTCCTCCAGTTTGGAGAACTGCAGCATTCGCAGGAGTATATAATTACAGGTAGTGACGAGGGTAGTACATATGACAGCAGGACTACATATACGTGACGACATTAGTACGTTTTGCACGTTTTGCACACCACCATTTTACTACGACTAGCCCGCACACGAAGTGTGCGGGCTACGCTTTATTGAACTTTAACGGCCATGTGAAGCCGTTTTCCGCCGCTTTTCCGGGCAAAACTTATAATCCTTTATCAGAATAAACATTGCCACAATATTATTACCTTTAATATATACTTACAAATGAGACCGGAACACTATCACGTCTTTGTTTGATACTTTGGATCACTATGAATATTGGGGCAAAATCTCACATGGCTTCTTCAGTTAAAACAATCGTGCTTGAAGTTTGTCTTTGTAATGCAGTAATTAACGCATGCGTCATGGATACTTGCCATCAAGTAGCTTCTAGAAAAGTCATTATAAACATAATATGTTTTATTTCAATGGTATGGCTAATTAACTCAAAATAATGAGCATAATTACATGAATATGTCCATTGAGTTATTTGTTATTTTATTTTTTGAACAATTTTTCTGCGTCCAGCCTCTATTTTTCGTAATGAACTTAAAAACGTATAACAAACTGACTTCTTGATCAAAGCTACGCACGATTACTCAAAGCATATCTAGCAGCTTAATCAACATGGCGGAATCGGACAAATTTCAGGGCAATTACGGGAAATTCAAAGGAAATCATCTTATCGTTTGGGTGCAATATCATAGGTTATTCTTCAAATCTCCCCGGGTGTATGCTGAGGAAGTGTCATTTGCATTATGTTGTATCATTGTTTATATACAATTTTTTGGGGGGTTGAAATTTCATGGTTTTATTGGGGAAGACGGTTGAGCTTGGGCCATGATTGTATTAGTTTATCAGAGAACGCCCCACTTCGTTGGCTGAGCTCGGGGCTAGGATACTGCGGACTCTCTGGTGCCTATACCTAGAATCGACCTCGTAACAAATATATTACTATCACGATAAATTTAGATTCGTCATTTATTTATTTTAGGTAGTCCTCATGATGGATTTGTTATCCGTTTCAAATGTTGGCGAGTCTACGACAGTGGATTTCGGTTGAAGTTCATCTTATATTTCTGATCTTTATTTCTAAAAAAATGAAAGAGTGGGTCTTTTTTCGCTTCAACAACGTCTTGTTTGGAAGAGTCGATCGTTAGCTAGTTTTCTTTAGACGAAATGGGTGTACCACTTTGGTAATGGGATTGCACAGCGGCGCACAACAATAGCGGTCTTTATCGGCAACACTCTGAATAGCGGATTTCAAGTTTACTCGTCAGTTCGCACTTGTCAGTCATTGGAGATCGCATTCGGGGCAGTGAGCTATCGTGCGTTAGCACCTGCGATGAGGCTACACATTCTAGATGGCGCCCAAGAATCAAAAATGCATTGTTGCTCTGGATTCTCTGTAAGCGCAATTGAGTAAGACATATCTATTTTTTCCGTGCCAAAACTCCACTAGCGCCATGGCATCCTTCCAAATTAACGGTAGTAATCCAAATCATGACATCGTGTCATACGCCGCGGAAACCGTTGTTTGAACATGTTTTACTGACCTCAATTTTTGTTGTCACAATGAGTTAGACCCTAACGTTACATTCTGCGATTTATTTACTATTTGAGAGGGTTGATCGAGATCTTGACTTGCACTAAACGCACGTTGAAATTTTTACTCCAGAAATGATCAACCGACAGCAAGTCGAATGATCAATTAGAAAATTTAGACTGTCATTAAATTTTTTGGTAGCCTAGCTAGTCCTCATTTTTGTCATACGTTTATTTAACTTGTCGGAGATAGAAACATTGGATTCGGTTGAATATCCTATTTATATTCATTCTTTATTCTAAAAGTTGAAAGAGTGCTTGCCGCGGCAACGTAGCAGTTTGGTGAAGTGCGAGTCTTGCCGTTTTTTCTTGAGAAATGGGTCCACTTGGTGTATGATTGACATCGCGCACCGCGATAATATATGCGTCTTTCAGGAACAGCTGTAATCGCCGTTGTTCAGTTATTGGTCAATCGCACTTCAGTCATCGCAACCAGGAGGCGGAGCTTCACGCGATAGCTAATCAGAGCGCCCAACAATCAAAATGCATTGTCCTCTAGCTCTGTAGGAACGAACTTGTAGTTGTAGACATTTCGATGTGTAACGTTATGGTATCATAGAGGTCCACCCAAAAAGGAAAACTTGGGGGGTGCAGCCAAAAATGATTTTGCTCTTAATCTAACTGGAAGTTGGAACCCTGCCCTCTCCCCCAGGGCCGGGGGTACCAGTATTAGGCAGAAGATACATTTTTGGCTGCTTACGCCAAGTTTTTAAACTTCCATTTAGATCTAGGGCCTACTAGAAGCAGACCCTCGGCAATTCACTCTAAAATTGTACTCGCGATGACATAAAATTGTGGCACATGTGGGAATGCACAATTCATGTTAGTAGTAACAAATTTTGTTGCAGGTTTTTGTTTTCACATTGATTGAATAATAATGTAATGATTTAAATGTTTATTCTTCTTCAGGGAAGTCCAACTTGATGGATGCCATTAGTTTTGTACTTGGAGAGAAGACCTCTAATCTTCGTGTTAAGAGATTGTCTGAGCTGATACATGGAGCTCCAATTGGCAAACCAGCTTCCAACAGGGCAACCGTTTCAGCCATCTATGCTGAAGAGGACGGTTCCGAGACACAGTTCACTCGCATGTATGTCAAAACCTAGTGATAAAAAGATATAATTATGAGGTCTGTAAATTGAAATATGTATGAGATCAAATGTTATTGCCATGGCATACATGTACACTCTTTAAGTCTTTTATGTATATATTATATGCATAATCAAAGTTTTAAAAAACTTCAGTTCATTATTTAAATATTTAATTTTAACAATGCTTTGCAGATGTTGCCTGAATTGCATATTTACAATCATTTAGCAGTAGGCATATTCTCTTTTACATTTTCCCTGCTTTGATACTTTGAGGTCATAATGAACTTTTTATTAGCCAGAAGTTAATTTATGCGGTATACTTATATTTGTGCAAACTAACATAGCATTATTATGCAAGTAGTTGGAAACACGTATTGAAAGAAAGGTGAATGACTGATTTGCGCATTTTCTTTTGATGTTTATTTAGAATCATGGGAGCTTCTTCGGAATACAGGATTGATAACAAAGTAGTGAGTGCTGCTCAGTATGCTGAAGCCTTGGAGAAGATTGGCATCCTTGTCAAAGCTAGGAATTTCTTGGTATTCCAGGTAAGAAGACCTTGACATAGCCTAGACTTGGATCAATATCAATTGTGCCCCTGATGCCAATGAGCACCAAAAAATGGCTGCAGGCCACTGTGACAAAGCAGGCTTCTTGAACAATTTTGCTTCTAGTTTTGTCAAAACAAAGTAGAATTTTACACAGAATGGAAATGAATAAACACAGTATCTTTCCTACATAAAGATCCATTTGGCCACCTGAACTCCTGTTACATGTACATGTATGTATCATGGCTGGCCACATGTACTTGGGACCTTTTTTTAATTTACAAAATATGCTGTCATTGTTTTAGTTTGTTGTATGTGTACCTGTACCTCATTTGTGATTTTGTGCCAAAAAGTCCAGTTTTATCTGAACAAATAGGAGCCTAGGTTCTCTTTTTATTTCTGAACCTCGAACATTTAAAGTCCCAGACCGGACCGAGAAATGAAAACCAAAATTACATATAAAACGAGAGCTAATATTTCTTCATAATACAACAATTCCCAATTTAAGCATTTTTATCTTCCATTTAGAAAGTATATCATTAAAAAAGTGATCGAACCTCAACCAGGCCATCCCTCCCAAGTACTCGAAAAAGTACCCCTATTATATTGGCGCGAGCGTGACGTCAAAGAAGTTTAAGGGATATGCTGCTGCCAGAGCATGATTGGGTTACGCCTTTAAGAAACCGTTTGTATTGCTATGTCAGAACATAGACCCATGTTGCTTAGAATCGTATTGTTCTGAACATAGGATACAAACGTGTTTTCTAAAGGCGAAACCCAATCATGCCTGCGCAGCAGCATTCCGATTAAACCTTCTTGACGTCACGCTCGCGCCAATATAGATAGGGGTATTTTTCGAGGTGGAAACTTGGAGGGATGGCCTGGTTGAGGTTTTCCGATCTATCTTTTTATTGAATACTGGTTTGGAAAATTTAATTTATCTTGTGGGGTATTTTATGTTTATACGTCCTACTTAGGCTTTCAATCGATGTGTAAAGGTTTATTCACTCCGTCAACGTTTAATAGGTGCAGATTGTTATTACAACTTTACAGAGATTAGCTGCCTGGTAAGGTGGAAGATTTGACCCATCCAGCACTGTACATCTAGGTTACGTGAAGAACGTTTAGTATGTGAATCACTGTACATTATGTAATGTTGTTATCAATCTACCAATAAGGGTGCTCATGTTTTGAGGTCCATTGCCATGAAGAACCCAAAGATCGTCTCTCTCTTTGGGAGAATCAGACCGTTCAGATGGTGTTTTCATGATTGCGGGAAGTACGGGAGCAAAAGGAAGGCTAAATAGATAAGGCAGTAATTAGTATGAGTCGACAGTTCAATTCCATTTAAGAAGAAGGTATCGCTGGCTGAACGCAAGGGGAAGTCTAATACTGAAAAGTGAGAGGGCTTGAAGATATAGAAACTAAGGAAAGAGATTTTTGGTATGTTTGAGGAGGTATTTAAGTAGTTTAAATATCCCTCTTTTTTTTTGGTTTTTCCTTTCTTTTCATTATTTGATGTAAGAAGTGGCTGACATCACAAATTAAAAAGGATGATTCATTATGGTACTGGGTATAGATTGTTTGCAGGTATTCTGTTTGCGTTTCTTCTGATGTTGTCTGTTTCATTAGTTAGAGTGTCCAAGCGCAAGGAATTATGATATGATGTATAATGGTGCTAAATTGCATTTAATTTTATGGACCTTTGTCTATTAATTTATCAGGTGTATTTCTGTTCATTTTATACGCTGTTGCTATTGTCTATTGATGTTAAAGATGTAAGTTTGGGGTATTGCATTATTTTTTGTTCATGTCTATTATATTGCTTTCAGTCATATCTACAAGAACTATGTATATACTTACCTGCTTACTTTTCAGTTTCTTTGTATATTTAATTGAGTCTATTAATGGGTATGGAGAAATATCTTGTGTTTAATGCCCAATATTTTACTCTTTGTGTGCCTCTACCAGGCTGCATAGTCAGCTTGAGTTTCAGCTCTTCAAACTCTACCACAATGAAAACGACATTTCAAGCGTCTATCGAGATGAACTTTGGAGGACCGTATACGAAGTAGTTATAGAAGTCTGTTTGAGTAAACGAGAAGGAAATATGGAGTAGCGGCATGCGCAGGGAAGAAGAAGTGAATTGTGACGAGCTGAGCCTAGAGAGTTGGGCTGCCATTTAGAAGGATAACAGAGAGAGAAGGTGGGTGTTTCATGCACTTCCATAGAGCGAGATAACAGGATTTACATGTTTCGATAAAAAAAACCATTCTTGTGTTGTCTGGATGAACTATACATGGATTCGAGACTTGCTGTTGGTATGAGACAATTCACTGGTAAGATGAATATGTGGGGTAGTGGCGTTAACCAACATAATTTTGTGTGAGAATCATATGATTTATGCGCTTCATTTGTTAAGTTCCTTACACATCTGTCTTGTTTCTCTTAGAAGAGATGTGAATTATAATTCAAAATGCAATTATACTTGGTAATGATTATCAAAATTAAAATATTATTCTTTTGCAATGGAGAAGAGTTGGTATATGGGAAGATAGTTTTTTGATGCACATTATTTAACCATTCTTGTCCTTTCAGGAAGTTGAGCTGAATAAAAAGAAACCACAGTTCATCAAGGCCAAAGAAAACACCAGTCATATGAACAAGAAGTTGGAAAATGCCAAGTAAGTATACATGAAACAATATTAATAATATGCTACTGGCTTCTTGCGCTAGTGCTCATATACACCTCACACATTGCTCAATGGGCTCCAATATAACCACACTTAGCGAGGCTAATGAAGTGGATGTACACAGCATTCAAAGAATTACTTCCTACCTGTACCCATTTACTTTATTAGGTCATCAATGAAGTGGCCAGGATGAGAACAGTATACCTTGTGATTGACAGTCCAGCTATTTATTCACTAGACCACAACATCTCTACTTTTTTTTCCTCTCAAGTAGACTCCAAGATCTGATATTAGTTCTTTTGCAGGGCTCCATACAAACAGATGTACATGAGCTCCCAGAGTTGAACTCTTGACTCCAAAATATTGAATCTTAAACATGTATATTACAGACCATAAAGAAAACAAGTCTTGATGAAGCCCTGATTATGTGATCGTTTCCTTTCATCAGGAAATCTCTGAAGTCTGCTAAGAAGGCTCATGAGAAGCACATGGCTGATATCAAGGAGTTAGAGGAAGAGTTGGATGCCGTGGAGAGGAAGAGACAAGACTATGAAGAGAGATTAGAAGAAGAGAGTCAGAGCCAGGGCAAAGACATGACCCTAGAAACATCACAGGTACTCTTTTATGCTCCTTTTTTACAGACATTATTGCATGGGCAACTATTTCTTTCTTAAAACTGTTTTATTAGTGTATTAAATGTATCCAGTGTACAGTTTAAATATTTGTATGCTAGGCCCTGTAGGAGACTAGGTTTGGGGTTATTATGTTCTGAACACCCCATGCTGAACCATATGCAAAATAAATGTTATGAAGTACGTTAACATGGGCACTTCACATCTGTTTTCTTTTAATTCTCTTGGACCATCAATATAAATGATGTTTTTGACACAGTTAGCACCTGATTGTTTTTTTGGTTTTGTTTTGTTTTTGATTTTGTAAAAGAACATTATTATTTAATTTAGGCTCTGCCTCTCAACTCATATGTGCACCATTTTAAAATTGTCCTGTTGGATCTACTTTACAACGATAAGTACTTGTTGATAATTTGATCTTTTCCACTATCCCATTGTTATTAGGTTGAGGAATACCATTCACTGAAGAAGGAGGCTGGCATGAGAGCAGCTCAGCTCCTGCAGGAGCTTGAGAAACTCACACGAGATCAGAAATCTGATCAGGATAGACTGGAGAGTGAACGTACACGCAAATCAGAGATTCAGGCCAAGATCAAGCAGAAAGAACATGAAAGGTGACCTTTATCTCCATTTTCCTTTAAGTCCATTGCTGTTATGATGATAGGAGAAACTAGAGGTTTTGATATAATGAGGCAAGATTGGATCTACCTTGTATTTTAATAGGTGGGTTTCTTTGTGTTTCCCCATTTGACATCTAGAGAAATTACTTTTGGTTGTTTCAGCAGTGAGATTTTTTGTATCCGAATATTGGTAAAAAAATGTATGTTATTTATGTTCATCTTTCATGGTATAAGTATGTTTTCATCTTTATTTCTCATAGGGAGGAGAATCAGAGACGTCTCGAAAAGTTGAACGACTATATTAGGTAAGATAAATTTACGTTTTGTTCAAACTGAAGTGGTCGATAATAATTTAGTTTGGCACCTCTTACCTGTACTTGTATTATTGTAACCTTCAGCCTGTTTAGTTGTACGATTTTATTCCTTATTTCGGTGACATTATATCATTAACAATGAGCTAATCATAGCAGAAAAATTATTGAAATTTACTTTTCAATACTATTATACATAATGCAATAAAATACACTCAAAAGCAAAAACAGGAAATATGCACAGATGAATAAACATGTCCATGCAATTCTATAAACAGGGCTAGCAATTCTAACATCATTTGACTATCTATTTGAGGTCAAAAAATCATGAATATTTGCTTTGAGATGGGATATCCTTTCCTTTGACATACTGTGTGGCTTCATTTTGTGGGTAAGAGAGCTAGAATCGAAACAATGATCATTTGACTAATTGTTTAAAGATTAAAGTGATTTTCACCATAATTAGTGATACAACGTTGTGTAACCTCAAGGACAATATTTACAAAGAGATAAATTGACTTGTTTATTCTATAAATAGGGCCAGCGAGTCCAACATCGCTGAGCAGACCCGTCTCCGTGAGAGTCTTGAGGAGGAGGTGATGGGTGCCTCAAGTCGGATGCAGGAGATTGAGACGGAGATGGTATCCATTGTAGAGCAGCTGGGAGAGGCTAAGGTGGATAAACATGAGAGTGCACGTCATCACAAGAAAGCTGAACTCATTGACAATCTCAAGAGGCTCTTCAATGGCGTGGTAAGAAGGGAATTCAGCAATTTCTTATGGAAAGTCAAGGAAATCATTTAGTCAAGATATTTGTCATAACGTCCCTGTAATACCTTCCTTGTATTGCATGTATTATTCTTGTAATCTACTTTGTTCATTGTTAATTATGTTAACTTGCTTCTATTTCCTTCTTTTTCTATCGCTTAGAAACTTTTATATTAAGCAGTTTATAAATGTAATGTGTTATTATTATTGTTTAGAATGTATTTTATGCACTTTAAACTAATGGGATGCAGCATATTAATTGTAATGGACTGTATCAGGACAACTACCCCCTGGACAATTACCCCTAGGACAACTATCCTCCAGAAATAGGGTAAGGGTGAGGTGTGGAGTAGGGGGTAGATTTTTGGCGGGGGTTAATTGCCCAGGGTAGTTATCCTAGAACCGTCATGGACATTTATAGTTTTCTGCTCTGGAAAGTAATGGAAAACTGGCATTATATTTATTTGTTTGTCTCTACCAAACAGTATGGACGTCTAATTGACCTCTGTGAACCTAATCAGAAGAAGTACCAGATAGCTGTCACCAAGGTGCTAGGAAAGAACATGGATGCTATTATTGTAGATTCTGAGAAGACAGCTAGGGATTGCATCCAGTATATGAAGGAGCAACGTTCTGATCCAGAGACATTCTTACCATTGGACTTCATTGAGGTCAAGCCTATCAATGAGAAACTCAGGTAAGTTACTGAGTTGTGCTAAAGTTTGGTATGTGATCTCCAGCAAGATGTCCCAGATATAGAGATATTTCCACTGTATTGTTGCTAAATATCGGTTTCAAAATAAATTTTGAGGCAAATCCTTTTGTAGACGGGAATTAATTGAGGTATTCATCCATAATATTGTACTATAGAATTAAAATACAACAAACATGTGGTTATGTTCACACAAAAAATGTAGTTGAGCTTGAGATGTAGACTAATATACACACCTATCACCCGATTGGTTAAGCCCTACAAAAATTCATAAAGATACAAAATTAGCATCGGTAGCAATTTTGCCTTCTGTGTTTTTAAAATGCTGCTATCTGGGCTAAGGTGCCTTACATAATTGATAACTCAATTTATCTTTCTGTTTCTTTCTTGTTATACATCAGAGAGATCCGTGATCCTCGTGGTGTAAGGCTTGTGATTGACGTGATCCAATATGATCCTCCTAACGTGAAGAAAGCTCTGATGTATGCCTGTGGTAATGCGTTGGTTTGTGAGACCGTTGATGATGCACGTACCATTGCCTTTGGACGTCATGAGAGGCACAAGGCAGTGGCGCTGGACGGGACCATGTTCCAGAAATCTGGAATCATTTCAGGTGGTGCTAGGTAAGAAACAAAATGTTACACAGACGCCAATCATTTTATGGAAGAAGAATCTTTACTGTAGAGTTGATTTATTCTTTTTTTTCCCCTGCTGTTTATTTACCCTTGTTGTGCCCATTGGATACTGACCTAGGCGCTAGCAATGAATCCCTACCGTGCCCATTATATTGTATACCAAATTTAGAATCAGAATCATGAAATCTCTCCAAAAGTACTGAATAAATCCATGAAATAAGAGTGCCAAAACAAAAATGTGATATGTACACTATATACAACAAAAGGATTACCTTTTATATGAAATCACACATACATTATTATGTTTACAAGACATTTGCAATGCACTGTATGTTAGTGAACATGAACAGGTTGTGACTCCTCCTTTAACCCTTTACTTTGTGGTGTAAACAAGGAGTTTTTACATTTTAATTTAATACAATGGAAGTCTTATTAAAGGGCGTGAATACTGGAAATTAATCTGTAGATGTTTTCAAACCCTATACCTCTGGTAATAAAGGGAAAGGTAATTGTATACTTAGTACAAGTGCACTAAAATACATCTATCACATTTAATGAGTTAAAATTATTATCCAATAAATTACGATTTGTGCAGTGACTTGAAGGCCAAAGCCAGACGTTGGGATGAGAAGTCTCTGAATAGTCTGAAGCAGCGTAAAACAGAGCTGACTGACAGCCTCAAGGAGCTACAGAAGACCAAACGTAAGGAGTCTGAGCTCAACAACATACGCTCACAGATCAACGGTCAGGAGACTAGACTGAAATACTCCATCAATGATAGAGACAACACTGTAAGTAGGCACATGTAGGCTCAGATATAGCATTGAGAATTATCTGTCTTATTCATAATTAATATAGTTGTTTTTATATGATGTACGGGTTCAATAGAGGATAAGATTGGGTTTTAAATCAGGATCATAGACATGTAACTGTTCATCAGAGATGAAGGCACACTGAGTCAGATACACACCACATCTCTCTCTCTCTCTCTCTCTCTCTCTCTCTCTCTCTCATGTACTACCATCAATCAACAATGTAAATAAAAAAGATTGAAATACTATTGTGAATAATACCTAGTAGTAGTGATTTAACGATGAGCCTTTCTATTTTTGTCTTCAAAACAGCAAAAGAAAATCCTTGCCAACAACGATAAAGCCATCCAGAAGCTGATGCAGGACATGGAAGGATTTGATGTAAGTATTTTCCACATATTTTGCAAATTTTTGTGCTTGGTTTTTCATATTGAAGTTACGACGTTTGAAAGAAACGTGTAAGCAATTTAAAAATTATGTTTACCATAAAAAAATGGTAGTTTATAGATTATATTAATGTATGCATTAAGAAGTTTTAAGGAGATTACTAAAGATGTGTAATAACGCATAAAGTATTTTCTTAAATATCAATTGATTGCTTTTCTTAAAAGCTATGAAATGTTTGTTAACTTTCATTGAAAGCAAGGAACAAACTGATGTAAACAAACTCCTCATTTTCTTTCCACGCTGCAACACGTTATGCATGTCTCCTTTATCTGATATAACCATCCTCTAATACTTGAAAGTTACTATAAACTCCCCTATGTTGCCTTCCAATATCTCCAGCCTCGTATGAGTGCCATTGAGGAACAGATCTCCCAACGAGCTGAGCTGATCAAGGCCAAGACTACATCCATGAACCGCGTTGAGGATGAGGTCTTTGCCAACTTCTGCGACCAGATCGGTGTGGCCAACATCCGACAGTACGAGGAGAAAGAGCTGAGAGCTCAACAGGAGAGGGCCAAGAAGAGGCTGGAGTTTGAGAACCAGAAGTCACGTCTCATGAACCAGCTGGAGTACGAGAGGTCCAGGGACACAGAAGGTAGGTTGGTTAGTCTGGAGGAAAAGTTTCCAAAGATCTGGGGAAAATGAGAAGTATGATTATTATGTGTAGTATTTAAATAAATTCTGTAAATGGTGTAATTTTTTCTAAAATTTTGAGAGCCTATTGACAGAAAAGATATCTAGATCTTTAATACTTTTATACTGATGCAGAATGTTTTTATATGATTATTCAAAAGTATGAATATGAGAAACTGAATGGGAAGATAGAGATACTGGTTTCCTACTTGAACATAACATAATGCTGTATTTATATGTATCTCCATTGTCATGCAAGTGACATCCAGGTACATGTAATGTAGCTTGTTTTGGGGGAGGAAGTCCAACATGTAATATTTCAATCACCCATAAACAAAATCATGTACTGTATGATACACCTAAATTTAATGAGAATGAATGTACAAAATGAAATCAAATAAAGATTAAGATACAGCTTTTAGTATGGAAGATTATTGAGATAAATAAATGAATAAACTTTATTTATGTATTTGTTCCTTCAGCCAATGTGACCAAGTGGAAGAAAGATGTGGCCAAAGATGAGAAAGATTTGGAAAAACTTAAGAAGGAAGAAGCAAAACAGATGAAAGTTAGTATCTTTATATGAGATTCTTATCAGCATTTTTTGTAAACCAACATCATATTCTTTTGCAGAGCTTTAGACGTTTCCAATAAAGTTTTTCAATCGCATATGAAGCGGCTCTTCATTTTTTTTTTGTGGTTATGTGGGTTATATTAATGTATTTGTTACCGAATCGTATTCATTCACTTAAGGAAATTATGTATTTAAAAAAAATGTAACTCAAAATGTAATTAATATGGATTACTCAGATATTTTACAACAACTGAAATGTTTTGAAAATGAGATAGTAAATATCTTCTTTCAATGTTTTAGATCATTGACGATGAGACAGAGTCCATGACAAAGCTGAAATTCTCTAAAACGACCAAGAAATCTCAGATCGATGATAAGAATTCTGAAGTGGAAGAGATCCGTAAGCAACTTATCTCCTGCAACAAAGAAATAACAGGTGTGTATGAGCAAATAAAAACAGTTACTTATGAATACTCATTCTTACCAAGAGCCCTCCCAGAGTGGAACACATTGACATCGCCAAATACAACCATCCAACGTACTGACACCTTTAATCAAAGCAAGAAGTAATTAAAAATTTCTCTCTCTGCACCATTAACATCTGCGTGTCCCCTGCTCGATTTGCTCCTGAATTTGGGTATTGTGCAGTAACCAAGGAGTATAAGACAAGAAGTATTATTTTTTATTATTATTATTATTAATTTAGATTCACTCTATATAATACATAAAAGAAATTAATGGGACAGTGTTTGAGAATTACTTTAAGAATTTTTTTTAATGTATACATTATGAAAAATGTGTACAGTAACCTCATCAGGTTTGTTGATAATTGAAAGCAGATAGCATTTATAACTGGGAACTCTGATTGGTCATTCATGTATATTTCTTACATCTCTTTAGCAGATTGTAGGCCCTACAGCTCAGGAAACTTTGTTCATAATATAAAAAAGTATTGACGGTTTTCCCCAAAAATAGAAGAGCTCTGTTTGATTTGTCCTTGAGATGTAAGGTTCTTTTCAGTGACTTGATTGTTTCATTGTTTTGGATTTGTTTTCTTACCAGAGCTCTCATATATATATTTTTGTTCATTCATTTATTCATGAGCATTATTTGTGACATTCGTTTCCTCCTCTTTCTACCTCAATGTGCAGCTGTCCAGAAGCAGATGACAGCGACCGAGACGAAGCTAGAGCAGAAGAAAGCTGATCGTCACAGCCATCTGAAAGCCTGTAAGATGGAGGATATTAAGTTACCTATGAAGAGAGGAAACATGGATGACATCTCAGAAGAAACAGAGGTATTTATCTTAATATTGATAATAGTAATATTAATGTTGATTTACATTCTGCTTGATACATAGTCATACTACCCCAGTCATCAGATTCAAGCTTGCCCGCACACAATTATGTAAGGCCTATGGTTCTCAGACAATAACCCCCCCCCCCCCACCCCCGACAACTACCCCCTCCAAAAGGCTACCATCTAACCCCACACCATACCGTAACCTTATTTCAGGGGGGTAATTGTCTAAGGGCTTGTTGTCCTGATACGCTATTCTTGTACATTAATATTTGCATGCTACATTAATTTGTAGCACAGGAAAGTAAATTTTAATCTTGTGATTTTTCAGTGATGTGAAAAAGCCTTAAAATGTATCTACAGATATGATAAAATCAGTATTGTCAATAATAAAATCCTCTAGCTCCAGCTAGATATCACAATTGATGTGTTTTTCATTTTTATTTTATTATGCAAGTAATTATGAAGGCAAATGAAATTTGATTTGACAAACCTTTACTTGCTCAAATGTTTATGAAATCATGCATTTAATATAAACATACCTGTTTCGGTTAATATAAAAGTGGAACAATATGAGGACATATTTAACATATTTCCTTATTGTCCTGTCTTAATTAGCATACAGGTAGCCAGCGTGATGCTGATGATATGGAAAGCATGACAGGAGCAGACAGTATGAGCAGCCAAGGAGCCAAGTCAATCTATGCTAGAGAAGCTAATATCATTATCAACTACAGAAGGCTTAGTCACAGTCTTAGAGAGGTTAGTTTATACCGCAAGATGCTTATGGATTTTAATTTCTGTGAACTTACGGGACAATCAGGTAAAATCTGGAAATTCGTCATTTTCTTCTGGGAAGTCGGCAAAAAGCATTTGATATTTGTCACAATTTCCCTTTAATCAGAACATGTTTTAATTGTAATGATGTATTTTATACATTTTAAATGTAAGGAATACATGTAAAATGTTCTTGGAAATGGAAATTTACAGTTTTCTGCTCTGGGAAATTATGGAAAGTAAGGAGTTATACCACTCATACAAGGTTATATGTAATATATTTTCATTTGTGTAATTGGCTGGAAGTGAGATTAAATAAAAGGCAGATCAGTTAGCATCATTGTCTAGCATTGATTAAGATTCATGAACTTGAAATAGTAAAATATTTCTCTACATATGGGACTGTAATAATGCAATATCATTTTCATTTGTGTAACTAGATGGTAGTTTGATCTACAAGAGTTGGATAAATTAGCGTCAGAGATGTCAATTATGCCTTAAGATTCATGAATTACCTTTACGATGTAAAATATTTTTCTGCACATGGAACTATAATTGAAAAGGAAAATTAATGTTTTCATTTCTATAGCTGAATGGAAGTGAGATCAAAGAAAAGGCTGATAATAGTAGCATAAGGTATGTGTAGCATGCCTTAAAATTCATGAATTACTTTGAAGTAATGACATATTTCTCTACATATGGAACTGTATTTAAATATTTTTTTAATGTATTCTTTTGTATAGCTGGATGGAAGTGAGATCAAAGAAGAGGCAGATAAATTAGCATCAGGGATGTCTAGCATGGAAGCAACACTACAGAGAATAGCTGCCCCAAACATGAAGGCTATGGAAAAGTAAGTACATTCACCTCACAGGATATTAATGTTTAGTCCACTGGAAACAAATCAGGGTAGCAGGGCATAAAATAATTGACGGCCATCGACTGCCAGGCAACAGATGCCCCTGTCCCTGGCCGTGGTGCCCAAGGGAAAACAGATTAATTCATGGCCAAACTGGCCTTTCCTTTTTTTCAAGCTGGCCTCGATGCCCTCTTAAGAAATTTATTGCCCTTTCCTGAAGGACTCTAATACCTACAATAAAATGGGAAATATGTCACTATTTTGTCACATTAAAGTGTCAAATATGTCAGTGTGTAAACAGAGTGTGATGTTTACAAATATAGACAGGCAAACAGAATTTTCATCGGCAAGTCCCTGTGGAAAGGAATTGTCTGTTTTCCCCAGACAGAAAAGGCAATAATTTAAACAGAAAATCAATTTAATGTATTGTTTCATTTTTGTTGCCTGGTAATCAAATAAATAAATAAATAAATTTTAGGGGGGGAAAATGGCCATGAATGCCCTTTGAAGTAGACAAAGTGCCCTAAATTTTGGAGAAAATATGGCCTTGCCCTAACAGTAACGAAATTTAAGGCCTGGGGTAGAGATTTTGCAATGAAAATGGAACAAAGGATGTACACATACATGTATAGCGCCACCTTTCTTTTGGTGCATGACTACTAGCGATTTTCACATCTTCAGGTAAAACCAGCTATTATCACTTTGGTTAACCAGAAAAGGGCTGGTTTATGTGGGTCACCTCATAGCTGGGGGGGGGGGGGGGGGGGGAGTTGATTTTACCCATCTAAACACAACACAAAAAGAAAGTTCCCCCTATTTCAGATGTCAATAATTTTTGAACCAGGAGGAATTTTAAAAATCTAATGTTATGTCCATGTAGGTAATTTAATTAACTACAATGGGAACAAATTTTAGGAAAAATCATCAGTCATGCTTCAGTGAGCAATGGTTGAATGCAAAAATGTCATTTTTTGAAGTTCGCAAGCCTAAAATTACAACTTTGATTGAATGATATCGGACCCATTTTCAGATTTTAAATATTTTTTATGTCAGAATGTATGCAAAATGTAGTTCCCAACATACAGAAAGGAAATTTGCGCCAAATTTCACGGTTGAGTGAGCATGCAGCAAAACTTGCAAAAACTGCAATTTTTACTTCTTTGCCATGGTATATTTGATCAAATATGATGGAATTCGTGTTTTTGAAGTGTATGCAAACAATACCCCTTCATTCACGGTTGAATGAACCCATCAATCAACCCAAAAATAGGTCATTTTAGAATTACGAAAATGCATTGCAGTAATTTTATGCACTAGAAAGCATCTTAATAACATTTTTGGGGTTGTATTTATATTCTTTAGGCACGTGCCAATGATCCTATGGCATTTATTTACAAATTCATGCTTCAGTGAGCACGTGAGACTGGAAAAGCCCTTTTCTCACGTACGGACTAAAATTCAAATTCTTACTTTGATTCAATATAACAATTCTTTTCGGGGAGTTCCTTTGATTTTATTTTCATAAAAATCCCGATGTTTCACGCCTCAGTGGATACAAGAAAATCATGAAAATGAGAAGAAAGATTGGGGCTTCGTCATGGTTCAGTGACTTTTCGAATACATAATTTGAATAAAGATGCTGTTAGTTAGAGACCAGTTGAAGCTATGTGCAAAGTTTCAAAAAATAATTCACAGTCAAATGGATGAAAATTGACAATTAATATATGCCAAATTTCACTTTTGTTAAACTTTTGTTAAACCTCTGTACATAAAGTCAATGGAGGATGAAATCAATACCAGACAAATGTGAAATTCGGCCAATTTCAATGATGATTATTGTTAATTCTACTGTGATTTACGTCACGAAACTTGGCACACAGCTTCAACTGATCTCTAGCTAACATGATCTTGATTCAAATTACGTATTCGAAAAGTCACTGAACCATGACGAAGCCCCAAACTTTCTTCTCATTTTCATGATTTTCTTGTATCTTGTGCCCACTGAGGCGTGAAACATCAGGATTTTTGTGAAAATAAAATCAAAAGTACTCCCCAAAAAGAATTGTTATATTTAATCAAAGTAAGAATTTGAATTTTAGTCCAAATGCGAGAAAAGGGCTTTTCCAGTCTCATGTGGTCACTGAAGCATAAATTTGTAAATAAATGCCATATGATCATTGACATGTGCCCAAACAATATACATGTAAATACAACCCCAAAAATGTTATTAAGATGCTTTCTAGTGCATAAAATTACTGCAAAGCATTTTCGTAATTCTAAAATGACCTATTTTTGGGTTGTTTGATGGGTTCATTCAACCGTGAATGAAAGGGTATTGTTTGCATACACTTCAAAAACATGAATTCCATCATATTTGATCGATTATACCATGGCAAAGAAGTAAAAATCGCAGTTTTGGCAATTTTTGCTGCATGCTCACTCAACCGTGAAATTTGGCGCAAATTTCCTTTCTGTATGGTGGGAAGCACGTGTTGCATACATTCTGACATATAAAATGTTTAAAATCTGAAAATGGGTCCGATATCATTGAATCAAAGTTGCAATTTTAGGCTTGCGAACTTCAAAAAATGACATTTTTGCATTCAACCATTGCTCACTGAAGCATGACTTGATGATTTTTCCTCAAATTCGTTCCCATTGTAGTTAATTAAATTCCCTACATGGACATGAAATTAGATTTTTTAAATTCCTCCTGGTTTAAAAATTATTGATATCCGAAATAGGGGGAACTTTCATTTTGTGTTGTGTTTAGATAGAGTGATCAAAACGTGTGGAACTTGGGCATTTTATTATGATTAACCTCCTATAATTTGTGTCTATTCAGTTAAAAAGTTGTCCATATGTTACATTCCATTTTCCAAAATAATTATTGATCAATGTAGGAGCTGTGTATTGTCTTTAATTTTTGGTTAGTTTCACTCTTTGTTTAAATTCATTTTTAATTTATAACACACTTTGTTTATATACAAAGTAATTGTCATTGTAATTCATTTAAGATTTTATTCAGTTTTCTTTTGAACAACATTTAAAAAACTACTTTTTTAATGCGTTTAGCACATCTAGAGATAGATATGCGTGCTTTATAAATATTGTTTTTGATATATTTTTCTTTCATAGACTGGATGGTGTAAAAGAAAGATTCCAGTCCACCACTGAAGATTTTGAGGCTGCTAGGAAGAGAGCCAAGAAAGCTAAACAACAGTTTGAGATCATACGCAAGGAACGTTATGAAAGATTCAACACCTGCTTTGAACATATCTCTAATAGGATTGATGACATCTACAAGGTAGGATTCAAAGATAAATTGCTTGACTGATTGATTGATTGATTAGTTTACTGAATGGAAAGAGTCCTCTACTGGGTACCAATGGATGGCAATTTGATTGATAGGTTGAATGCATGCAAAGAGTGAGTGAGAAGTTCAATATCTGATTTGAACATATATTTCAAATATGATGGATGATATCTACAGGGTGCGGATGTATTACAGATTGATTAGTTGATTGGTTGATGGATTGATTTATTTATTGATTTATTGATTGAATGCAAGGAGTGAGAATAGTTCAATACCTTGTTTAAACATATTAAAAATAAGATGAGTAAAATCTTAAAGGTAGGAATAGATTTTAAATTCATTGATTGAATACAAGGAGGGATATGACATTTTCTGTACCTGCTTTGACATACCTGAAATATAATCGGTGACATATGAATTTAGGAATGGATTATAAGTTGATTGATTGAATACGAAGAGTGATACGAGAGATGTTCAGTAACTGGTTTGAACTTAGCTCATAGAGAATTGATAACATTTGTAAGGTACGAATGGATTGCACATTGATTGGTGAAATACAAAGGGCCGATTTCATGTTTGTTTTGTTTTTTTCTGTTATTTTTGTGTCCCATACGATAAGGTAATATTTTTCATTTCAATTGTAAAGGATATGTAATCGAGTCAAGTTAAGTCTTGGTTCTTGTGTCCCTTCTGGTACTACTTGAGGATAAACATCAATCAAGAAAATATTCTTTCGTTTCATGTCAACAAGATGTAAAAATATCTGTCAGAATGTCCCGTAAGAAACAGCATGGAATCGCCCAAAGAGTGATATGACATGTTCTGTACCTGGTTTGAACATATATGTAAAAAAAAAAAGAATTGATAACATATGAAAGGTAGGAATGGTTTGCAGATTGATTGATTGAATGATCAATAGAAGGAATGACAGGAGTAATATGAGAAGTATCTATCCTCTTGCTATGGGACTGATTGGTTGTTGCATGATAATTTTGACATGTGTCAGCAGTTTATATGTACTTGTTTTTATTTATCATGAATGTGAAAACGCAGCATGTTTCAATGATTTTGTAAACAGCAGAGTGTGTAACAAGTAGTACTATGGCACATGTATGTTATGTGTAAAAAAAAATATGTCATAATTATGATATGAAGTGGAAAGGGAGATATATCTATCCTGAATTAAACTTGTAAAATTTTATTTGAGTTAGAGTATCAATCCCTTAAACCCCACATAATGGCTTCAGCAAAAAAATAAAAAATAAATAAATAAAAATATACCCCAAAACACAAAAAGGTTTCCCATTGATTGTGAAAAGAATTTAATGGAAACAAAGCATTTTTCTTCAAGTAAACAAATTGTGAATAGGATAGTTGTAATTAAAATGTATTAATTTACCATAGTTTACATCATGCCTACGTAAATTATTAACATACATCTTCCAGATTATGGTTTCTAAAATCAAACCTCTTACTTTCATGGAAAATGTACCAGAGATCATAAGATTTTATAGTTCAAGTTAAAAGGAACCCCAGAAAAAAAGTGTAACAACTTTTAAAGCAGGTATTTAGTGTAGACTGTTCTACCAAAGTGATATCAACACAATTACTCAACATGTGGACTGGTATTGTTTTAAAATCCCCTTTCCCTAAAGCCATCCACAGGGCCGTCGCCAGGGGGGGTGCGGAGGGTGCGAACGCCCCCTTTCAGACAAAACAAAAAAAAAAAAAAAAAAAAAAGAAGAGAGAGAGAGAGAGAGAGAGAGAGAGAGAGAGAGAAAAAAAGAGGGTGCGAAGAAGAGCAAAAGATAATGGTCCTCGCCGGGGGAGGGGTGCGGGTGAGTGGGGGGGGGGGTGTACTAATCGATATCGCTTGTTTCAAACACCGGCACCTATCAAGACTTACCAGCGCCACTAAATTCGAAATGTAATAGCGTGTAAAGTTATAGTATTTTGCTTTCCCGCTCCTTCTTTGGACATCATTTCCCTGCAGCAGCCGACCCATAATTTCTAAAGAAATTGCATTATTTTTTTCAAAGGTTGTCCGGTCTTGATACAAAAGATTATCATCAATTTTAGGAGATGCTTTGGTCAGTTAGTTGCAAAAAAAGGTTTTAACTGCCCTCCATTCAGGTCATTATAACAGAAAATTTAGGGCATGTACAAAAAGTTTACGCTATTATAAACTTTAAAAATAAAACAAACAAAAGGCGATGATTAAAATGATAAATACTTCCGTTTTCAGTTTTCTAAGTACGATTTTCCGCTCTAGCTTTGCGCTCGTATGTTTACAAACCTTATCATCATAGTCAGAAAGGAATTACAAACATAAAATTTATAGACTATTAATCAATGTGATTTTCATTCACGCTTGGCGCTCGCATTTTGTCAAAGAGCGGAATTATCAGCTCCTAAATGAATGCAAAAAGAAGTAAATGGCAAAATATGTGTGAAATACAATGCCTTCATGTTGTTATAATGGCAAATTTGCGGCTCGCGCTTCGCGCTCGCAACTAAAAAATAGGACAATTAATAAACAAAATATTCTTTCTTCAAATAGTAGTATAATTATGTTGAAAACTTTTGCTCCCGCTTCTTGTTGGTATGATTATAAAAGGAATTATCATTTCCCAAAAGGGACTACAATCATTTATATTGAACATTCTTAAATAGGAGGGTGGTGATTATCAGCACGTGGGGGACTTTAAAAAAAAGGCATTATAAGGCAAAATTTCCGGCTCGCACTTCGCACTCGAAATCCAAATAGAAGACAATGATCAAACAAATACTCCGACTTCATTACGTTCAGAAAGGATATATTACAGACAATTACAGTTTTAACCATTATAAACAGAGCTATTAATTAAGAAGTATGGCGTACAATATGTGTGAAATTATTGCCTTCATGTCGTTATAAGGCAAAATTTTCGGCTCGCGCTTCGCGCTCGCAAACAAAAACAAAACAATGATCAAACGAAATACTTTATTTTCAAAGTCACTATGCAAAAAGCTTTCCTCTCGGGCTTCGCGCTCACATGTTAACATCATAAAAGGAATTACCTTTTCATTGCGAAAAACAAACAAATGTCTATGGTGTATAGGAGGTGCCGGGGACACCCCCTTCCATACCCCCCCCCCCCCTGCTCGCTCGCTATAGGCTCACTCGGGTCTGGTCGCTTTGCCCCCTAAAAATGGTCAAAATATACTCCGAAACGCACCTCCCCTAGAAAAAAGCTGGTGACGGCCCTGCATCCATCATATCATCAAGTTCAACAATTGTTTACGACAAAAATAATAGTACTGCCCAGTTTGTGGTCACACCTAAAAGTCTGCCAGGTTTCCCCCCATGCGGATAATTGAACTTCTTTTTGACCTATCACAGACACAGCCAACCTGGGCAGTCTTTCTCGCGCCCTGTTGAGAGGGGAAATAAATGTATTTACCGTATGGACATTAATAACTTGATTTTTTTCTTTCTTTCTTTTTTCTTGAAAGAAACTTTTTGAACAATAATATTCCCAGCCACTTGTAGTTGTCTGGGCGATGTCATTTTTATAGGAACATATAGCATTCTGTGAGCAGCGGGATGTACTTTGTGATTGTGATATGAACTTAAAATAGAGTTTATAAAATAATAGCTTAAGTTTTGTGTGTGCTATTTTCAGCCAAGCCAATATTTAAACATCATTAAATTTGGCATCAATCAGCAATACAATGTACCAGTGTGTTTGATGTTATCCTTGGCTGTCAACATGGTGGAGGATGTTATGTGACACAAACTTTATCCAAAGTACTTTTACACAATTGAAATGCCATTCCAAAATGCTTTGTGCAAAATTGCATTCCTTCTCGGCTAGGTATTCTGTACGTGTTGTCTTATTCGTTATTTTAAATACCCTGGAGAAGTTTTTTTTTCTTTTCCATATTTAGTTTCATGATGATGTCATCCAAATGGATCTTACAAAATGTATTATATTTAGCATGGATATAATCATGTTTGGAACTTGTTTATGTATCATAATATCAAGGCTTTGTAAAGTTCATTGCACTGCCCTGTAAATTCTTGAAGAGGATGATCACATGGTACATACAGTGAATTGAAAGTTTTTCATAAAGAATGGCCTCATATACACACAATGCAAGGCTTGCACATTGATATAAATGGCAATGCACAGCTTTAAAGCACCAAACATATGTACAGTGTTGGTCTACCGTGCTCAACAAACGAGTAACGAATGTTGACGCACACCAAGCGTAATTAGGGCAACACACTGCCAATGTTGTTTTGTTTTTTTCTCTCTGTGTTGGCCATGTGCCAATTTACATGTGACTGGGTCTATAGGCCCTAATTCTTCTGACACAAAGGAATACAAGTAAAAGCGATAAATATTACGTTCTTGGAAATTTTTATGCACATGGTTCAAAGTTTATGACACCTTGATTCTGGGTAAAGGTTTTTTTTTAATGTTGAAAAACAAACTTATGAAACAGTTAGATAGTATGTTATCATCATTATCAATACAGTATTTATGGCATTCTGTTTTACTCACATCAGACACATGTATAGGGCCTAATGAGAAAAAAAAGAGCACTGAAATGATGATACACACACTTGTACATGATTTTATGTCTGAAATACATGTAAATAAAAAAGGGATACAGGAAAATAACCATACAATGGACATTGTCGAAGCTGAATGAGTTGAATTCAGGAATTTTTGGGAAAACTTCTGTGCATGTTAGGGGAGACCGGGGACAAATGTAACACGGGGCAATTGTAACAGAGGCTCCCATTCCTAGCAGAAACACGCTATAAACTTAAAATTTG
>CALNVZ010002100.1:37250657-37318090 GCA_940671915.1 Paracentrotus lividus
TTTTTCATTTATTTATTTTTTTGCTCTTTTTTTTCTGGAGCTAAGTGGAAATTGATGTGTCCTTTGTTATCATATGTTCTTTAGTATTTATTTATTCAGATTATCCATTGAATATCTAAAAAGAGAAAGCTGGGCTATTCAATTCCTTCTTAATATTTGCTTCACTAGATTCCAAATATTTATTTCTTCAAGAAGAGGTGGGCTAATCAAATTTTATATAATATTATCTCCATGTAGCTACCAACCAGCCCCTTTCTTTGTGTTGGATGAGATTGATGCTGCCCTTGATAATACCAACATCAGCAAGGTAGCAGAGTACATCAAGGAGCAATCAGAGAACCAGTTCCAATGTCTTGTTATCTCACTCAAAGAGGAATTCTACAACCATGCTGATTCCCTCATTGGCATCTATCCAGAGGTAATAATCACTTTCATGCCACCGTGGAAACATACTATTTATTGTTTGTTATGAGTGGAAAACAAAATTGAAAGTTGAATTTTGTTGTTTCTCATTATTTCATCCCAACCAGTTGTCAAAGTATGAGAGATTTAGGGTACTGGTATAAAACTATAGAAACTATGGAATGTACAAGTATGCTTTAACAAAATTTAAGATAGTGAGATCAAATCTGTAATACAATTGATAATAAAAATTTTATTGCATATCTTCTCAAAAAGGAAGGGTAGTTTTGATGTAGATTTTGAAACAATTTCATATATATAAGATATTGAGATTGAAAAATAAGCACTGCAACATAAACATACTGATTTTTCTTTTCATCCTATTCTAACCTTCCAGCAAGGGGAATGCATCATCAGCAGAGTCTTAACCCTTGACCTGACAGAATACCCAGAAGCCCCAGCAGCTCTCAACCCCATCACCGGTATCCGCTAAATCCTGCCTTTAAACCCTCCTCACCCCTTCCTACCCACGCAGTCTGAAGGATCATAGCAGAATCAATGAGCAAGAATATCATCCTGTGGTTTACTACCCATTTGGATTTTACTTTATAATTGTATACCAATTAATAACCTCAAATGATGAAACTTTCGTTGAATAGATGTAAATTCCTCACATTGAAAGATGAGATTTTAGACAGAGTGTTTTCCTAGTTAACAGCTGCATTGAGTAAGTGAGCTGAATGCTCAACGTACTGAAGTTTATGAAACATTTTTTTTTTTTAACAGTAACAGCAGTTCATCTCATTTGATGTCTGTTGATTATACAAGTAACAACTGTTTCAGAAGCTAGTCTCAGGGTTCTATTTAGCAAAGTGAACTTCACCATTTTAATTTCTATGTTTATGAATTCATCATAGTTCACATACATCTCATCAAGAAGCATGTTAGATTTATAATGTGTGTCACAGTGTAATGTTGACGAATTTGTACTTATGACCATGAAAACTTCTCCAGTGTTTTCAATGACAGGCACAATGATTGGTACTCTTGAAAATCATCTCAAGATATATCACATAGAAAGGGGGCAAATGAATGCTTTCCTCATTATTTCCTGCGTTATCCAACAACACTGTGGGCGAATTGAGTCACAATCAGTGCCAAATATTACTGCGTCAATACCTCATTGGACACCCCCCCCCCCCCCCCCCCCCCCCTCCGGTCCATGCTATGACTGGTGAAAGAACGACGTAGGGTGCCTCGGTGGAAATAACACGTTTTCTATGTCTGCTGCACACATGTCTCTAAATGGGTCAATGCCATTGCCGACCATGTGTTCTTGTTTATTTGTTTACATAGACTTCAACCTATTATGAGGAATGATCTAGTTATGAAAAAGTGGTTCATGAATTGGTATACAAGTGACACAGTATGTCATTATGCAGCAGGATTCAAAGGTTGGGGTTATTGGGTTAGAGATAAATTCTATGATCTCAAGAACATCAATAGTTGATTCAGAGGATGTTGGGTTGGCTAGAATCAAATGAGCCGGAGATTATATAAGAATAAAACTGATTTTATCCGTTTTCTGCAGGTATTACAAGATAGCAGTTGCACAGAATATTTGATGTCTTTGTTTCTATTGACATTTCCACATTGTTGACTTCAGAACCCACTTTTTCAAAACAATGTATTGATAGTTATAAGCTTTTTAAATACTATAAATGGACTGTTATTGTATTTATTAGAATCCACAATTTTCATCATGGAAATGTGTTCTGTGAATTTGGGAATAATATGTTCAATCATTGTATTCTTAAAAGGTATACTTCATGTATCTATAAGGATAAACTTTGTTTCAGTCTTGTTTCATGTACATAGTGCATTCCAATATTTTATGCGACCTCTAAATTTCCCTCGTTTTATACAACATGCTTAAATGTTAAATATGCTGTTTTGAAATTGTATATAATATACAGATGTAGTTTTCAGTTGCTTCAAACCTAATGATTAATATACAGGGCCAAGTGTGATGAAACTATACTATTGCAAGTTTAAATAACTGGACTACAAAACCTTTAAGAAAACAACTTAAGGGTACTTTAAATAATCTATTTATTGATTTGAATAATGATTGTCACATTTCAAGAGGTAATGAATATACTTGGCTGTTAATTTTCTTTGGTTTATTTTAACAACAACAAAAAATATTTGTGAAATAAAGAGGAATCACATGAGACAGGTAAATAGGTTTGATTTCTTTCATGTCTTTTATACAATCACAAAAAACTTGACTTGTTATTCTTCATTTTTATTATTATTATTATTATCAAACGTAGGCATGAATCATAAAATATAAATTTCTCCTAAATCATTGTGTTAATATTTTTCTACCTTCTGCTCTTAGATACTCCTCAGTCAATTCTCCTACAGTCGTAGAAAAGTCCAGCATTATGATAAATTGTGAACTTGTACAGCTCATGTTTCTGGGATTCTGCATATTGTGTTAAAATTTGATATTTGTGTTAACTTGTATTAACAGTGAAATCCAATAAGGTAAAACAAATTTGTGAGTTCTTGTTGAAATAGTGATACATGGATTTAAAAAAAACTTCTGAATTGTGGTAGTATGAAAATAAACATTTAAATCTTTGTTTACAAATCCCTGACTAATCTAACTATGTTTTGTGTGTGAATTGTACACAGTTGTGATTATATTTTTTGCCTATTTTTTTTTTTTTCTTTCCCCCCCCCCTTTTTTTTTGGATCATCTCTTGACTCATCATTTTCATATCCTGTTAATAATGATTTCAGTCATGTAAAGTTACCAGTATCACTGATCAGATAATAAGTTTGGGTCCCACCTGCCAAAAGCCTAAATGGGGTATTATAATTTTAGTATTTCATTTTAAAAACAACCACACCGACCCAACAATGTCCTGGTAGTAGAGGTGTCTGAAGGCTCTGAGGATTGGTAGGGCAAGCCAGTGTTAACACACAATCGCTTGCCCCTCGAATCTTTTGTCTCCGCATGGCTTTCTGACACCCCTGCCTGGTACGGATGTGTATTATTCTGAAAACAGGGCGGTTGTTGACACTGCTTATAAACTGCATGGTGCTGGAGCAAATATTCAGGGTAGGTCGATCATCTCTCCATGATAGCCCCATGAGCCTACTATGATGCTAATCGACCACTTATCGTTCTGACGCCAATACCTCCTTCATTCTAGCCTTGAGAAGCAATTCTACCAATTTTTTTTAAAAAGAGAGAACGTCTTCCTCGTGCCTAGTCGAGGAGTAGTATAAAAGCTTGGATCCTGTTTTACAATAACAAAAGGTGCGGGAGAAGGGAGTGGTACAATAACAAAGGAAAATTCCCTCAAAGTTTATTTTGACTGACCGCACCCCTCCCCCATAGGCCCATCCTCCATTCTATCGACTTATTCAACCTAAATTTTCAACATTCAGTGTGGAATTAAAGAAAAAACAATAGTGTAGCACTTTAAACTTCGTGTCTTGTTCCAATTCAATATTGCCAAGTTGAAAACAAAAGCAGAGAAACTTGTTGGTAAACTATTGATAGACGCCTAATAATACACATTGGTGTATTATCATTATTTTTTTTAATTGCTTCCATGAGTTGAGAGGCTAGCCGACTTAAGTCTCGATGGGGGAGGGGGGCAGTTCATGATACATGCATGCACCTCTGAGCATTGGATGTCTCAGATTTTCAGAAATATCATCTAGTTTATTTTGTGTCTCGAAAACAAATAGAAGATTACTTCAACCATAATTCACTGACATAGGCATTACCGATTCGCATCTGAGGAATTATTGTTTGATAATGCGGCGGTCACAACTCGTCGTAGGCTACGGGGCACATGCCATCAACGTAGCCTGCGTTGCATGTACAATGCATGCACAGGTCGTTGGTCAGTTTCTGCGATTCCTGTGCTTTTGTAGTAAGGGTATTGGGAAAACTTCCTGCCCGTCGTACATGCAACGTGCCTCCGAGGTACATGCACCGCACGATTTTTCTACGAAATCCATCGTAAGGAGTTGCGCGTCGAAGGTACGGCGAGTTGTGACCGCCGCTTTAGAATCTAAAATTTTCAAAATGGTTTTATCTCGGATTTGGTAGATCTCGTGTATATCTTCCTCCAGACGGCTGAAATAAGTTTTTACGTCTGCATAGAAGGAAAAAAATCATCGAAGGGTGTTCGCACGCTACATACTCACACAGCAGTGAGAGGGTGGTGGTCCAACTTAAAACAATCCACCTCTAAAATAAACTCATAACAAGTTGTTTACAAAATACAAGTATTGATCAATGTCATGTCTACGGGTGTATCTGGGTGTTCACGTGTCTGCATCTCACCCGTGGTCTACATTGGCATTCATCCTGGTGAGAAAGGTTAGTTTGAGAGACAAACATCACAGGATCAAATTTATTCTTATTATATATAAGAATAAATATACTATTCATTTCATCGGGAATTCGGGGACTAAAATGTAAGAAGATATAAATTGGATGATCAAGTTGGAGCACCCTCTTTTTTCAAAATTCCACAATGAACATACTAAAAAATCCGTTAATTATATTGTAATATCTATAAAAAAATTGTCTTTTTCCAAATTTGTCGTTTGCGCCCCATCTATTTCCAAAACTTGGATCAGCGACTGAGATTCCGAGTATAGATCATATGAGGGGAACAAGTTTTTTGTTTGTGTGTTTTTTCCCCCCATTGTTTAGAGAAGTGTCTTTGAGAATTGTGAGAGAAGAAAGGACGAAGATGGAATATTACAATGGAAAGTGGAAGAATCGGGAATAATATGCTCTGTGTATCATAAAATGCCATCATTCTATCGTAACCGTGTAATAAAAAGTTCACTAATGATATAATAAGTAAATAGTTTATCGGGAAAGATGAGCAAATTATAGCCTACTTCTACCAGCACGGTGAATGGTGATTAAACTTACCTCATTTTGCAAACGATTGCGAAAAGGAATAACGATTTCGAAAATATAACGTTGTATATTTTAACAACATGTCAGATTTTTTTTTTCCAGACGCTGGTCAATTTCCAAAATTATGTAATTCGGATAATTGACGAAGATTTTCAAACTCAACATAGTCTACACTACAGTAAAGTATGGATAATCATTGATATAAATATAAATAGATATATAAATATGTAACTATATTTCATTAACATTTGCAGTATGTATATACTCGGAGACATGCTCTTTCCATTGCCTTTCAATAGAAGAAGATATATATTTTTATCACGTTTAGACCTCCACGTGTGATGAGAAACATATTGGACAGGTTTCAACTAAGATCTGATCGGATACCACCGTGAGCCCTGTCAGAGAAAATTAGGCGAAAACATATTTTAGAAATCGCTGTCAAAATATTTGGAGCAGAGTTCAAACTACTCGTAAACGAATTGCATCGTATACAAGAATGTTTGGCACTGAATGTATAAGTGCACTTAGGTATTTTGTCTAAAGACACGTAATAAAGTAGGAAAAGATATCTTTCTCTTGTAGAGTGACATGATTCCTTTCAAAGATAATTCAATATGAATAGTGAGTGATACTTGCATAACATGTTATGATTTTGATTAGTTACCCTCTTTGAACTATGTCAGAATTCATTGGTCATAATGGTTGGAAAGTCATGTTTTGTTCAAACATGCCGTAGTAAACACCTTCTTTTTTTCAAGGAGTTAAATTATATTTATCCACTCAGACCTAAGCATAAATTAGATTACTATGATTGTTAGCAAAGTGTTTGGGAAAGAACTTATGTTGGCTTTAGTTTGTCTGTATTTTTGATATATCTAACTGACAGGTAGAGATCATTCTGTAAAGTGTGTTATCGTATCTTCGTGTGGTTTGTCCGAAATGGTTTTGAGTGAAAACACGTGACAAGTCAAACATGTGAACTATAGTATTATTACAAGTTAGAATAACCTCAGCGGAATTCGAGGGGCTAACGAATATTCAGAACCAAATGATACAGAAAGTGATATACAGGGCCCTTGGTTATAGTGTTTTGATCACTGATGGGACCACCCTGTTAAAATAATACATAATAAATGAATAAATAAATAAACATGCATGTCCTGTTATTTAAATGCTCATAATTATTATGCATGTTCAGCGGCGTAAATCCGTGTTGAGGAGTAGGATGAGCGAAATAATTTGCCAACTTGTGGCGATCTTGTTTGGCATACACAAGCACTAGTGACACACAAGGAACCTTTTTAATACCCATATTGATTACTGTTCATTTTAGTATGGAAAAACTAATGCGAGCGCGAGCCGCGACAAATTTTAAGCTTAAAGTTTGAGATATTTGTGCATTATAGTTCCTATTTAGTATCAGCGAGCGCGAAAGCGCGAGCCGAAAAATTTTGGCTGAATTTGATATGTTTGTGCTTTAAAGATCCTATATAGTATCAGCAAGTGCAAAAAAAATAAAAAAATAAAAATAAAAATATAGTAGAGGCGGCGGGACGGATTTGAAGTGGGGGTCTCAATAAAAAAGGGCACTTTTTGAAAATGGAGACACTTTAGATCAGAGGCATAGAACTAAAGAGAAATGTATTCGAAAGAGGGAGGGGGTACGAAGAAATTTGTCTTTGAATGTATGCTTATAATGGCTGCCTTGATTCCTGTTCGTTTTAGGTAATGGAAAAAGTAATGCGAGCGCGAAGCTCGAGCCGAAATTATAAAGCTAAAAATTGGAGATATTATTTGAGCAGTATAGATCCTATTTAGTATCAGCGAGACGAAGCGCGACAGCAAATTTTAGTATCCATTTAGAAGATACATTTTACGTTGTTAAATAATAAGGCTCCATAAGTACCACTAAATGAATACGAACATATTACATCTTTACGCACCTTATAGTGCCCCAACGTACTGCAACTACTCTTTAGATTTTGTAAAGTCTTGACGGCGAATCTATGACAAGCTTGTGGCCACCTCCAAGCTTCACACCTAGCCCGCACAACTACATTAATGTTTTTGATTGTCAACAGCTTTCCTAAGGTTTGTCCCAGACGAGGCATTGGATCCAACCTCTTATAAGGTTACTGTTTGTAAAATTTGTGGTTTTTGGAATAAAAAGAGCATTTTTTAGTATTGAAAGCGCTATTTTTTAACCAATAACACAATTAATCAAGTGTATATTTTTTCTCATTACTTTCTTGAAAACTGGTGGATGTTTGTACAGGCCATCCCCCCTACTCAAAATCTGGGGGGGGGTGTAATCCCCCATCCCCCGGGATTTACGCCCGTGTGCATGTTATAATATATAGCCAGGTTCTGGGTAGTTTATTTGCTTTTCTTATTCATGCGACGCTATAATACTTCCCGTGACACCCCTAATAACTCATTCAATTATTTGAGAAATAATACGGAAACGTTGTCTGGATGTAATTACACTTTTATTATTGTTCTTTAATTCCTATTTGTGTTAGACTAATCTATTTCTTCTACGCGGTGATTGTTAATCCGTAGGATATATTATTGTCTGTCTCGGTTCCGCGTTAAAAAAAAAAAAATCATTTCCAATTGATCCTGCAACTGATTTTTTAAAATGTAGTATAGCCAATAAAAGTTGTTATAGGTCTATAGAAAATATAATCTATTGTTTAGTTGATATAGCTGGTCATTGACTTCATATAGTACCACGGTTGACAATTATTATGGTTGACATCTGATTGTAATCGGTTTCTTTTGTACGTCCTTTTATAGCACATTGTTTTCAATAGGTTGAGCATAATAACTTCAAATCTGACATTCCATGGCCCAGTATGCGTAACAAGGCACCTGATTCATGTATTGGCATATAACTATCAGTGGCGGATCCAGGATTTCATTACAGGGGGGGGGGGGGGCCACATCGGAATTTCAGATTTGGTACACTCAAAAAAAAATTGGGGGGGGGGTGGTAGGGTTAATATTTTTAAAAATAGGGGTAAAGTTGGGGATCAATCGGCCCCTCGTCTATTTTATTTTTCCTTCGCTTTTTTTTTTTTTTTTTTTTTTTTTTTTTTGGCTAGGGGGGGGCGCCTGATCCGCGCCTGAACTATGTGGTTGCACTTGTTTTCCATCATTCGTTTTATAGCCTTCAGCACGATTATAAGCGATTCGTAAGTAAAGGTCTCAAAAGTTCTATAAAATAATGCCAATTAATTATTTTCAAGGGCCAAGGCGTATGAACTACCGTCGTTTGTTTGTTTGTTTGTTTTTTGTTTTGTTTTGTTTGTTTGTTTGTTTTTGTTTTTGTTTTTTGTTTTAATCTCGACATCTTTGTTCCTTTTTTTTTTCACTTTAGCTTATAGGCCTATATTTTTTTTCTTTTATATAATACCACAATTACTGAAAATAATTTGCAAATATTACCGAAATCTTTTCAAAAAGTTTCGTATAGTATAGCCTACTTAGTACACATATAAGAGGCGCATGTGTATTTTGGCGCCGCGAAGATCAGAAATAGCGACCACGCCCATCCATGACCAATGCAAGTGTCATGCCACTATTTGTTTCTGACTAACAACATGCATCGCTCAAAACCGATAAAAGGTCGAATCATTAATTGTATTTGATGCAGATGTTGTATGTATTTATTTTTTAGAATATTTGTAGAATAATTTTAGGCGTTTTGAAATGCAAATATAACTCGGCGGGAATGCCAATTTTGAAAATCCGAAAAAAAAAGAAGAAAGAAAATAGACAGCCTGCATCGTAGTACCGACGCGATCATATTGAGAGAAGAATAAAATACATAGAACTTTTGAAATGAGAGGGAAGCTAAAATCATTTATGAGACAAAGGCCTTGGGGGAAATGTTACAGGAAACAATGAGGTATATTGGGTATATAAAACAAGCAAACACAGTGCGATATCACTCAGCACTTGTGGGTGCAAACAAAGTTTCCGAGCACGCCCCGCGGAACAGCATGACATAAATCCAAATCAAATCTAGGGGTAACGCGAGTGGCGTGGTCTTCCGACATACATCTTCATCAGTACAGTGGCATAACAACTGTGGTAACGAACTTAGCTGCACGTGTTGCATCAAAGCAGGAGAATTTGTATTGACCGTGTACATCTATTCATGGAAGTAGGATCCACAATCTAATTGAGATTACCCCTATTGTCCATAACTATCAGCCAATCAATAGCACCAACAGGAATCTGGTAATATTATATAATGAAACTTTTGGACGAAGCAACTTTTCAGGATCAGCGACGTCTTTAGAGTTTGGTGGTATAACAAAGGCCAGCCTTGAATCGTGAAGCACACACAATAGGTTGTGGGACGTTGATTTTGGTGGATGAGTTAAGGGAGTTTATTGTTGTCGCGGACAGGACAAGGAGATATCAGTTAATTGTTCAGATTTTTTATTGGATCCGGGAAGGTGCTTTGAGCCCAACATATTTTGGAATATATACATAACATGCTAGACATTTTGAACTGAAGGACTAGAGTAGATACGTGTCAGTCATCAACCATCATATAAAAGCATCATCATGAAGATCTATAGATGTTTGGTAATACTACTTGTATGTTGGACTTGGAGCTTTTGTAATGGTAAGTAACGATTGTAGGCCTAGGTTTAATCACAATGTGATAATTTTCAACTTTCAAGGGTACCGTACATTAAAAGCTTGACAAATATAAAGTTACGTAACATCAGTGAATTAGTATTTGACATAGCTGCTCTCATGCAGTCTCAGCTGATTTTGATTTAAAAGTGTCCTTTCTCCTGCTTCCTGCCTTTGCAGGGCATATCTTTATAATTTTAGACATCACTTCACATTAATATTGTTAATATGTTAAAAAGCTTGCAGGTTATACTTTTTTTTTTAATTATACTTAATGAATAATATACTTTGATTGAACCTATAAGTTAATTATGTAATAGAATTAATAACATTGGTGTAAAGGTCGCTTACATGCAATTAGTGATAAGGGCTATAATCCCGATGATTTTCAAGGGATAGGCCTAATGATAGGCAAATTTAAAGATGTTTGTAAACTTTATATGCCATACTATTGTGACTATCTAATTATCTAATGGAATGTAGGGCTATAGTTAATACCTGAGGCTTTTAACATTCTTTTATCTTTCCTATTGGCAACATTTGTAGCCAGGCTTGGGGGCGTAGACAGCAGAACCCGCCCCCAAAAGTTGATTTCTGTTAAAAATAAAACATATATTTGGCTCCAATCCATTGGCAGACAATGTACATTGTACTCTTTATCAACAAAATACATGTACACAAATCTACTACAAAAGGAATCTGTTAAAGTGTTTAACCCAATTTACCAACTAAACGGAAGGGATTACAGAGAGCTATGCTTTCATTTCTGTGAGAAGTTTCATTTTGTATTTACCAAGCTAGTAATTTTAAAACTACAGATGTATAGTAGCCAAATATTATGTGAAATATATAGAGGTCGCAAGTTTAGGGGATGGCACTCCTGACTGAGACAAAAATAATTAAGCAAGGGAAAGATATCTATCATTTGATGGTCATTTAATGCACTAAATATAATATGCACAATTAAAACATTGGTGTTTGCTTTAATTGGCCCAGTAATGGCTGTGAGTTTAGTTATGATAAAATGAGTGACGTGAATAACGTCCAACTTCCTGTCATAATGGATCCTGTTATACCGCCATGTTGTAATCTTTAGTGTGCTAGTTGATAAAGATCTGTTGTAAATAATATGAATTTTATTTCATTTGTAATGGTCTCCTCAATTAGACACAATCTCCTCTTGATAGATGGCATATTCTTCATCACCAAAAATAATAATTTTTTGAAAAACCTTTTCATTATATTCATCAAATTTATCATATATACCCATAGCCTTACATTCAACATATTATTTTTCTTAAACTTTTATCATCTTGTAGCATCCCTCATGGATGTGATGTCAGACTGCTGTGGAAGGGGTACAGCATTCGCAGGCTTAGGTCGCAACTGTGAGGACCTAGAGACAATACCCGACATAGCAGCAGAGGATCAGGAGACCTGTATGATTGTAATGAAGTCCTGCTGTTCAGACAGACTCAGACCATTCTTGTGCGACAGAGCTACCAATCATAGGATGAATGTCGGCAGTTGTCAAACCCTGAGCAACGACACATGTTTTTCAGCTGGTCGGGTAAGTTTGTTTTTTTTTAAATCTTTGAAGCATCTAGCTCGGGTAGTATTTCAGTGGCAGATCTAGGATTTGAAAATAGAGGGGCGCCAAGACCAGTAAGGGGATAAGCCACCAAAATTTAGGATATACATGTAACATGTACAATTAATGAGTGGTTTTCAAATTATAGAGGGAGCGTGTGTCCCCTGGTAATTTGGTAATTAATGTGAATTAACCTTTGACCTTATGAAACCCATTTGTTAACCACCATTGTATACTAGTAGCATTACTATGTTCCTACAGAATCTGAAATTGTATAGGTAGTTCAGCAAAAGATAAGACAAATCTTAATTCTTAGCCAACTGCAAATGTTGACATAATTCTTCAAACTTCTCCTTTTCCAGATAAACGTGTCAGTTAGCCTTTATATCTAAACAGTTTGATTCTCCTGAAAATTTCTAGGAAAGCAAAGTATGATTGATTGCAGGAAACAATATAGTAGCCTTGAACCTGACAATGAAGGTTATCTTCTGAAGAGCTTTGAGAACATGTAGAAGGGGGAACTGTATTTCCGTATTCTTGGCAAGGTTACTCCATCAGGCTCAAAGAGGGAGTATCCCCGAAGGCCTTATACCCCATTCACAGTGGTTTTCAAATTTATCCCGGTGCTGTCGAGGTGCTGTCGCAGGACGGCAACACCGCTATAAACCCGCTATAAATGCATTCACAGTGGAAAAGTTATCCCGGGACAGTCCCGGGATAGATTTCATATACCCATTCACACTGCAGCGTGTGATTTTTATGACCTCCGTAACAAAATACTTGCATTTCTTTTGTATTTCTTTGTTTTTCTCCTTCTTCCATATTCTTTTTCATCATTTCCTATGTATTTCTTTGTTTTTCTCCTTCTTTCCTTTTTTAAAAATCATTTCTTATGTATTTCTCTGTTTTTTTCTCTTTCTTTCCTTTTCTTTTCTATCATATCTTATGTATTTCTTTGTTTTTTCTCCTTATTTCCTTTTCTTTTCTATCATTTCTTATGTATTTCTTTGTTTTTTTCTCCTTCTTTACTTTTCTTTTCTATCATTTCTTATGTATTTCTTTGTTTTTTCTCCTTATTTCCTTTTCTTTTCTATCATTTCTTATGTATTTCTTTCCTTTTCTTTTCTATCATTTTTATGTATTTCTTTGTTTTTTCTCCTTTCCTTTTCTTTTTATCATTTCTTATGTATTTCTTTGTTTTTTCTCCTTCTTTCCTTTTCTTTCTATCATTTCTTATGTATTTCTTTGTTTTTTTCTCCTTCTTTCCTTTTCTTTTCTATTATTTCCTATGTATTTCTTTGTTTTTCCTCATTCTTTCTTCTTTTTTTTTTCTATCATTTCCTATGTATTTCCCTGTTTTATCCTTCTTTCACTCTCTTTTCTGGAAATTCTTATGTATTTCATTGTTTTTTTATCCCGGTGCTGTAGCGGAGTGCCTTCACACTGAAGGTACTCCGCGACAGTCACGGGACTGTCCCGGTGCTGTTACTATGGTTTGAGCGCGATAGTTTATCGCGGTGTTATAGCGGGGCGAGGTTATCCCGGGATAGTTTATAGCGGGTCCGAGCATTCACACTAAGGGCAACACCGCTACAGTCGCGGGACAGTCCCGCGACTGTAGCGGTGTTTGAGGCCACTGTGAATGGGGTATTATTAAAGTTTAGCAATATGATTGAAATTATCTCTCCCTTTTGTCCAAAACTGAAAACAAGGTGGCTTTTTAAATTATTATTATTACCTGTCCAAGCAGAAAACAACACTGTACATACCACATCCTCTGTGCATGATAAAGTTTAAGCTGCAAAAGCTTATTACAAGACATAGTATCACCTATTCTGATTTTAACATACGTACAGGTGCAAATGAGTGCACTCCCCGCCGCCCCCCCCCCTCCCCCCTCCCCCCCCCCCCCCCCCCCACCGCGCGGGTTTGCCACTTTTTTTTTTTTTGTGAGAAAACTCATTTGTGAACATTTTTCATTTCAAACACATTTTTAGCATCTGGAAGTGGTGATTTAAGTAGTTTTATTACATTCTCTGCTGCACAGGGGTTCTTGAATGGCATTCTTAATGGAGAAAGAAATATAATTGTTGAATGATATATGAAGGGTCTATAAACCATATGCTTAGACTTTAAGAAAATTTGTTTGGGTTCCATAATACAACCGGGTGTATGACCCCCTGGATCACATATTTATATTGAATTTCCATTTTAAAACAAGTTTTCTGTCAAACTGAATAATATTTTAAGATAGACCATAGATATATAGACTTATTTTCACCCTCCATTATTATACATTTATAGACAAAGCAATCTCCTTCATTTGTTCAGTTGGTTGAATTAAGGGTGAACAGACTAATAAGCAAACCTCATTTATCCATGAAAAATTAAATTTCTATGATATGTTGTTGACCAGACACCTTATTTTCCATGAATGTAAGTTTATTGCAAACTAAGTGACTTTCAATTACAACAAATTGGCAAACATACAACTTCAATTTCTTTTAAGGAAATACAAGATTGTCATTTGGAAAACTATACCTGCCATCTAACTGATGAAATTCTTTGAGTTATCACAATAATTAAAATCCTTAATCAAAATTTTATCACTGACCCTTTCAAACAGTTCACTCCATATGAGAGCTTCACACTTGTAGGAGCATTAAATGTACTTATTTAAAATTCTATAGGCCTATGATGTACAGTGGTATCTCTTCTCTTTTTAAAGATGGATTATTTAAATTAGAAACTCTATATAAACCCCTCCCAAAGTTTCGCAAGTCGACTTTGGTCATGATAACTTTTTAGGTACGCTTTAGTTATTCCTGATTTTCATACCAATGGAAAGATAATTTATTCCCATTTTGATTGATATCCTATTTGTAATGATTGTATCATGCTTCAATGCACAGAATATCAGAATATGGAGAAAAGTAAAAAGTCAAATGTTGTAAAATGCATTTTTATTGATCACAATTGAAGTTCCGCAACTTCACTTTAGGTCCTGATAACTTTGGGGATATTTTCTAATTTTTATTGAATTTTATACCATTGTCAAGTTAATTCATTCCTCTCTTGATCGATACCTTATTTGCAGGGTGATGTCATGCTGTGTCCACAGAACCCCTCAATAACCACTTGAATACATGCAAAGCGAAAGATAATTTTCAGTTTAAATTTCTGTAACACAACACTGAACCTTGATACATTTTAATGTGGGGATTTAATCATTGTCAATTTTTTAGCATTAAAAGTTCATTTATTCTTCTTTTTATTGATACCCTATTTGCAATAGTAACATCATATTTGAATGCACATAACTCACGAATATAATGCAAAGTAAAAAGTGAAAAGTTGCGAAATGCATTGTTATTGCTCGCAACAGACAATAATACTCACAATAGGCATTCAATTTGCAACATTTAACTACTGACTTGTCCTAACATTCAGGTGTTCTGTCCATGCAGGAACAACACTATCGTTACAAATTAGGGTGTCATTGAAAAGAGGAATAAATTATCTTGACAATGGTCTAAAATTCAATAAAAATTAGAAAATACCTCGAAAGTTATCAAAGCCTAAACTCGAGTTGCGGAACTTCGCTTTGATAAATGCATTTTGCAACATTTGACTTTTTACTTTTCTCCCTATTCTGATATTCTGTGCATTGAAGCATGACATGATCATTACAAGTAGGATCTTAATAAAAAGAGGAATAAATTATCTTTCCAATGGTATGAAAATCAGAAATAACTAAAGCGTACCTGAAAAGTTATCATGACCCAAAGTCGACTTGCGAAACTTTTTGTGAGGGGTTTATATATATATGCCAACAGAATGATAGGCCTGTGCTACAATGAACTTCTTCAGTTGTTTTTTTTTGTTTGTTTTTTTTTTTCTAGATAAATCTCAGTGAACCTATGTACAGTTTATTAAAATGGTTTAATTACTCAAAGCTAAATTGTAGCAACTATTGTTTGTGCTGATAAATGAACATGGTATGTCATCAAACTAGTGAACGTAGCTAGCACATAAAATCTTTAATTTAAGCTATGTGTCAAAGAGCGTTGATAATGTGACTATATCTTGATATTAACTTTTCTAGGAATGCTGTGATTGTTGTGAACTTGGTCTGGAAGCATTTCATGATGGAATTGAGTGTGACGCAATGAGAACCGGGACATCTTGTGACCGTGCCTTTGAGTACTGCTGTAATGCTGCTGCTTCCAACTTTGATGGTAATATAATGTAGTTGGCACTACCACCTGTAAGGGTCTTAGCTGGGCATGCCCTTGGCTTGGGGTTTCCTATGAGCATGTCCTATGTGGACTTGCTGGTAGCTGGGTGTTTCCTTAGGTGGGTGTGTCCAATTTGGACTTTTCGATAGGTGGGTGTGTCCAATTTGGACTTTTCGGTAGATGGGTGTTCTATTATTGGTGTGTTTCCACAGGTGGGCATGTCCTTAGGTGGGAATGTCAATAGACTGGTTTTTCCTTAATAGCTGGGCATCTAGCTTGGTATTTCCTTAAAGGGGAATCCAACCCAAGGAGAGAATCAACCTTACAGGAAAGAGGAAAATGAGAGGAGCAATCTAAAAAAAGTTTCATCAAAATCGGTTATAAAATAAGAGAGCTATGGAGGTTTGAAAAGTCTAGTTGTTCCTTCTATGGGGATCCTCAAATTGGCATCATCGGCTTCAAAATGGCCGATCTCATGGACAACTCTCCATTCATTTTGTACACAAATTTTCAGATTTTCCCCATTTTCTTTCAAAATTTGCCTTGTTTACTTCTGAGCTCAAAGTATGTCATGGGAAAATATATTACACACAACATATGTTGAGCTCAGAAGGAGGTAAGATATATTTCGAAAGAAAATGGGGAAAATCTGAAAATGTGTGTACAAAATGAATGGAGAGTTGTCCATGAGATCGGCCATTTTGAAGCCGATGATGCCAATTTGAGGATCCCCATAGAAGGAACAACTAGACTTTTCAAACTTCCATAACTCTCTTATTTTATAACCGATTTTGATGAAACTTTTTTTTAGATTGCTCCTCTCATTTTCCTCTTTCCTGTAAGGTTGATTCTCTCCTTGGGTTGGATTCCCCTTTAAGTGGGCGTGTTCTATGTGGACTTGTTGGTAGCTGGGTGTTTTCTTAGATGGCCATCATGGGTGTATCCATAGGTGGGCGTGTCCTCAGGTGGGCTTGTCAGTAGATGGGTGTTTTTTTGATAGCTGGGCATCAAGCTGGGTGTTAATTGTATGCATCTTTTGTAGTTGGGCATGTAGTATCTGGGCGTTTCCCTCGCCGGCCCTGTTACGAGCAAAATATATTTTTATTTATAGCTTGGTATTGTGGGCGTGTTCTATGTGGACTTGTTGGTAGCTGGGTGTTTTCTGAGATTGGTGTATCCGTAGGTGGGCAAGTCCTCAGGTGAGCTTGTCAGTAGATGGGTGTTTCTTTAAAGGGATTTAGTAACTTCCAAAAACAAGTGCAAAAGAGATCGAAATGAATAGAATTCTATCACTCTGACCGTAAAAACAATCTACTGCAAGTTTCAGATCAAATGCAAGTCATTTACTATCTTAAAACTGAAATATCAAACGCGGCTGAGGATACGCCCGCCCATGATTAATTTATACCACTCCGTTGCAAGCTAAGCCGCCAGGTAGGCACGGGGACTTGACAACAGGAAATGCGGTGAAAACCATGTGCGTTGAAACGCACACGGTTTTGTAAAGCGGCAAGGAACGGGTTAGAACATTTGAGTATAAAATTGTAGCTATCTCGAAAGTAAAGCAAGCAAGTAGACTGCAATTTTTAAGGAAAACCAGACTGACCTGTGTGTTCATAACCATGATGGCAAAATGAGCTAAATCCAATAAATTGCAATTTGAATATCATTCAATGTTACTGCATCCCTTTAATAGCTGGGCATCTATCTTGGTGTTAATTGTATGTATCTTAGTTGGGCGTATAGTATCTGGGCGTTTCCCTAGCTAGCCTGGTTACGAATTTTGGAGCAAAATATATTCCCTCAACCAGATATGCAAAGAGCTTCTATGTTCTAATATGCATGGAAAAGGAAATATTAAAGGGAAACTGCAGGTTGTTATTCAAGTTGGTATGTCCATGTAAACATAAAAACATATATTTTATATATTTTATATTGAGCTCTTATTATTGCAATTTATAGCTTGTTATATTAGATGTGTGTATGTTTTATCTTTTGAACATGTATGATGAATATGAGTAATTGAAGATGAGATAGAAATGGGATTATTGCCCTTTTAAATTGTCAGAACCATTTGTTTGTTTGTTTTTTTCTAATGTATTAGTAGGCCTATGCATATAGTGTATTTTTTCAACTAAAAAAAATATTATTAAATTTTGTAGCTTAAAGTTGGTTAACTATTTTTAGGACAATTGTTAGCAAACCCATATGAATGGAAAAAGTGCAAGAAATATAGCATTCTGTACCTTTACAAAAAGATATTGTTGATTTACATATTTATGAAAGTGTATTATGAAGAAGTGTATAAAGATAATCAAGTAAATTCAATTTAACATACTCTTCTATTGGTATTCGCATTAGAAGTATTTTCCCCTAGAATACTAATGACACTTCCAATGTGTTCTAGTTACTGAACAATGTCTGATTGTTCTCCAGATACTGTGTTTATTACAGTTCTATTTGATGTGACCCCCATAAAGTGCACTTGAATGATAAGCCTATTAAAGAGCAAATATGATTCTATTTGTCCTATCAAAAGGTTGAGTTTGAGCTTAGCCAATATCAAATGATATGCATGTAACATACTCCTTTTCCTATCTCTTCCTTCCTAATGATTTATCTCTTTTCAGAGAATGAATGCACTTTACAAACAAGTCATAGATTATGTACAGAGCGATGTGTCAATCTGGTTGATAGCTATGTTTGTGAATGTCATCCGGGCAACCATTTACTAGAGGACAACATCACGTGTGTGGCTGGTAAGATAACAAAAATACATCCTCTCTAGTTATATTGAGGATGATATTTAGCATTTTTAAATTAAAATAAAAATTTGTTCATTGATCCGCTTCACATACATCCTTTCATTTTAGTTCACTTGATGGAACATATTAGATAGTTCACATGGAAAATCATTATTGGAAATATTAGAGCAAACTGAATCAATACTGGAGTCAATATACCGAGTGAGTCAAAAAAAACTTTACACCTCGAAAAATGTCAATAAAAAGAAAACCAAAGTATAAACCCCAAATTATTTTACATATTCTGAAAGGGTAACTTCTCCCGCATCCTTTGGTACCATTTTTGTGTGGTATGTCTTTACGCTTGGATGAACACGACGCATTGTTTGCGAACATGTCAATTTCGAATTGTGCCAGAATTGGAGTAAAATCAAAACAACAAAAAGCTAGAAAAAAGCAACTTCATCCTGATTAAAATAGCATAACTTTTGAACGAAAATGTCTTCCGCTTAATAACTTGGGAGGGGTATTGTTTCATATATTGACTACATTTTGAATGAAAATGAGATAGATCTGTAGAGATAGGCATGAGTGAGTACACGTCAAAGACAAGATAATCACTTTTCAAAAGTATTAAGAGGCCTTTTTTGGTCTGTCAGTGGCAATTTACTCTTTAATGTGTATTCATTCGTGCATCACTTCACGAGTCAATCTTATTTTCATACTAAATGTAGTCAATATGTGTAACAACACCCCTGCCAAGTTATTAAGCGGAAGACATTTTTGTTCAAAATTATGCTATTTTAATCAGGATGAAGTTGCTTTTTACTAGCTTTTTTGTTGTTTTGATTTTACTCCCATTCTGGCACAATTCGAAATTGACATGTTCGCAAACAATGTGTCGTGTTTATCCAAGCGTTAAAGACATACCACACAAAAATAGTACCCGAAGATGATGGAGGAGTTACTCTTTCAGAATATATAAAATAATTTGGAGTTTATAAATTCATTTTCTTTTTATTGACATTTTTCTAGGTGTAAAGTTTTTTTTGACTCACTTGGTATTTAAAATTTGCCTAAACTCGAATTTGAATGCACTGACAACTATTTGATAAACATGAAAGCAATCATTTATTTCTTTGACTCTTGGCTCCAACCCACTCACAAATGGTCTACAAATACCAAAAAGATTCCTACGTGTATGTTACTATCATTAAATTTCTGTTACATGTCTATAATGTGAATCACATCAATTTATACAAGCTTTCAGAACCTTTAAACTCTTATAGCGCCACTTGAAAAACCGGCCTGTGCCACTTATTTCAGGGACACGCATTAAGGCCAATCTTTATAGAGTGTGCTGAATCAACTTGCTATAATTTTTACTGCTTGAACCTAACAAAAAATATTGTGTAGCAAAGTTGTAGAGTATGAAATTTCCGTTTTGATGATGCCACACTCGTAGCATTATTAATTACCATTTTTATAATAATCATAATATATATTGTTTAATTTTTATATTTATGACAACTTTTAATTCCTCCAAAATGTCTTATATACCAATGAAGACATACTTCCAAACCAAATGCATTAGCAAGGTGAACTCTAAGCTTTTCTTTGGTAATCATATACTCTAACTAACAATAAAATACTAGGGTTATAGTTTATTTTTTTAAAAAAGTTCAAAGGAAAAGAAAAATCAAAGTGTCCCTCTCAGCCATCTGACAAAGGGGTAATCCCTCCCATTGAACCCCCCAGCCCTGTAGGCCACTCTTGACATTGGGTAATCTCCCCATAGAAATCTTCCTCCTGGTCATCTACCTTGACAATGGGGGTGATCTCCCCATTGAAACTACCCTGGTCCTGAGTCATTGTCCGATATCCGGCTTAGCGGGAGTGAAAGGGAAACATCAGGGGATCTCCTTCTTCTTTTGTTTGCCATAAATCAGCCTTTAAAATGAAGAACTTTATTGATTTTTTTCCACAGTGTATGTATACAAGTAATATGAGGACTTGTAACAAAGAGCAAAAAATGAATAAATAAAAAACAAAACAAAAACGATAAATACGCTTTTAATCAAATGTAACAGTATGACGAAAGTAGTTTATCCAAAAGCGTGACTTGTATACAATGAAACAATTACAGAAGCGCGAAATATTGCTGCCCGCTATGAGCGGTATATATGATGCTAATTGACTTGTGTACTATTGTGCAAAATTGCGCTCATGGCACCCCTACGTACGTGCAATTCTGCGCTCATGGCACACAAAGAGTTAAGGTACTATATAATATAAAAGCTTTAATTCTTATTATTCCTTGTAGGCGGTGAAACAAGACCCCCTCCTAGAATCTTGACTTGTGGCCAGGCCCCTTGCCAGCATGAATGTCGTCAAGTTGGCAGAGAGTATGAGTGCTACTGCCGAACAGGATATCAACTCATGTCAGATGGATACACTTGTGGAGGCAAGCTATTTTATATAAAATAATTTGTGACTATCACTTAGTAGCCTTGTTCACTTCTTAGTGATGGTTTTTCGGAAAGGGATGAGCTAACTTTATAGAGGGTTGTTTTGATAACTTGTTTCATTTTGAAGTTTATGTTGCATGATATGTCCAAAGAGATAAACAAACTGTCAGGAAATAAAGGGTATTTTGTATCAAAATATATGAATAAGTACCACCATTAACCAAATCATACAGGTCTATGTAGGTAAGCTTTAGTCCAATACTGCAGTTTATTATGTAGATGAAAAAAGTGGTATTTCAGGTCACTAATAGGCCTACATAATCATTTTAGCATAAAAAATTAAAGGCTTTTTTTCACATAATTATTAAGTTGCATTAGTTTGTGAAAACTCAAAGGTTTTAAAACCAATCTATCTGTAGAAGGGAGATGATACACAGAGCAGAAGATAGATTTAAAAAGTATGTGATTTGATGTAATTGATAACCAGTGGGGCGTTTCATGAAAGGACTTGTCAGACATTTTATCCATTTTCATTGAGGAATGTCATGTCATACATGCACATACTTACATGAACATTATTTTTTATTATTTTATTCCAGATGTTGATGAATGTGCTAGGACTGATCAGCGGGCATGTAACTATGCAGAAAGATGTATAAACAACATTGGTTCTTTTGAATGCATTAACGATGTGGTGTGTCGAAGTGGACTCAAATACGATCCTGTCAACCAGTATTGTGTCGGTAAGATGTTGATGCTGACGGGGATTTTCTCCAGAAGTTTCTGGTACCTCTCTTAAATCTGGATCACAAGATCTCTCTGGGGCCAGTATGACATGTAAAAACTAGCCTTTTTTGTCATTTTCATACAGATTGGTTAGTACGAATATTGGCAAAACAAGTCCTGAAGTGATGTGTGATCCAGGCCTTACTCGTAATTGAAAGATATTTTGCTTTGCAATCTAATGCTGATTATTAGTACAGTTTAATTCGAAGGCAAGGTTAGGTATTAAGTTTTCAAACTTAAATGGTGATGCAATGCTATTGACAGGAGCATGGACTAGACATCAGGTAAAACAAACACAAGAGTCTGAAACAAATGGTTGGCATTTATGAAAAAACATGACTCTAAAAACCTTGCTAACAATGCTATTATTGTTTCTATTTATTCTATTTGATATTTGATATTTGTCTAAATGTTTAGAACGAGGCCAATAATACATTGACTTCAATTTTACTAAAGAGGCATTCATGTGGTCATATCTTGTTGAACCGATTGCTACCAAATTTGGGTTGCGAATGTTTATCATGTTTTTCATGCTTCCTTGAGACACTCATTGGTACTCTAGATACATTTGGCTTTATCCCACCGCTGCCACCACATTGATTTCATTCTCATAATCAAAGCTTGAAAACAACCTGTCTGTCGTTTATTACAATTTAAGATAAATATGCATGCACAAAGAGTGTTATAAAACATCTCTTTGAAGCTGAAAATTTCATATTTTCAGCTTTAGTTGCATCTTGAAGACATCTTTGATCACCAGTTGATCAGGATCTTCTAATATATCTTAGGACGAGAGTGTTGCTCAAGATCCTTGTTGGCTTGGCTATCTTCAGCAAGCTCCTCTATTTTTTTTTCTTTGCCTCATCAATTTTATGAAAATGTATACTTGTGAGTCTCCATCTTTTCTCTGATGTCATGAATTAACCATTTATTTGTATAAGATCAAGATAAATTTGGGAATTATCTATTCCAAATGTTTAATACATAACCCAAGGGAAAGTGAGATTTGTCTGAAATGATGGCAAAACTGTTTTATTTTAATTTCAATAACAAACAGGAGATTGGATGTTATTCCAAACAGGCCAAATTTTTCATACAATAGACACCTATCAGGACAAGGGTTTCACTGTATGCTTCATATTTGTGTAGTCTAATACCCACATCCTGTTTCAAATTTTTGAACATTAGATAGTAGTTTGTTTTTAGATAATCTGATAATTCTATGTTGAAATTCACTATGGCAGAGGGCATAATTTCAGTGGCCCAAAAAAGTTAAGGAGTATGACTGTGACTTATTTCCAATCTCTAAACTTGATGATAATATATATATTTGGAATGTTACAGATATTGATGAGTGTGCAGAGCGTACAGACACCTGTGATGAACGGAGCATTTGTGAAAACAGATATGCCAGTTATACCTGCCGACATGCCAGCTGTCCATCAGGGTATTACTATGACAGGACTACCATCCAATGGTCAAAAGGTCAGGAAACACTCTACCAGCCCAGTCTGCCCCCTCCCTCTCCCCCCCCCCCCCCTCTCTCTCTCTCTCTCTTCTCTCGTCTGTCTCTCTGCATCTGTCTCTCTCTCTCTCTCTCTCTCTCTCTCCTACATGTATCTATCTCTCAGTAAACCTTGCATATCAGAAGGCAGGTGGTTGTAAGTATAATGCTGAAAATATAACTCTTTTTAGTTTCTTTCTGCCAATCCTACTGTGATTTAACACTTCAGGTGCATTTTATGGTATACCACCAGGAAATTAAGTCAAAGTGTATTTAGAAAGTCGTAATGAGTTATGTACTTGCCATTGATTCTCATCGATTTTCAAAGCTTGTTTTGAACTGTATCTTATTTTTTTAGTTCAGCATATTAACTTCAATTTTAAGCAAAGCTTTCAGAAGTATATGTTGTGTATGTTTACCTATAATTTACAAGATGAAAATGTGATCGCTTATAGTTTGATGAAGTTTTTTATTACTTGCTTATTGTGCCAAAATAGATATTGATGAATGCGGTAGAGGAACCCATAATTGCCGAGATGGATCACGATGTGATAATCTGGATGGTAGTTTCCATTGTACCAGGATTGTTCCCTGTGGAACAGGGTACACCATCAATGGAGTCACTCAGCAATGTGTCGGTAAGATGAGAATAAAAAATATTGGTTTGATCATTTATCAATTGCTTTGAACTTCCCTGCAACCAGGTGATAAATGCTCTAGCACATGAACTTGATCTTGAACCAGGGATCTCCCTGTCCTAAGACTACCAAACAAACTATCACATTTCCTTAAATACAGAGGAAGAGAGGTATTCAAATCTGACAATCACGATGTTGGTAAATGAAATCAGAGCTGTTGCACATCATCTTTGTTAATTCACCAATTTTAATTACCTTGGTTTTTTTTCTTCACATCTCGGTCAGGAAGTTCAACTTTCTTTTCCATCTGGCAGCATGTGAATACAACCTTTTCTCGTTGATATCTCAAGATATTGTTTTACCTTTGATTGATTGTCATTTGCTATTGCACTCTTCATAAATATGATATATCATAAAACCAGGATTTTTTCTGAAATGAATATATAACATAAAATTCTTTCAAATCTTGATTGCTCATGAAGTTTCAAGCACCATGAAAATTTCAGGTTTTTCCATTAAAAAATTCTTCGTTTGAGGCATATATGTAGTTAAACTCAATTTAATTGAATTTATTTTCTCAACACAGATGTGGATGAATGTAGTCAGGGCAGTCATACTTGCCAGATCAATGAACGTTGTACCAATCTAAGAGGAAGCTACGAGTGTGAACCATGTCCCCTGGGTTTCAAGACTGATGGTTCTCTAAACAGATGTACAATAGGTACAGTCCTACCAAATAATATAATTATATATTATAATTATAATTTGATTTCATACAGACAGATAGAGAATGTCTATTTATGAGTTGGTTTCATATAGAAACAGTATGGGAAACTTTCATTTTTAAACTGACTTCATATAGAAACAAGAATGAAAACTTTATAAGTACAAGACAAAATTCACATAACATTTTTATAAATGAAACCCAATTCAGAGCAGATAATGATTGATTAATCTTTTTTTTTTAACCTGAATGTTGAGAAAGCAGTTAGATTGCTTGCTTATTAGAGAAATTGAAACAAAGGAATGTCCTATCCAGAATTTGTGTAAATATAACCATCACAAAAATTTCAGCTTATACAGTATTTGACTTTGAATTACTTTCTTTTTACTGTAGACATTGATGAGTGTCAAGATGGTACATACCAATGTGGAGAAGGCACAAGATGTGAGAATACCATTGGAAGGTATAGATGTGTCTCTGTCTGTATGCAAGGATTCGAGTATAACAGAGTTTTACGTGCCTGTATGGGTGAGTTATGGGATATAATCCTAAAGTTGTGACAGTTTTGTTTAAGGTTTTTATTTCTCAACTTAGTAATATTAGCTAATGGTCTATTTGATATCAAGTGCAATGTTTGAAGAGTCAAATCATTTAATTGTCCTCCTTGTACAAGTGTCTCTATTCTCTCCCATCTCTTCTTTCCTTCTGCTCCCCCCCCCTCTCTCTCTCTCTCTCTCTGCTCTCCACGCAGTAAATGACAAGTATGTCAGTTATTTTGATTGTGTGGGTTTATATCCCACCGCTGCCACCACACTTGTAAATGACGAGACATCAGTGAAGGAATACTTTAAACTCTTTATTCAGTACAACTGCGGCAGGTAGAGAAAACTACCAAAGTGCATGAACAATGCCTGCAACAACAATAATAAACTTTGACAAGCAATTGTGACACAAGGTGGTGCTCTAACATATATAACCTATCCTACATGTAATGGCGCCCAGTCTCCGTCTGTCTGTCTCTCTGTCTCTCTCTCTCTCTCTCTTTTGATTGAGGTGACATATCAATGGAGTCTGGGTATCATGTATTCTTACCTCTGTCTAAGGCCCTTTTCCATTAGATCAACCTACATCACATCCTACCATGATCTACTGTGTAAACATTGAAAGATTACACCAAGTCTGTATTATTCAGGGAAACATTTACTTATTGAGTATTTTAAAATCATGCTTTTTAACTTCTCGTTTCTGTGTTTGTCTTCAAAATATTAAGATGTGGATGAATGTCGCAGGGGACTTGCCAATTGCGCGACTTATGAGATCTGTCAGAACACGAACGGAAGCTTCAGCTGTGGATGCAGACGTGGTTTCAGGCCCAATCAGTTTGGACAATGTGTTGGTATGTAAAACAGGCTGTCAAAAAAAATGTCTTATAGTTCAGACAACAATTTGTATCAAGGCCGGGTAAATATGTGGTAATTGACTTAGTCATTTGGACTCATAATTGTCTCACAGAACAATTTGCCTATAGTTAAAAACATTCTTGATATCACATGTACAGCAATGCTACTTTAAGTGCTTGTAACAGAACTTTATTCTTAAAATTATATTAACTTGGAAAGGGTATTATATCATTTTTATTTCTATTCACTCTATTGACAGAGCAGTATATTGGAATAGAGTAGGCACATGGCATACCATTCATGGGAGTTCATCTAAGAGTATTGATGAGCCCCTCTTCACCAATACACATTTGCAAGATGTGGATATATTTAAACGGCTTGTGCCGATTTCATGTGAAACATATCAGAAATTCACATTTTGCAGACACAATTGTGATTTCATCGGGATCCCAAATGGGACCCATCGGGATTTCCATTTACTTTGCTTATTTTTTACATATTATATATTCCTGGTCAGTTTCGCTCTTTGCTCAAATCTAAAATTGTGTTTGTGGATAAATGGTTTGTTTACAGATATAGATGAGTGTAGAGAAGGAAGCAGTGAGTGTCTGCCTAATCAAAGATGTTACAACCTCCAGGGACAATACCAATGCCGTAACATGTGCAGACCAGGTTTCAAATTCAACAGAATCACCAATACATGTGATGGTATGTTACCTTCTTGGTTTTAAGTACTTTAAAGTCATAGGATTTTTTTTACGCCTGCAGAACAAAGTTTACTGTAATGAAATGGGCTGTGTGTGCAAATTCACAAAATATGCTTCTTCTCCTACATTTGTTGACCGATTTGGATTTTATTTGTTTCATTTGGTAATACTACATGAGGCTTTTTGAACTGCGTAGAATTATAAAGTCTTGCCTGGAATATTATTTAAGCTAATCTATAGGCTACATATTAAATATGCAATGTGAAAAAATATCAATAAAACATGCTTCTTTTACTTAGAAAAACTAGCACCATTTTAATGTTCTACACTCATGGCAGAAACATATAATATGGACCCTATAGCTTATTAATTAATTTGTAGGTTTGGTATATAATGTATTTCTCTTATTTACTATTTTGGGTTATTTGGGTTTAGCACATTTAGACATTCCTATAATTTCTTTATTGTCAATGAATAATAAACTATTGCGATGATTGTTGCTCAAGTGGAACTATTCTATTTCAAAAGGGATATAACAATGGACTGACCTTTACTTTTCATGCTTTCAAATTTTACCGGTATTTAGAATAGTTCAGATCATGTGATTGTAGTACAAAATTGACTTTTTGAAGCAAAGAATGTTTATTACACTGTTTGTAGATATCGATGAGTGTGCAGAGGGATTGGATCGTTGTCAGAGCAACCAGCAGTGTATCAATCAAGAGGGTGGATACGTGTGTCAATGTCCTCCTGGTCACCAGGCTAACAGACAACAAGGAACTTGTGAAGGTAACTCCTGATCTCTTCCACACACTCAATGGTACTTACTAGTATTCTGTATCAAAGACTGAAACTGTATGGCCCGTATTCTGGAGCGAAGCTTGAGACACAAGTTCTCGCAAAGCTATTTTGCGATCCTTTTGTCTGATGTTGACTAGTGCATCAGACAAAAGGATCGCACAATAGGTTCGCACGAACTCGCCAGGGACACAATCTCAGTCTTCAGTTCAGAATATGGGCCAAAGAGTTGCAAGTTTGTGCAAAGCTATTGTGTGATCCTTTTGTCTGATGCATCAGTCAACATCAGAAAAAAAGGACCACACATAAACATAAACTTCAACTCATACAAACTTAGACTTCGGTTCAGAATAATGGCCATATGTGTGTCCATTATTGTATGCCATTTTTAAGATGGTTGCTGGGACATGTCAAATGTTTATTTTTACAAAAATACTTGGTAATCAAGTGAAACTTTAGAATTGTTCAGTCATGGCTCACATTGTTAAGTGTACTGATGCATTAAGAGGTTCTAGGTGGTCGAATAATGTATAGGTAGCCAATGTCTGAATTAAATTTGAAATCGCAATTTTAGACTATTGCATTCATGCTAAATTCAAAATATTACGTAAACTTCATATAATTTCTTATATATGTTGATGAATTATTATTTCTACAAATAATGACTAGTTTCACTCAAAGAAGAGGAATTAAAATAAGTCCATTTGGTGTATAAATTCATTGTTTGAATAATATAACCTACACAATAATATGAATAAAGATAATTTGAATTATTTGATTTAAAATCTATGTTTGTAACATTTTACATTATAATATATGGTGAGATATTGATAAATATTAATGACTAACTTTGTCCGATTATTTTGTATAATATCAGTTACTTCTAATTTCCATCTTTAATATTTTGTGGGAAACACAATGTAACACACTTTAAGGAAATCATTTTTTTCTCTCCTTTGTTTAGATATCAACGAGTGTGAGCTGGGGCTGTGCAGGGGAACTTGTGAGAATACTGTAGGTTCCTACCTGTGTACCTGCCCCACTGGCTATGTCCTCATGGAAAACAAAGTCACATGTAAAGGTAAGAAACAGTTTTATTCTGTCATTGGCAAAAACAGCATGAGAAGAGTAATGCAATATGATGCTGTGCTGGTGAAGAAAGGGCAATCACCAACACCTATGAAAATCAGAGCAGCTGTAGCTAGCACCAATGTAAAAAAAAAATCCAACAGTGCACCTCTGAACAAAGTAATGTTATAAACCAACCAAAACATTAATTTCCAGTAGGTTAGGTTTGAGTTGTCATAAAACATATTGTATAGTATAACCCTCTCCTGACACTGCTTTATAAGCTCTCAGTAGGAGATAAACTAAATAAATTTCAGATGAAAAACCGTTGGAAATGTGTGGAATGAAGACCAATTCATTTCCAGTGGGTTAGAATTGAGTTGTCATGAAGCAATATTACATTTGTATATCCCACTCCTGACACCACTCTTGATAGCATATTCTAGATCAAGTATTAATTAGGATCAAACCCATAGTGAAATGGAATAAAAACATCTCAATCATGCTGATTTGTATGGTTAAGGTACAATGTATAATAAGAGCATGACCTATCATGGGTGCTAAAAAATCTTGAACAAATTTAATATTACCTATTAAATGCTCAGTTTTACTAGTAGATATTTTGTAAAGTAGTGACTACATTTATTAATTCACTCTGTCTATGGTATGATTGAGAATGAAATCATAATTTCTCTTATGATTGACACTGTGTTATTATTATCGGAATGTAGATATTGATGAGTGCGCTGCAGGAACTGATTGGTGCGTAGGAGATGAGATCTGTTTCAACACGAAAGGTGGATACCGATGTGAACAAATCGACTGCCCAGAGTACTATGATCTCCGAGCAAGGTAATGCAGTCTTCATAAACATTTCAAAACATGAAAGATAAACTAGTTCATGGTAGAGGCATTCGAAGGCTTTGAGGAGACAAAGGATTGGAGAGACAACCGCTTGCCCCTCCAATCCTTTATCTCTATAGAGCCTTCCGACACCTCTGGCACATGCTGCGATGACATAGTATTATCCCTTCAACAAGCTTTTTCTTCTCTTGTGTATTCGAAATGGATATTGTATTTGGTATACCCTTTATGTGTGCTATCTATTTGCTTTACTTGTGCCATATAAACAGACTCACAAAAATTACAACAAGCAGGAATGGAAAATTCTTTTTTATTGAGAGCTGCAGAATTTATGCTAGAATGTAATATAGGGTCTCAATAAGCTAGCGATTTTGCATCGTTTATTAACAAATTGTTTGTTGAGTAATGTAGAGCTGTTTATTTTTACTCAAACTGTTTTTGTTGTGTCTCTAATTCTCCTTTTCCATTGAAATTCAGTAATGCCATTAAATTGTAAGAAGCATGGATACAAGATTTCATGAAAACAACTCTATTCTCCTGGGCTCAATTTCAACAGTGGTGTACAAACCTATGTATACACTATCTTTCATGAAGATTTCATTGAAAGGAGGTTGGTCGCGAGCACCTGATTATAATGGAACTGGACTGTAACATGAATATTCTTATGTGTATAATACCATATCCAAAAGAATTTCTGTGAAAATTCATAGTTATGTTTAGATATCTATCAGTTACACAAATAGATTAAAGCTAAAATAGAATGTGTAATTGTGATTAATACGGTTTTGTGGTGTATGTTATATTCTAATGAGCTTTTTTGAGAGGAGAATAATTGGAACACACTGCACTGAATAAATTCTTACCTGGATGTCAATTCAAGAGTATGCTCAGTTATGCTTGTCAATAATTTGTTGATGTTATGTTGAAGTTAAAATGCTGGCAATGCAGCGCTTTATGCTTGAGCGACTCCGCTTTTCAGCACAACTAATCGTGATCAAGTTAACATCCAACTAAGCAAGTGGAGCCTTAATCAAAGGTGAGTCAACTTGATACGTTTTGTTTTGCACATAACTTGTATTTGCATCCTAAATTGTCCTACTAGGCTATTGATGTCATTATCTATTTAACTTTGTTTTAAAATTTTGCATTTTTATTTGGAGTGTTTTCAATTGTCTGATTACCATAGGCATACTTCCAAAACAATCCCATTTCCATGTGGAATGATGTTACGTGTAAGAAAAATAAAATAGGAATTACACTTATTGTTAAAGTCAAATTGTTGTGGATGTAAATATATTTGTCTAGCATATATCTCGCTTTTATTTCAATATTCCTGTATCAAGGGCTTATAAACGATTAGATATGTAGTTGTTTCAGAACAGAATTCATTTTAACATCAAATGCTGAGCACCTGTCAAAGTATAACTGTATCTAACTATTTTTGTCACATATGCTGCTTGCATAACATGCTTTATGTACAGTAATTGATTTGAATTAATATGAAAGAGTGTTTTGTTTTTGCAACTTCCAAAATGTATTATGATTTTTATTGATATGACATAATAATATTTGAAAATTGGGGGAAACCACATCTTGGATATATCAAGGGATTTATAACCGCTTTTTGTTCATATATTTGCATAGCACTATGTCAGTACCTCATCAGTATCATTACTATTTGTATATAGACAGGAATCTCGCAACTTTCACTTTACAATGTAGGTTCTCCCAAATCAAGCAGTCCCTCAAAGAACATGCATATACAATTATTTACTGATTAGTCTTCTTGATAATATGTAGATGTCGTGGATCTTAGGTTTCATCCAAACGTTACAAACATTGCATCATGGTTTGGGTGTTTTGTTCTTTTTATTTCATCCAGCGTTAACATGTGCATACGTGTACCCTGTGAGCCTGGCAACACTTACTGCTCTTTCCAGCCAGTCTCCATCAGCCATAAGTTTGTTGCCCTTCCTGCCAACTTTGCCCCGGGCCGCGTCATCTACCGACTCCAGACCAAGCCTAACCCCAAATACGAATACTACTTCCGCATGCCACGAGGGAACCGTGGAGGAGAGTTCCAGCTGGTCCAGGAAGGGTCCAAGGCTAGCATCAAGATGGTGCGGTCCTTGGTAGGACCACTGGACTATGAGCTCTTCATCTACATGGAGATTTACTTGAAAGGGACATCCAACCTGCTTGGGGAATACATGACCAAACTCAAAGTCAATGTGTCTCCACATCAGTATCCATACCAATAGAATGATTCGTCATAGGGAATGACTGATGAGTGGAGATTGGACAATACATGCAGAGAATTTGACTCAATTGAGCTTCTGGATCGATTTGAAATTAATTGATATTTAGTCTGATGAAGCTGTATATCATTATATAAATTATATCTTATACTGATTAGTAATTTCAACAAAAAACACCATGTGAACATAATTATTTCACTGAGCTGTATTATCGTCTGCTTTGGACAGCATGTTTGTAAACTTATTTAATGTAGTTAAAACAACATTACCCAAGGTATAAATATAATACAATTTTATTACATGTGATACAGTAAAGTATAAAGTATAAAGTTGCTACCAGTGTAAAATATTATTCTAGTAAGTACAATCCTCAATGAACACTGGCTATAGTTACTTAAAGCATTTATATGATTGTATTTGTGTGATTGGTACTTGAAGCCAATAAAACTATTAACAGAATTTTCTTAAAATATTACTTGCAATGAGCAGATCCAAAGTCATATTTGGGTTTGTAAGCATACTTTTTTATTATCTTTATTTTATCTTTCTACTCCCCAATTGTTAACCCTGATTTTTTTTTTATTGGTTGGTTTTATACATGTATACTAAAAAGCTGTACACAATTAACTTATGTTCGAAATGATTTGTTTTCTGAAAAAATAGTCAAAATTTGTTCTCTTATCATATATGAATCCTTCAACCCAAATGATTTTTAAAAAAAACCTTCATTGTGGTCTTTTTCAAAGTCATCAAATTTTTAAATGAAAGCAACAGGTTAATGTGCTATAAGCAAATGTTTTACTCTAGTTTTTCTGCACTTCTCACAATGTGGGAGCATATTTACACAGTGATTCTGTAAATCATCTACAGATAAACTTTCTGTTAATAACCTGTTCAAGATAAATATTGACTCACCCATTGACCATTTATGTTTTGTTTTTATGCTGATAATAACAACTTGCAGTGGTGGGTCAGGCAGGTGTGCATCCCCCCCCCCCCCCCCCACTTTTGAAAACACCTCTCATTGACATGTTAAAATCAGAACAATTTTATCAGCTCCCCCTTGATGGATATAATGTTACTACCACTCAATGGTTATCTGAAAACAAATAAGATGGTGTTTCTGAAGTCATTCACCCTCCTTTATTGTTTAAATCAAATTTATTTTTAATTTAAGGTTGGTTTTAATTTTGTGTAAAAGTATGAGAAGATAATTTGTATATTTTTGCATAAAAAATTGCAGAAAAGTGAATTGCTTAGCTACTTAACTATATTTCTAAAAAATCTTGATTATAACTAGAAATATTTTTCTGTATAATGTTGATTATTAGGTAGTGCTTCTTACGTGCAAGTCATCACTTGGGTTTGATTATCATATTTCATAGATACTGCTACGATCTATTGTAAAGCACTATTATGGTATATAACAATATTATTTGGAAATTATATATTGATTAACGTGTTTGTATGATATAAGTTTTGTATTTTAATATTCAATGTGGGCTTCGACAGGAACAACTAAAGACTATATAATCCAATAATAATGAAATGTTTGATACCAGATGAATTGGCTACTAAATGAAATCTCATTGTAACCATTCACCTTATAATGGAAGTGGATTGTATTACAAAATTACATACCAATAGACTTGTATTTTATGTCTGTTGTAGATGTATTTGAGCAAGTTGTGCATTTAGAGTTGAAATGTACACTCCACACAAAATTTGAATTTATTATACATGAAATTTCATATTCTTCAATAAAAAGAATGGTTTAAAGGTTTTCTGAATATATACTAATACTTGATATATTGACCTTCATTTTCGTGTCTAAACTCTGTATATTTGTAAAGTTTTTAAAGATTTTGAGGGGGTTAATGGTATAGCTTGGGAGTCACTAAAAACATCATTTAAAAAAAAAAGTTATTATCTGTTAACTTACATATATTTGAATTCATTATACATTAAATTTCATATTCTTCAATAAAAAGAATGGTTTAAAGATTTTCTGAATATATACTTGATATATTGACCTTCATTTTCATGTCTAAAGTCTGTATATTTGTAAAGTTTTTAGAGATTTTGAGGGGGTCAATGGTATAGCATGGGAGTCAATAAAAACATTATTTTTTTTTTAATCTATTATTTGTTAACTTACATATATTTTGCATTCTAAGTAGAGAGGCAAAACTTACTCTTTCAGGTTATATAAAATAAGGTTCAAAATCCAAATGGTTATGATAACTTGGCAATTTTGTTATGAAAAATTTACAAAATTGTATTTTCACTATAATTGAGTGATGTTTGATCAACTTATCTTGTTCTATCCCCCCCCCCTTCTCTCTCCTTTCTCTCCTATTCTTTCCTCTGTTATAGTGATGGCATTCAATGTGTGAAGCAGTGTCCTCTCAATACCCCATCCTGCCCTCGAGGGAACATTAATAATACCATCAGCCATACGTTTGTAGCTCTACCAAGCATCTCCTTCCTCAGACAACCAATCAGAATGCTCACGATAGGGGTAAGTGGAAGTAGTGAATTATTGGATGTCTACATTTCATTTCATTATTTTTGTGACCAAAATAAATCTAACATACACTATACAAGTATGTAAGACTACGTGATCAGAACGTAACTTCCTTAGAAAGGAAAACATGAACAATAATATGACTCATTTAGGACCGAAAATATGCTAAATTAAAGAGTGCTGGGCTATACAGCTTTCAACTAATAATCACATGGTCCCTGTTCTCCGTTCCAGCTTCCAAACTACAGGAACGTTTATGGAGGGAACGCAGAGACGTACTTCAGGTCTGTGAGTGGTAATGAAGATAACTACTTTGTCGTCACACGTTCGCTTCCAAGAGGACAACCAACAGGTATGAATCCATAATTCCATTTATAGATACATAAATGTAGTACTATTGGGATAGATTGTGGAATAACTTATATTTACAGGGCCACCCCGAGATAAAATAAACTAGTACAACTAATGCAAAATGCTTCAAATCAGTGATCAGCAACAAGAGGCCTTGTCATTTGTTATAGTGGACATATGTCATGATCATATGACCTTTTGTCCACACCCCCAGCCTTGTCTATGTAGTGTTAAATGGATTGTTTAACTTCAATATAAAAAAAAATTGGTCACTCTTCTAGCAAATACATGTACAGTAATCATTATTACAGACTTGTAGGCCATTCAGGAATTACATGAATTTTCAAAGCTTATATGTTGTATAATTTTTGAGGTATCTACAATAAAAATTGATCGTTGGGACGAATACCTCCATTACACACTTCTTGGCCTCTGGAAATCTGGTCTGAAATCGTTAAGCGCCGCTGAGGAAGTCTGTGTGGTGTAGGTGCCCGCATACAAGCCTGTTCATTTTCTAAGTTTTATGATAGTAAATGACTTCCATTTGCCCTGAATCTTTCAGGCATCGATAAGTGGATATATAGTGAGAGGATTGTATACAATTTACTGTGATTCAAGGTAATTTCACATCATAAAGCAATTCCAAAGGGTTATAAATGAAATTATTTATTATTATCATTCCAGGATATGTGTCGCTCCAAAAACCCATTGAAGGACCCTACCAAACCATCCTGGAATTGGAAATCTTCACAGAAGTCAGGAATGTTATCACACGTTTGCCAGAAGTGACGGCTACTTCATATGTGATGATTCATATCGACGTGGGAGAACATGCTTACTAGATCCTAGCTTGGGGATGCCGAGATGTGTGGACTATCTATGCAGAGACTAAAAATATATAATGTTGTTTAAATCAGAGGGAAACATGAAAAATTGAAAGAAACAAGCAAACAAACAAAAGAACAATCGCACAGAAAATTGCGTGATTATCATGCAACATAAAACTTTTATCATTTAGAAATCTGAATGCATCCCCAAATCTATATTGTACATTTATTTTTGGATAAGAGTTTTTAAAGCATAAGGGGAGATGTGATATCAAGACTAACATTGAAGTTATCTGGAAGCTTTGATATTTCAAATATTTTATACTACATGAGATATACCATTCTTCTGGTTAAGCTTTAATGGGGTTTCTCACTGAGCAATGAATGCAGGCAAGTAAAGCGAATTTCCCCTGTGCCAAATAAAGTGCAAGTCCAGTGTACTCCGTTTTTAGTAGGTATCAATATGACGCATTTTCCTCTTATATGTACCATAGAAAATGTGCTATGTTGATGCCTACTGATCACAAAATAGGCTGGACTCTATTCCAATATGGCACTGTGCAAGTTCGCCTACATGTACATTCGCTGCTCAGTGAGATACCTCAATGTAATTGTTTTTTGATTGATAGAATTATTTCTGTATTTAAAATTTTGTCTGAGAGAAGTGGATATTAAAAGGAGTCAAAAGAGTTTGGGTGATGGCAAGGAAAGGAAAGGAAAGACAAAGGTAACTAATGAATTGAAGAGGGGGGAATATATTAGAATAAATGATCAGCATTAAACTCCAATTAATGTAACATTTTAACCATGAAAGCAGTTGTTTTATGACATGGTGCTATATTATCAGTTTTATTCAGTATTTGATGATAAATTTCTTTAACCAAAAATTTTAACTTTTTCATGTCTGAGCATTTGAAAATTTGTGTAAAACTACATGTATGTGCTGTAACATTGTTTAAAAAATATGTGTGCTATGTATGAGGCAATCAGGTTTAGAATATACGCTGATTACTAAGGGGAGAAAATACAGAAAGGAATTATGCTGACTGTAATGTATATTGCTTTAAATATTAGGCCACATTATTCAATAAATATCACTGATGTTTGATCTGGAATTGAGTTACCAATTAAGTTGATATAAATATAATAGTGTAGTGTCATTAATACACCCGCTATCATATAGGCATTTTGGGCAGATATCTGAACATGTTTTAAATTTTGGAAATGTAAGAATCCCACATTCACAGATTCCTGGATGGCAACAGAAGTTCTCAGAGAATTTTGCATTTTTTAAAGTGAATTTAATGTACTTCAAAAATGATTGTGATTTTTTTTTTTTTACATTTTTTTTTTTTACATTCAAGCTATAACAAAATATAGATTGGGTGCTCTGTTTAAGCAGTTTTTTGAATGAATAATAGTTTGGGGTATATACATGTATATTTACTTGAGATAGAGTGGGAATTTTGATGTTTTATATGAAAATTGACAAATAAATATTGTTAACAGATTAATATAAATGGAAACAAATCTACTTTTTTAATACAATTTTTAGCTGACATATAAACGTATCAGTTAACTGCAATTTCATAGACCAAATTATTGTTTCTTATGAATACGAGTGTAATGAAAATATGTCTATCTTTTTCAACATTATATGGTCATGCATTTCTCAACTTGTAAATAATGTTTTCTTTTTATAATTCTTTTTTATAAATTTGACACAAATCATGCATTGATGTACTACATTTTCTTATTCACTTTTGTATACCTGATAATCACGTGTGATGAGGAACAAGAATTTCTTGCTCAAGAAACCTGTACATGTACAATTAAATATATTTTGAACTAAATATCAATTACTGCTGTTGTCTTTAATCTATTCTATAAAATTGTATTGGGTTTTTGATACTCTGTGTTTGTACTTACATTTAATCATACTGTAAATATTTAATGGAAGTTGGTATATTATATGCCAGATTTTAATCAATTAAATATTTTGATAACATACAGGTGCATCATTCATAGCTGTAGGCCTACAAAGTTTTCCAAACATCTAATTTATGGAGGCTTTTCTACTAAAAAGTGATTTCTTTCACTCTTACTATAGTATCTTTATTTTGTAAAAATCAATCAAAAAGTATTCTGGGTTTTGTACATGATGAATTACAATATTTTCAACAAGATTTTTTTTTTCTGATTCTGATTAAACCCTCAAATAATTACCAACTTTTTTCTGCAACAACTTAGCTTCTACGATGCTTCTTTCTTTACTTGAGGGAGCTTCACCCCAGGGTTAGCCTAGAGTTGTGTAGTGTTGTGCAACTAATATACTGCCATGCCTATATGCAACAATAGGCAGGGTGACGTAAAAGGTGAACACGAGATAGACACCCAAAAAATTCAACATGTTTAATTTTTTTGGTTACCCTTGGCGTAAAACACCGACTACACAACAGAATACTAACAATTGGCTTAGTTACATAATGTTGCATAGACTTGCATAGGGAGTGCATATCTGTGCTCTATGCCACGGGTACAAAAAATATACAGTGGTGGCCAAAATTATTAGAACACTAAGTAAATTTATATTATTTTAGTTGTTTTCATTCAGTTGACCATTTAAATACCTTTAGAATGCCAGGAATGTCTACAAAAGTCATTATTATACTTTTAAAACTAAATAACATAGTCATGTTTTTGGAAATCGCCCCCAAATCGCCTTTTTGTGTTGCGCTACCAATTGTAAAATCTAAAAAATCTTGCCCATATCAGGATCGAAGTGTCATAACGTTAAAAATATCAAGTCTTTCCCTACAAAAGTATACATTTTCTGAAAGGAAATTTCAAGAGAATGTCAAAAATGTCATTCACAATACGATAGGGTGAAGTAGTGACATGTTATGTGGGAATTATTTGTGAGGGGCCCCAAATTTTTAATTCAGAGCCCCCATTTAAGTCCCCTTTTCCTCTGACCCTTAATATTTTAACATATTTGAATTGCTCATGAAATTTCCTTCTAAAAAATATACATTTAGAAGGAGTGTCTTCATTTAATAAAAAAATAGTCTTAACCTTCAATGGGCATGGTCATCTCACCACCAAGGGAGAGGGCGAATCCACCCTTTCCCATTAGACCAAATTTTCTGAAACTTGGCAGGTATTTGAGGTACATCGGAATAAATAAGCCTGCTAAGTTTCATACTTCTACCTCAAATACTTTTTGAGCAATCGGCGTATGTAATTGGCATTTTACTTTTTTGCATTTGGACTACATGTTTAATACACAAGTCTATGGGGAAACGAAAAGCGCATAGCGCAACTATTTTTAATGCTGCGCATTACCAGATGGTTGAAACTATATAAATTTGATATCAAAATATACGTAAGACCCTATGCTAAAAGTTCATGAAAGCTCATGGAACATAATCGAGATCTTTAATCTTATTTCGACAAATGAACTAGGGCATTGATATTCCCATAGACTTTGTGTATGTTCAGGTGTTCTAATAATTTTGGCCACCACTGTATATTTTTTATTATGTTCAATTTGTAAGTTCCCTTGATTTTCATTGGGTAGGTAAGCCAAGTGCATCATTCACCTCTAGACTTGTTATGACAAGCACCGCTTTGATTTGGGAAGGTGGAACTTAAGTAGAAAGTGTTTGGTTAAACATTCCAAATACAACATATAACACATGAATGACTAGCAAAGGGAATACGTTATAGTTTTACTTATAAGCAATTTCAACAAGTGAAATTTTATTAAGTTTAAATACACAAGACCCGTCTTCTCTTGGGATTCATGGTGATTACATCAAAATAACAACAAGATAAGCATCCTTTCTTACCAGAATATGGTAAAATAGATCACTGTTATTTGTCTTCAAATGATAACAAAACCAATTGCCTGTAGTCCACTCCCATTAAAATGAGATACTCAAGACCAAGCTCGTTAAATAGGCATACATCATGCCTACATGTGTAAAATTTAAACCATGAGAATTGAAATCTTGTATCTCTTCATATAACTGGAGTGAACTCTAAAATATATTCAACATACTTTGTTAATCAAAGTAATTAAGCTGTTCTGCACAGCCCTGTAAACCATGTCGGTTTCCATCCGCACACAATAAAAGGTGAATACAATAGATTTTGACACCAAGGTTTCTTAGGAAGAATCACAATTCTAAAAATTTGAAACATATTTCAAACTTTCATTAATTAAACATTGATAAAATAACAAAAACAAAACAAAAATGTTGACATTTTCTAACAGTCCCATTTCCAGCAAATTTTGAAGAGGGGAGACTTGTGTGATTAAAGATTGTTTCATGAGCAGAACTACTAGTTTATGTCTCAAAGGAGAAATTTACAGGAAAAATACCCTTTTATATCCCCTTCCCACACACAAACACACACTTTTTCAAGACCTGTCTTAACTTTATTTGATGAGTGAAAACATATATTTTTTTGTGTGTGTTTGAAAGTTTTTTTATCAGTAATATTTTGTTTACAACTATACTAGCTGAATCAAACAACCAATCTCCTGCACAATATCGAATCAATCCATTAGCAAGCTGTTCTTAAAAGCATTTTTTAACCCAAGATTTAAAAGTAGCTTTTAACTCCTGCAAAAGCATCATCAGTATCAATATAAAAAAAATTGTACACAAAAACATATTAACCTTTGATCCCATATGCATGGAGTATGATACCTGAGAAATGTAGTACCATTAGGAAAATAAAATTCAGCTATAAGCACACTGGTTGTAAATAAACCCTCAAAAAATGTCTTGCAATTCAACTTTGAGTCTCGTATCTTTTTTGTTAATTGTCTATAATTCATTAATTTTATACCATTGGAAAGTTCATTTATTCCTCTTTACACTGATACCCCATTTGTAAAGGTTGTGCAATGCTTAATGCACAGTATTCCTGAATACAAATCAAAGTCAGAAGTGGAAAGTTGCCAAATGAATGGCTATTGTTGAAAGGCAGAGTTTCTATTGAGTATCATTAAATGGGTCATGCATTATTCCTCAATGTTTTCACTTATTGTTGGAAGAAGAAATGTGCCTTTGCCCAAGCTTTTTGCTTGGCAGTGCTTATTTTTCATGAGTAGTCGTTTGATAAAGCTAGGATGGCGCGCTTATCAAATGTTGAGATACGGTTCAGGAACAGAGAACGATTGTGTGCTGAAATGGACAAAAAAAAAATTGTTTTTGATACTGCTTGCTTTGTTTGTTGGAGATGGATGAAAAAGAGATGAGTAGCGGAATTTGTTATGCTGGAAACTTGCAATAACCTGTATGTAACCAATACACAAGTAATGCTCCAAACCACTCGCTGGTTATTTAAAACAGTTCTTTTTACAAACAAATAACAACAAATACTACCTTAATTACCTGAAACAATATTTGACATTCAACCAGAGTATCCAACATTGTGTTGCGCCTAACGCAAAACCAAACAAACACAAAGAAACACAAAAACCTTTTATACAGTTAAGAACTCGATGAAAGCAATAGCCATTCATTTGGCAACTTTCCTTTTCTGACTTTCATTCCAGTTTGCGAGTACTGTGCATTAAGCATAACATAACCTCACAAATGGGGTATCAATGTGACAAGGAATAAATCAACTTTCCAAGATATCAAATTTAACCATCATAACAATCAAAAAAAAGATATGAGGGCTCAAAGTTGAATTGCAAGACATTTTTTAGGGGTTTAGGTTAACAATGTTTCATACACACGTAAATGTTCTTTCCAACAGTACAAATTAACGTAGATATATTTGAAATTCCATTGACATGTATCTACAGTCCATTCCCATTGAAATGAGGTGCCTGGGACCATGCCAACTACAGGTAACTTGTCACGCTGAAACATGGTCACATGTTTGAAATTGGGACCAGAAGAGTCGCCTCATAACAAAATCTTGTATCTGTGCTCATTATTAATGGGAGTGAACTGTGTCATACAAGTCAAATAAACATTCAGGAGCATTTGACGCTCGGTGAGATAACTCTTTTGGAAGAGAATTTGTACGACATTATCATTCACACATGCATGTAACATGTTTAAGTGAAGCATAGATATAAACAAGTATTTCTGTACCTGATAAAATCACTGATTACCAACAATTATCATTCACACATACAGTGGTGGCCAAAATTATTAGAACACCTGAACCTACACAAAGTCTATGGGATTATCAATTTCCTAGTTCATTTGTCGAAATCAGATTAAAGATATCTTTAGTGTGCCATGAGCTTTCATGAATTTTTAGCATAGGATCTTACATATGTTTGATACCAAATTTCTATAGTTTCGACCATCTGGTAATGCGCAGCATTAAAAATAGTTGCGCTAGGCGCTTTTGGTTCCCCATAGACTTGTGTATTAAACATGTAGTCCAAATGCAAAAAAGTAAAATGCCAATTACATATGCCGATTGCTCAAAAATTATTTGAGGTAGAAGTATAAAACTTAGCAGGCTTATTTATTCTTATATACCCAGTACCTCAAATACATTCTAAGTTTCAGCAAATTTGGTCGAATGGGGAAGGTGGATTCGCCCCCACCCTTGGTGGTGAGATGACCAAAATAACCATGCCCATTAATGGCTAAGACTATTTTTTTAATTTAATGAGGAAACTTATTGTAAATGTATATTTTTTTAAAGGAAATTTCATGAGCAATTCAAATATGTTGAAATATTAAGGGTCATTGGAACAATGGACTTATATAGGGGCACTGAATTAAAAATTTGGGGCCCTTCAAAAATAATTTAAAAATCCCCCCATAATATGTAACTACTTCACCCTGTGTTGTTATGAATACCATTTTTTGACATCCTCAGGAAATTTCCTTTCAGAATATATATACTTTTGTAGGGAGAGGCTTAAAATGTTTGATGTTATGACACTTTGATCCTGAAAGGGGTAAGATTTTTAAATTCTTCAATTGGTGGTGTCACATAAAAAAGGGCGACTTGAGGGCGAGTTCCCAACGCATGGCTTTGTTATTTAGTTTTTAAAGTATAATGATGATATTCGGAGACATTCCAACCATTTTATTGGTATTTAAATGGTCAACTGAATGAAAATTATTGAAATCATTTAAATATGCTTGGTGTTCTAATAATTTTGGCCACCACTGTACATGTAACATGTAAAGTGAACCATAGACATAAGAAAGTATTTCTGTATCTGATAAAATCAGTGATTTGAAGGCACTGATCTAGACTTTGTTAAATTTCAATCACTGACCAAGCATGATAAAACCACTTATGACAGTGCTACAATCTAATATCATACACCGTTAAACTCCTTTGCTCAATTTTACTCTCTGATTCAAAATTACCCTGATAAAAAAAAAATATAAGCTATGAACTTTTACATAAGAACATTTCATCCTCACAAAATCTGATGGAAAATACTGCCAGACAATAGATGATCTAGACAAAGGTTAACAAATAATGAGGCTTTCAGATTGGTCTCGTTAAACCATTACTCACATGTTGATACTATTTTCTACACATGTTAATGAATACACATAACCACAAAGTAATATTCAAGATTTTGCTTCCGGTGAATTGGCCTAGGTAAATAAACAGACGCGACCTAATCATATGATAAAGCAATACTACAACAGCCTGATCTGATCTCAACAACAAATAAACAAAGGTTTACACAGTGATTGCACTTGATAATTTCTTGATAGGGTAATTCCTCAATAACAAAGTTACTTTGAAAGTAACATATTGCGTTTGCATTTAATATTATTTATGTACTAAAAAATTTCATTAAATGGAATCTTGATGAGATTTGTTAGGTTAGTTCCTCAAAAATGTATATGGGACAACAATACACACATGAATACATTTTCAGTATAAACAAAATATACTATAGCACTTGATGAAAAATAGATTCTTTTATTAATGGCTTCTGGCCTTTAAATCTGACCTTTAGCATACATGTACATATATTGGCCATTTGTGCAAACTTTTATAACACAGTGTAAACTCCTCATAACTAGGAAACCTTCATGAAATCTTATATTTAAGGGGGATGTTTCACCAAGAGTCAAGTTTGACTTAGCAACACTTGAATTCCTAAATTATGCCATACATTAAGCATCACCTCATTGGTCTGATCATGCTCACGAGATGCACGCTATTGGGAAGCAATCAATCAGATTACGTGTTTGATACTAGAAGTGCTAGGAATCTAAGTCCACCTTAATTCTTTTTTAAACAGGCCCCTGAGGGTGTTTCATAAAGTCGTTTGTAAGTTACAAATGAATTTACGAACAACTGGAACATATTCTTGGGTGCCACACTAATCATATGGCTAATAATTCAGCACAAGACATGGACACCAGTCATTTGTAAAATCATTCGTAACCTACAAATGACTTGGTGAAACCACGCCCAGGTCTGAGAAACACACAGTGAATTAGCAACAGTACCTTGTCAATACAAGAGTTTGCTGTATAAGTCTTAATAACGAGCTTCCACTGTTCCTTGTGTGATATAAAATGTTGGGAACCAGTGACCCCCGTGTTAAAGTATCAAGAGTTAACAACCTCCTGGTTCTAAGGACACAAGATACAATCAAACCTCTCTGTAAAGACCAACCAAGTGAAACAAAAAAAGATACCACTGTAGACAAGTTGCCTTTTTTACATAATAGGAGGTATACACAGCTCAAGAAATGATTATTAGACCAAACCTTATGGGAGCTTAGTAGGAAAGTGGTCCAATAATTATTGCCTATAGTGTACATGACAACTACTGTATAGACATGTGAGCTTCATGGAGAGGTGGCCAGTATTACAACAGGTTTATGGTTGCATTCGAAGAGCTCCATCCAGACGTATCACCTCCCCATTCAACATGGGATTTTGAACGATGCATTCCACCATGTGTGCGTACTCATCAGGGTAGGCCAGTCGGCTAGGGAAGGGAACAGTTCTGGCCAAGAAGGTTCGCACCTTCTCTGGGAGGGATGCAAGAAGTGGTGTATCAAAAAGACCTGCGTGTGAAATACAAATATTTTGGTTTACATATGTCATGATTTGTTTGCTCCTTACCTAAAATAAACAAAATAATGAAAAAGAATGATGTCAGTGAGTTAAATAAAGGAAGAAATATCTTATATGATATTTTAGCAAAAATAATTGAGAGGTTGTTCACTGCATTGATTTGAAGGTAACCTTAATCTTGACAAGGATTTGGTTGGCCAAAACTTGCAAACTAACTTAGATCTAGATTTTAACGAGAGACACAATGTAGACCAAAGAGAAAATCTACAAGTGTTTGTGTGAGAGGGGATTGATTGTACATGTATGAAAGAATAGTTATATATCTAGGTAGGATTGCGATTGCTATGTGGTTCGCTTTATAGCATGACTATAGATGCAGCACCGAAAAGGCGACCAGCTGAATGCTCTAGGAATGGGAGATTGTGGCACCGTAAAGTGGGGGTTCATAAATGAATCCAATGAACGGTGTAATGATATACACTGTAAGCGCTTTGGTTTAAAACAGGTAAAGCATTTTATTAGAAACCGGTATCATTATTATCATAATATTAGAGACTTTTTAGTGGGTCGAATCTTCACCAATTTGGAATGTCATCAAAAGCGATCAACGGCAGGCTAAAGTTTTTCTTTCACTGCATTGGCAGAGTCGGATTCAAACAGAACATGATTAAAGATGGGAATATGGCTGTAACAGTATATTTCCTACACAAATACCTCTGTTTGAAATGTTTTTAGTGACTTTGCTGTTGGTTGGGAGCAGTGTTTTTTAGTAAAGGTCAAGCCCATCCAGTACAGACCATCGTACCTTAAACTGGGACATCAATTGGTCAATGACAATGGTCAATATCAAATAATCTTAACAATGCTAACTAGTGTTGATTTAACTTTGATATTAACCTTGAAGGTAATTTTCAACCACAAGCATCCGTAAGATCAAAACAATTTTTGTACGAGTGTGATCACAATACAGTCAATCTTGCCCAAGTCGAACCGGTTGGGACGGAAGACATATGAAGACGTAAAAACAATAGAATATAAAGTGCAGGTGACCTGAAAAGACTTTTGACTTAACATTAGGCAGTTAGTTATTCCACTAAAAGAAAGTTTGACTAAGGCAAGGTTGACTATTATCACGGACATTGGATGATAACTTTCAAAGAACCAGCAGTACTCAAAATCAATAAATTCATCTGATAAGGCTTATTTGCAATTAAATTGGTGAGGGGTCAAAGTAGAAGGGTTTACAATGAACACTCACATCACACTCACGTTTCGAGTACTTTTGTAGAAACGCCTAATCTACAATTCATTTTTTTTTTAGTTTACCTGCCAGTAAATCAAGAATAGTCACGTCTTCACATAACTTAACAAACAGTTTATCACATTCACGTCATTTAACCCAACACTTCATAGATTAGAGGTCGGGTCTCTATGAAAGTTTGCCCAACATGATGATGTGACATGAGTGTTTTTTGCAAGTTAAGTAAAATGGAAAAAATGTTATGAATTTAAAATTGTATTAATCTCTAGGTGAATTAAAACACAAAAATTGAAGATTTAATATCTTTGGATATCCCTTTCAAATTAAATATTCATTTGACAGTTGATACGCAAAAAAATATTGAATGGTCTTGAGATAAGATACCATACATTTCGTGGGCTGAAAGCATGTATTCCAAGAGTTGGTACAAAATGGAACAATTAAGGGCAATTTGCAACAAAAGTGAATGTAAATGATGCACAATTATTTATCGGTATATTACTACAATTCTTGATGCATAATGATGCACAATATATCCGCAAAATCCAGGAAACCATGAAATACTGGAACCGTAGAGCACAATCATCATCAGAATACTGTTCGCATACTGCATAGTCATAAAAGTCAATTGTCGTGATTGACTAAACACACCTTCATACATTTAACATAATTAACCAGTTATATTAATGGAACTTGGACAAATCCTGTAGCAAGATCTTCTACCTAAAAGATTAGCAGTTATCGTTGTTTGTTGATATTGTATTATGTTGTCATGAAAAGGGAAGCATTAATTGAGGGTATACATGTACCTGGTGCAATTGTGCAAATCCTGATCCCCTGTGATGCCAAGTCTCTTGCGATGGGTAGAGTCATGCCGACAATGGCACCCTTAGAAGCTGCATAGGCTGCCTGGCCCATCTGCCCATCATACGCAGCAACACTAGCTGTATTCACGATGACCCCCCTCTCCCCATCAGCATTAGGATCGTTCTTGCCCATGGCACCTGCAGCTAGTCTGGCCACATTAAAGGTACCGGCTGTGTTGACCATCAGAACCCTCTGGAATTCCTCTAGGGGATGGGCTCTGTCTTTGTTGAAGTTGTAGGTCTTGACAGCCACACCAATGCCTGCACAGCTAACAGCCAGGTCAAGACGCCCAAAGGAGTCCTTGGCGACATCTATAGCTTTTGTTACATCATCTGTAGAGGTGACCTGTTGGGGGTTGACATTTTGTGAAAATCAATCAAACTGAAGAAGATCTTTTGCATGCAAGCCTCTCTATTTTCAACATATACAGTCTGTGTAAAAAAAAATGGTACAATCGGCGAAAAAATAATTTAGGTGTGAAATCTTTTCATATTATGTGGGTTTGTGGTACCAAATTAAAGCCAAAGGATTTTTCTTGCTGATGCGCTTTATTTTGTATAATTTGCTTTCGTAGAACAAAAGTTTTGTGCGACAAGGAACAAATCGAAATTACGCACTTCTATTGTTCTGGAGCGCTGAATTCACGGTCATTAGGCGAAATCATACACAAGGCATGGGACGGCATGCGAAAAATTGATTTTTCTTGATTGTAAAAAAATTAGTCATATCTCAAAAAATTCTGCTCCAAATGTGATGAAAAAAATTGCATATGAAAGTCTTATTACCCTGCTTTTTGGAAGTACTAAACAATACCAGGTTGTGATTTATCTTCATGCTATAAAAAAATGTTTTCCACTTGTACCATTTTATTTGACACAGACTGTAGATCATAAATGCTGAAGTTACAATGATTCCCCTTGACAATGTACATAGTAAAGGCCAGAGCAAACGTCAGATTATCCAACTTAAAGGGAAGGTCTGGACCCAAAATAAGTTGTTTTCATAAGAAGCAGAAAAATTAGAAAACAGATTAAAACAAGTTTGAAGAAAATCAGACTAATAATAAGAAAGTTATGAATATCTTTATGATGCACAAAAAATTGATTGCTATACCAAATTGGCAACAGCTGTGATGTCACAGGGGCACAACTTTCCATGCAGTTTCTATACGGTTTTATGATAAATTTTCACTTTATTTGTTAAGAAACTGTTTTCCTCATAACTTTGTCCAAGATATATTGATGGCAATGTTATTGCATCTCTGTATTTCATAAAATGAGAATTATAATAACATTTCAAAAGAAAAGTGATATTTTTCATGAAATTCAACATTTTTATACTGAAAAAATACCTAAAATATTAGTTTTTTTGTATTTCTAGATGGGGTGCTGATTTTACAATACGTGTATAGATACAATAGCATATTGCCATCAATATATCTTGGCCAAAGTTATGAGGAAAACAGTTTCTCAACAAATAAAGTGAAAATTTATCATAAAACCGTATGAAACTGCATGGAAAGTTGTGCCCCTGAAAATTCAAACTGTAAGGTATTCACTTACGTCTCCAGGAGAAAATTTACAGCTATCTCCCAAGCTCTTGGCAACTTCTTCACCGGGAGAGTTTGGTAGATCCACAATGACCATCCTGGCGCCATTCCTCACCAATCTCTCTGCTGTGGCCCTACCCAGACCAGAGGCACCACCTGTTACCAATCCAACAAGTCCCTGCACGTATGAAAAGCATTAGTAAAATGATAAAAACCTTTCAGGACAGGGAAGTCTATAAAAAGTTCACAAAGACTTGTTCTGATTGGCCGATGATAGCAGCAGACTTTTGAGCACACCTATACAATTATTAGTATACATACAACGCCGTACCGACAATATTTTCGATAGTCAATATAGCTAGAATAACAAATGAACTAGTTTAGTCAATGTTTTATTATATTATTTTGATATTCTAACCTTAATAATAGGCCGTAACGCCTACCACTAAAGCTATGTCGGGACTGTGGCAAAAAATGTGTGTGGGAATGAATGCGTTCCCATACTCTATTCTGCTTCTAGCTTTCAAAGCCAAACATGATCTTGCTCCTTCATATGTGTCTGCTCTCATCTTACTACAATCATTGGCACTTGCTCACCTAAACCTGGCACCTGGACCACACACCCGCACACGGTACGGCAAGCGCACCTTCTCTTCAATCGCTCCCAAAATCTGGAATAAGCTACCTGCAGAAATCTGTGACACCACGTCAATCGACTCATTCAAAACAAGATTAAAAACATACCTCTTTGCATCACATATGTCTTTGTAGCATGTTTATTATTGTATTTTGATTACATATGAAGATGCAACAAGTTTTTCCATTTACCAGTATAATTCTATTATATTGCATTATAATAGAAATGGTAATAATTGCACTTTATACATGTATGTCTGTAGTATATAATTTAGTAATTAAAATTACGATTGTTAATTGTATTGTAATGTTGAAATATATAAGTACCCCATTGCTGTAATTAATAAAAATAAGCACAATAATTATGTAATTCTATTATTTTGTATTTGTTAAATTTTATTATATCATGTTGAGCGCATTGAAATGATCATGTAATGCGCTATATAAATGTTACCTATTATTATTATTATTATCATTATTGTACGGTTTTGCAAAAATCAGCAAAATATCGGTGTTTTTCATTTTTCATTTTCATGATAGTAAAATCAAGTTTATAGAAAACCTATTCTTTGATAAATTAAAAATAGAGTAAAGTGTCTGAAATTCGACCCTTGCCGAGAATCGACCGGTTTGGCAGAAATATTCAAGAAAAGACTCCAAAACACACTCAAACACCCTCCAATCAACTCATATCACACGCACACATCGTCACTGAAGACAACCAAAAAAATCATTATAAATACCATAATTTTGCTCCTAAAATCCAGAATTTTGTCCAAAATCTTGAAGCCCCTGCGCGCTTAGTAAAAGGTTCAGAAAAAACGATCGGGGAAAATGTGATTAAACTTCGAAAACTTGAGATTTGATGACGCAGTTTTTTGCCACGCTCGAGCCCCGATCGTGACTCTGCAGTGCTAGAGTTACAACACTGCAAACATGGGACTGGCGAAATTTTTTTTCCTACCCTAGTTTCGACATGGCATTCATGCGCCGGTGCCCCCGATCTCTCGGTAGAGCGCGATGTGCTACCGATTCGGCGAGTGAGCCATGATTTCTGCGGCGTGCGGTGCGTGCTGACTTTTCACGCCAGGTTGAATTTATGCAATGGCGTGTCGTATCTTGGCAACAAGGTAGGTGTTACTAAACTTACGATTTTCCTATTAAACATTTTGTGTTTCATTTAAAAATTGTGACCATTATTTAATTTATAATATGCTTCTAAAATATTTTGAAAATGAAAGATGATGTATTTTTCAATTTCAAACTAGAGCTTCAAAAAGCTTTAATAAGTGGTCAAATTTCGGGCACTTTACTCTAAATCTAGATCTACATAGAAATATGGGAAGGCTTCAATTTAGAGTCAATATTTTTGCAAAAAGGAGAAAAATCATGGGGAAAAACCAATGGACCAAGAAGATGCAAAACCTGTCATCCTTAGTCCCACTTTCACTAGGTCAATTCTTTGTATTGACTTAGTAATCCTACGAGTGCCTAACACTAAATGTTAGCTGGGAAAAACTTCTTCTTCTTGTATTGCAATCTTGAGAATGAGAATATCATCTATGATCTCGTGACTAGTCTACTCCTGAACGTCCTGTCTTCTTAATGTCTAGAGTATAGCACTTGACATATTGTATTACCGGACACTATCATGATACCGGACACTATCATGATTCGGGACGCACATATTACTGCGCACTAAAGCAATTTTGTGCACGTAGCTCGGCGCAGTTGAATTCCACACACCAATACATGGAACAAGATTGCTAAAATGAGGCGAAAAAATCAAAGTTTTACCTTATTTTTCTCTAAAATGATTTTAGAAAAATGGTCCAAATTTCGTATTGCATACCTTTACAATTAACAACTGATATATTTTCTGACGAAAAAACGAGCCTTGTTTGCCGAATTTCAATCTCTCGGCGTCTGCGTCGAATGTTGACGTGCGGTGTATATATGTGGTGATTGATTCTAGTGCGTATGCAGCATGGTTTTCCAACGATCGCGCAAGCACAAGAGCGATAGATCGCGAACACGACGGACGTCGATAAACAGCAGCGGCGTAAATCCGTGTCGAGGAGTGGGGGGGATGAGCGAAATAATTTGCCAACTTGTCGCTATCTTGTTTGACATAGGGCCTACACAAGCACTCGTGACACACTTTTTAATACCCATATACGGTGGAATGGATTTGAGAGGGAAGGGGGGTACGAATAGAATTTGTCATTGAATGTATGTTTTTTAGCTTTATGGCTGCCTTGATTAGTGTTCATTTCAGTAATGGAAAAAAAAACTAATGCGAGCGCGAAGCGCGAGCCAAAAATTTTAAGCTAAAAGTTGAAAATATTTGTGCATTATAGCTCTTATTTAGTATTATCGAGCGCGAAGAGCGAGCCAAAAGATTAAAGCTGAAATTGGATATGTTTGTGCATTAAGTCATATATAGATATATATATGTAGGCCTATAATGATAGTAGAGGTGGCGGAACGGATTTGAAAGTCACAGGGGTTGATAAACAAAAGTGCACCGTTCTGAAAAGGGTTACACTTTAGATCAGAGACATGGATCTAAAGGAAAATATATTCGGAGACGGAGGGGATACAAAGAAAATTTGTCTTTGAATGTATGCCTTTAAGAATCATAATGGCTGCCTTGATTACTGTTCATCTTAGTAATGGAAAACTAATGCGAGCGCGAAGCGCGAGCCGAAAATTTTAAGGTAAAAGTTTGAGATATTTGTGCAATATAGTTCCAATTAGTATCAGCGAGCTCGAAGCGCGAGCCAAAAATTTTAAGCTGAAATTGTTTGCGCATTAAAGGTCCTATATAGTAACTGCGAGCGCGAAAAAACAAAACAAAACAAAACAAACAAAACAAAAGACATATAGTAGTGCCGGCGGAAAGGATCTGAATGGGGGTCTCGATGGAAAAATGGCACATTTTCTGAATAGGGGGACACTTTAGATCAGAGGCAGAGACCTGAAGAGAAATTTATTCGGAGAGGGAGGAGGTACAAAAAAAAATTGTCTTTGAATGTATGCTTTTAAGGCTGCCTTGATTCCTGTTCATTTTAGTAATGGAAAAAGTATTGCCAGTGCGAAGCGCGAGCCAAAAATTTTTAAGCTAAAAACTGGAGATATTATTTTGGGCAGTAAAGATCCTATTTAGTATCAGCGAGAGCGAAGTGCGAGCCGAAAATTTTGTATACATTTAGAAGATAAATAAAAATTTTGAAGTTAAATAACAGCGATAGAAAACAAATCCACAATCTTTGCTATGAAAATTTTGTGGGCTACAGCCCCCAAGCCCTCCAACATCCTAGCCTGCACACAACTGCATTAATGTTTTTGATTGTCAACAACATCCTTTCCCAGCATTGCCTTTTCCTAAGGTTTACCCCCAGAGGAAGGCATTGGATCCAACCTTTTTATACGTAGGTTAATGTTTGTTATACTTAGTGCGAGGTCGCATAGCGACCGAGTAGGAATTTTTGGGGGGTTTTGGAGTAAAAAAGAGGTATTTTAGTATTGAAAGCGCTATTTTAACCAATAACACAATTATCTAGTGTTTTTTTTTTTTTCATTTCTTTCTTGAAAACAGGGGGGGATGTTTGTACAGGCCATCCCCCCCTCCTCAAAATCTGGGGGGGATGTATCCCCATCCCCCCCGGGATTTACGCCCGTGATAAACAGAATTAGTGAACGATCTAATCTATGATTATGCGAAGTTGATAAGTTGAAGCAATTATCTTTCACACAAAAAGATCAAGAAATAGAGTCTAGGAATAAGGCCATGCGTTTTGAATCGGGCCAGTAAATAAGTGGATCTGTGACATCTGCGAGACACTTTCGGGTACATTCCTTTAATTTTCTCAGCTGATATACCAGCTATGATGTTGTATTTTGGGTCAAAATAAAGCTTATGGTGAGAGGAATACAGTAATTCCAAAAAGTTTTCAAAAATAATGTTGATTTTTTTTCTTAATGAGCGGTTAATTGGCAACATGAGTGGGGTGGAAGAGGATCAGGAGGGGGAGGTTCAGGAGGTGCAAATTTTACTGGAAGCACATTTATGGACTGCAGTCACCATACAAGATCATGCAATTGTGGATTTTTATAAATAATTCATCATGATGATATTTAGTTTAGATTAACTTCAACTAAATCTATGTAATTAAGCTTATTAATTAGTTTTTACTAATTAAGCCCAAGAGCAACATACCTGGCTGCATTATCGCTCAAGCAAACAGTGTCTTTTTATTAGCAATGTGTAATAAATACTTCAGTTAAGGTTACTTTGGAGACTTAAGAGATTGTTTGAATATAAAATATTTCGAAAGGAAAATATTCATTAATCATAATTCTTTAGTAAAACAATAAAACCAATTAACAAATAAACAATTAATTATTGTGATTTTATCATGCAGACAATGGGTGAGAATTATGGGAAATTTGAAGAGAGAAAGTACAACCTGGCAGAAAATGAAATACACCTTGGTAGTGATAATTTATAAATACACTGTAGAATTAAATTTGATTGTATAATCGATGCCAAAAAATTACTTTACTGTTATTGTTTTGTTTTATTTCATGTAACACCTGACATGGCCATGTTGATCATGACGAGATTCACATCACATATAGTTTGGTTCCAAAGGGTGCATTTTTTATGTTCTTAATTTATTTTTTAAGAATCAGTTTGTAAATAGTTAGTTTTCTTTCAATTTCCTGAATAATTTTGAGTGTTTTAAGAATTTATTTTGGCAAATAATACATTTCTATGATAATATATCTAGAAATATTCCATTGTGAAAATTATGAATAATGAGGCTTGCACAAAATTATTTTAATAACCTTAGACCCTTGAATGTTATATATATGTCTGAAAAGCTCTGAATGAGAGGAATTAAAAAATACCACTTTTAAAGACCAATACTCCTTTTTTACTGTTTCAAAGTTTGGTCTTTGTTGCCATGGTTTTTAGGTATGTTTGGTTCCGTAACTTCTAATGCTTACACCCAATGCCAATTTTCAGAGCTTTTCTGAAATCCTCAGTTAATTTCCTTTTAGAAAAGATATACTTTTATGTATAATGTGTAGTATTTAAAGTTAAAAAGATTCAAATAAAAAAAGACACAATTTTCATGTTGCAAATTCATGTCACACGAAACTGGCCTAATTCAAAACGCATGGCCATAAACGATAAAGCTAAAAGGATAGATCTAGACCCTCTATGTTTTATAAAACAAAAATCCCCAAATAAATCCTAGGTTAACTGCAATGACAGTCTAGTCAAGAGAGATAGCATCTAGAGTCTATTCATAATTATGATGATCGAAAACAAAACAACACGTAATGTTGTATCCCATATACTAAACCGACCAGCCCCTGTCGCAAAGCGACGGGAACTAACAAGTCAGTAGGCATATTTGGTGAAGGTTTGAAAATATCTATACATGACCACAAATTTCATGGTCAAAAATACCTTATTTGAATTCATACTCATATTGAATCAAATCTTTGATGTTTTTCCTCGAATTGGTGACATCTGCAAATGTATCACATGAAGTAATCAACTAATAATGAACAAAAATACAGGAAAATTGAGCCCATCCACGTATATTTCTCCGTGTGTGCGCTGTCTTCACCACAGAGTTAAATACATTTTCACAGTAAAATGACGTCATAGAAAATGGTAGCGATGGCACCAACACTATGAGAAGAGACAAGGCCAACGGAAAATTCATTTTGGTAAGTCAAAAAGCTCTTATATAATTCAGTTTCATGACGGCCGTATTTTGAAATATCATACATGCGGCATTGAACTATCTTTTTACATTAGAATTCATGCAATAAGTAGGATGGGGGGTGCGATGACTGTGAACTCATACAGAAAATTAAGCTCTGTTTCGGTCTAAGGATTAATCGCCACGAATACGTTGTAATCGTCGTTATACATGCAGTTATCAAATATTTTGGTTCTCTACAATATTTCCAACTTTGGTGTGCTTGAAAATCTTGCAAGGAGTTATTGATTTTAAACCTTTCAAATAGGCTAGTTAAATCTCGGTGTCGGTTACATCCAACCTAGTCGATATGACAACTGGGTATACTAATACGACTGATCCGTCACTGGTAACATGGGCTGGTGGTGGAAGTAATGACCCGTCTGCCTTCGCAACGGGGCTGTGTTATAGTTTACCCATATACATGATATAGGGTGCGCGTCCGGAATCACAATGAAATTTGTCGGTCAAAATAATTGTTTTTCATAGAGGGGTATGCGACAAGCACAATACAAAGAAAACTATTGGCTAAATATCAAATAATTTTACATATTTAGATGATCTATAATTTTCATAAATTTTGGAAACTAGCTGCACCGCGACGCTATGCGCCGGGCAACTAGCAGGTCCACACTACTACAGTTGAAAATGTGTTTTCCCCCGATCCTTCTTTTTAAAGGCCTTTCGCGAAATTGATAAATTACTTCGGCGACAATTCGGCTCCTCGCGAAAAATATAAAACTGCTCTGCCCCATATGTGGCCTGGAATGAAGTTTCTTGCTGCTTCTTAGTAGGGATGTCCACTAAATTTTTAAGTTATTTAAGTTGTTTTTGGCAGCTTATTTGATAGAGCATTTTAAAAAGAAACATTTTGGTACTTGAATTATCACAATTGGATGTTCCGTTTCAAAGATATGACCCAATGATGTCTAGATTACAATGAGCTGCGTAGAACACTTTTCAAGTTTCAGACAAAGCCAGAAAATTGCCAAAGCTCAAGTTTATGGTTCTTTGTCTTTGATTATTAAACCAAAATCATACAACCATTTTCTACATGTGTATCAACATGAAATGAGTATTATTTTTAACAATTGAGTAGATATACAAAGATACAATTTATGGCAGTAAACTGATGGTTTGACATGTATGTTACCATATGTGATCCAATATGACCACCGTGGGAAAATACTCCATAGGCATGTTTCAATAGACACCTAGACAATGGCTATTTTCATGGTGGTGTGGCTCAGAGCTGAGTGTTAGACAGGGTAGAGTTAATTTTAAAACTTAAAATTGGCCAGTGGTAAACATGTGTGTCTTTTGTTTTTCACCAATACATTTTTTTTCAAAATAGTGAAATTTTATAATATATATCTTTCTCCTTATCTGAATCTATTCCAATCATGAAACAATCCAGTCATATAACACACATCAACACAGAAGCATCACTTTGAACACGCTGTAGTTTTTTTATATCCTTTTTCCAACAGGAGAAGTTGATCTTCTGCTGAGGTAATTTCTAAGGAAGAAACTGACCAATTAGGAATAAAAATGATTGATATTACCACTGGCCAAACGACAATTTCGAAAGCTGTTTTTTATTGAAAATTTTGCTGTTTCTCTGCCTGTGTATTATTGAGTAGGAGAGTGCATGGGTTATTGTTTCATTGTAAATGCATGGGTGACTACATCCCATACAGTGAAGTGGAAACCGTTCTAGTGGCTTTTTGCTTTTGTTTGGCCATCCCTATTCTTAGTTCTCCTTCTTCGTTCTTCTTTCTTTTACTTTTTTTTTTTTTTTTTTTTTGGGGGGGGGCTGGGGTTGTTGTAGGCGTATACATTACCCTCCCATTCTCCCATAGATCTCTCCCTGATTTTATTTGGCTATTGTGAGATCTTTATTCATTTTATATATTGTGGGGGAAGGTGATGATTTTCATTGCGGGGGGGGGGGGGGGGGGGGGGGTGGAGCAATAGTGTATGTAAATTTTTTCGTGTACCCTTAGCGTAACTAGAGGTTTGCCCCCGGTGAGGGGGGCGATGAGCAAATTGTACATATTTTTTTTCTGCGTACCGGGTACCCTTGGCAACACTAAAAGTTTTCGGGGGGGGGGTGGAGCAATAGTGTACGTAAATTTTTCGCGTACCCTTGGCGTAACCTAAAAGTTTTCCGCGGGGGGGGGGGTGGAGCAATAGTGTACGTAATTTTTTTTTGTGTACCCTTAAGCGTAACTAGAGGTTTGCCCCCGCGAGAGGGGCGATGAGCAAAATTGTACATATTTTTTTTTTCTGCATACCCTTGGCATAACCTAAAAGTTTTCTGGGGGGGGGGTGGAGCAAATAGTGTACGTAATTTTTTTTTGTGTACCCTTAGCATAACCTACTAACCTAGAGGTTTGCCCCGGGGGGGGGGGGAGGGGGGGGGGGGATCGGACGATGGGCAAAAAAGTACGTAATTGGAGGATGGGACCAAAGTATACGTAAAGAATTTTTTTTTTTTGCGTACCCTGGCCTGGGACGCAAAAATAACATAAGGTCTGGCCCCACCCCACCCATTCCTCTAATTCTATATATTGAACACTCCTTTTGCTGTTCGAGCTATTGTATTATATGGATGAAGAAAGAAATAAGTTCAAGTGAATGAAAATCACACTTGATTTGCATGCACTACTCACTTTTCAAGGCAGCTTCTGTCACTCGCTCAGGTCATTCAGTCAATACACTTGTATGGAGGATCGCCGAATTCACGTAAATTTTCTCTTTGTATGGGAGGATCGCTGAATTCACGTAAATTTCTCTTGTTGCTGTTCGAGCTATTATTTGGATGAAAATCGAAAGAAAGAAATTTAACTGATGAAATCACACAAATTAAACCATATATCTTGGCCTAATTCTTGATTTGCATGCATTCAACTTCTCACGCCAAGGTAGTCTCTCTCACTCGCTCGCGTTCGTTACTCAGCTCGCTCAGTCATTCAGCTCAGTCATTCACTTTCCAATACGATATGTGTGGAGAAACGCGAATTCACGGTAAATTTCTATTTTTTTTTTAAATATCAAACATAAATTAAAAACTAAAGGCCTACCAGATGGCTGCTTTTTGCAAAGATAGTTGATGAACATGACTTTACGATGGTTATTTTACGTGTATTGCAGTTTTAAAGTCCATTTTAATGATGCGGACATGACAAAATCCATTCGAGAAACAAATCGTCTACAATCCTCTTTTTCACACAATCTACCTAAAATAACTCAGTATCTTCACTGATCGTATGTAAACTCAGCTCTGTGTGGAAACCAAAAATACACCGATGGATGTGGAAAGGACATTATGCTTACATGCAGGGCGATGTTCGTGGGGCGAGAGTAATATGGGAAGACTGTTGGGTACAGTAAATGAGAGTTCTGTGCAAGATGACGTCACGCGTTTGTCGTCTGTTTTGTTCGACGTCGAGCTTCAACACGCAAGTCAACAAGGATTTTTCATCAGGGAAATCGACGATTGCCTGCACGTTCAAAGTCTTAGCGGGCTGAAAATGCGACGTGACATCGACGGGCGGCCGACCCGACCCGAGTGCTGAAGCGGGGGCCTCGGCGAGGCGAATTCAAGGAGGAGAAGCAGGTTCGTCGACCCTCCCTTGCAAAGTCTATGGACGACCCCCCACGACGTTTAACGGTATTATTATATAGATAGCTAGTGCGAGTTTTCTCTTGACTTTATTTCTTTTAATTGACAAATTGTCTTTTTTAAAGCACTGTCCAGCAATACACTGCCATAGTGATAGTCTAGTACTATACCCGGTTGTTGTATGTCCAGACGGGTTGTTTGTCCGGACAAGACAGCAATTTTAGGACCTTTGTGATCAATATTTCATCAATCGACTGAAAGTAATATCAGACAATATAACAAAGCACAAATATTCACAAATATTTTTGCTATTTACTGCACCAATTTTGAATAAATCCAGAGCATAAGATATCTGTTTTTATCGGCTTAAGTGTCCGGATAACGGACCCCCCATCCACTCATATGTACGAGATCAATATACAGTAGTATATTGACCTCGTATTGAATAAGGGACTTTTGGTTGTAGGAAAAAACATGTTGATAAATATTGGGTTATTGTGAAGGACATTTACAAAAAACATACAATTATTTAGATTAATCATACGTATGTTCTTTAAATCTATATATATATATTTTTTTTTTATGTATTCAAAGTGTGAAAAAGAATGTTGTTGTTGTTGTTTGTTTAGTTTTAACGGCGCATGTCATTCAATTTTGAATATTCACGCCAATGTTTTATTGTTTTTAATTTTTTATATTTTTATTTTGGGGTTGTAATAGTAAAATTTGGAAATCGTGATTTTGAATTTGTAGCAATTTTTAAGGGAATACAAACAAGCTGTCAGCACTCAAGTCACTGCCTATTTCAATGTATTTTCTGGCCAGTCCGGCTCGGTACATTGAGCAGACTTCTCAGTTGAATTCAGCCTAGGCCCCTCCAATACTAGTCAGGACCGTGTGATGCATGTTTTTATATTATTCACCTCATCTTCAGAAATGACAATAAAGCATGTAATCATAAAAGGAAATAAATCTTAAGAGGCTAAAGGCAGACATTTTGGGTTTTTTCACTACTGGTGCAGTTAGTACTTTTAAAGGGCCTATAATAGGCTGAAACATATATTTTCTTTTTACAATCATATATACATTCTTTTTACTTTTCTACTTACTTTTCAAAAGTGGTATTACATGGCCCATTAATCATATTAACACTTTGGCCTATAAACCAAATGGGTCAATAAAACATAACATATAATATAAATTCACACAAATATTAATTATTCAAGAAAGGTTATCAAATATAACATGATATAAGAGAAACTCACCGCTGGTCTTGATACAGGGACTGAGTACTTCCGAAGCGCCTCCAACATGTAGCTATGGCGCTATTGTTAAGAGTCACAAATCAACTTCACCCATACGAAAAATCGGCATCGTTTCAAAACAAACTCGTACCACATCATACTTACTTACGTTGTATCGTGTGAGTTGACCCACATCATTATCATCGTTCTTTTACTGAATCGACCACTGGGTAGAAAAACTGAAAGACATCGTTTTAGTTGAGTCATCAATGAAGAGAATCTTTTGGTAATCTGGTTTGGACTGTCAGTCTTTTGTGCAGCCGTTTACACTATACGGTAGCACTTACAGTGGGCCAGTATTTTGAACAGGTCAACTAGGTGTCGAAAAAAAGATTTGGTTATGTTATACAATGCATTTATTTTACGCGCACATGATTAGAAGTGGGAGCTGAAAACCAAAAACATTCCAAGTCGGAATTTTGTCATACCAAAATAGGATTACTCGTGTATTTATTTAAAGTCTTCAATCCTGCACTCAGCTCCTTGTTTTCTAGTTATCGATTCTAGATGTTAACAATATCGTCTCATGATTGCAACATTCATGGCATGATTTGTTGAATAACAAACCTCCTCTCGTTTCCATGAATTTCTCATTTTAAACACCCATACGGATTTAAGAAGCAGATGCAAATAAGTGAATATAACACTCTTTGAAAAAACAGCTATTTCGTAATTCAGGTGCTTTTATATGGAACGCTCTTCCAAATGAAAGTAGAAAAACAAAATCACGGAAACTTGTAGACAATCATGACAAGCAATTCTTCTTGCAGAGTAATTTTTTTTTTCATATTTCATTAATTTCGTATGTAAATAGTTGTAAAAATACTGTAAAATAGTATGTAATAAATTGCATAGTTTAAATAGATTATAGTTCTTGTACATAATATGTTTATTTATTGTAAAATGTGAATATCACAGAAAGCAACTAGACGGGGCCAACCTAGAACTAGACTTTAGTATTTGTTGCGTCCATTTACCAAATGCTATTATATTGAATTCTGTTTATATGATTTATTTTGCAATATTCTGGCTAATAAATAAATACAGATACAATACAATAAAATAACAACCTTTTCGTCTCTGATTCAGTGAATTTTAAAACTTACATAATGTCCACTTAACCTTTACTTTGATGTCGCAATATTGTTGATCACTCTCTGACGTACCTCCCCCTTACATGAAGGACCTAGGACCACTCCTCTCTTTGGGTCCAAGTCCTAACTTCAAAAGAAGTGCAATAGTTGCAGATGTCCCAATAATATAATATAGATTACATTGTGGCAGACCGTTTCAGGCAGTTGATGAACCATACACTATTAGATTAAGTATCCACAAATCTTTTATAACCAAAATCGTGTCATCCCTAATACACGACTCATTTTGGTTGTCTGATCTCACAAAGTAAACTTTCAAAATCCATTTGGTTGCATGCATGGTCCTATGCAAACCCTATTCAAATTGTATTGTGGAGTACAAGGGTAAGAATTTTCACGAGTCCTTTTTAACCCAAATGTGACGAACCCTATAATAAAGAAACCTCTGACGACAGTGTGTTCAAAACTTTTGCCTTTATAATAACAAAAACGCGTGATTGGGGTTTCCCTATAATTCAAACAGAATATACCAGATGCCAAATCGCCAGAACAGATGATAGATCTGCGGCCGGCTTGATTTTGTCTACACCAGCCCTGAAGAACTAATAAATTTGGTTGCAATGGTGTAATTATGCTTCCACCAGTAACCTATGATAGTTACAGAAGGTCGCGGTTAATGCCAAACATACACGCGGTTATGCTCACCTACACGCCAATGTAAGACTCCTCCAGAGTTGACCCCATGTCACTCGAGGCCCTATCAACAAGATACATATATCAAATCCTCGCCCTAAAAAAATAAAAAAGAAAACAACAGAAGCAAAACAACAAGCGAACCCAGACATCCAAAGGAAAATCAAAATGAAGAACAGAAGCCATACCATGAGAGCACTTTACTGTCAATGCAGAAACAGTGCAGTGATGAGCATATTTATATGAAATATTGTCAACGGTATAGCTATACAAATTAACACCTTATGATAAGTGCACATGAAAAATAATATAAATTATACATACGCTACACAAACGCAAGTATTAATGAATATTCACAGAAAAATATTCCCAAAAAGTTGATGAACAGATGACCTATACTTTAACCTGACCACCTCCATCACGCAAGAAATAATATAAACCCCAAACAATGATTGATTACTTTTACGGGCTTATAGTGAGTACAGTAATTCCGATAGGTGTATGCGATACAGACTAGGTATTTATAAACAATAGTATTATCTACAAAACACAAACCACATGGCCGCGAAATTTCTAAGAGAGCGACATCTGTTACCATGACTTAGCTCAAGCATGTATGTCAACCCATCTTTCTTCTACCATATTTTAAAAATTCTCCGCTGATCGATTCAAACCCACAGGCCGAATCTAACCAAACCATTGTACAATATTATACCAGAGACATACTATGCTCCACTGTTGTCCAGTGTTCTGTTGTCAGCGGATTATCAAAATACCAACAAACGAGCAAGAAAGGTTTATCAACCTATTTTAAATGGAGGCCATGAGCCCATTTTTTACTTGAGGAACCACTTTCTGCTCCGCCCTGTCACCATCAATCCATCTAACCTTTAGTTCTAACACCATCATTCAAATCTCATCCTCCTGCACACTAACAGAAATCCTTTCCGCAATCAGTAACTACCATTTTTATTCCTCAGCACATCGAACCAGTTCATACATTCATAACCGTCACAATACTCCCCACCTCATATTTAGTCGTAACCTACACAATTATCTCACTTCAGCGTACTACTAAAATCACCATTACCGCACAAATAATCCACACGATATCAGTAATCAGCATCTTACACAGCCAAAATCACCGAGTCTCGCGAATCATAATCTCATAAATCCTACCACCACCAATCGATATGAATGATCCAAATCAACAGTCATACGATCAAATAATGAATAATTTATAAACACTTTCATTTTCAGTTACATAATCACTACCAGGATAATTATCACTACGACCATAACCAACAACCGCCAAATCAACACAACAACATCATGACTTATATCATCACACCAATGCAACGCATTCACTACAATTATCATCACTATCGCCACACCATCCGCCATTATCAATCATCACACACCGCCATCATCATCACACCATCATAAATCCCACATCGCATTTCATCATCACTAACACCCTAACCATATACCATTGATAATCACACATCATATCATACCATTTTCATCAGCCACACATCATACCATTACCATCACACCACCACCAATACTCGCATACTATCACCACGATCTGGCGAGAACACAACTTCTGTACCTTAACACAAAACTACTACTAGTATACCATCATCTTCAAAATAATTCATACTTTCTTTTAATAATGCTCACATCACTTCAAAGGCGATCGGAAGAAACAAGGTATACATGAGAATTACTGAATTACAAAGCAATAGATGAACTATGATATACTATCATTGAACCTGAAATATTGATTGAATTCATTTGAATTTTCCAATGAAAAATTAAAAGATATGAAAAAAATAGCAAGAAAATTTCTGTCAGAACACTCTTTTCCTGAATATTTACAGGTCCAATGAGTTTTCAAAAAGCCACTCCTTTATAGCAACGTCTTGGGACCAAGTCAATCACTGCTGGTTTAAACAAAAATCTTTTAAGAACATTGAACATGGAACCAGAATAACAATCTCATTTGGGTTCGAGTGATGGCTCACTTAGAAATCGTGGCTCAGGTGATCGCAAAATAAACAGAAAAAAAAGAAGCAATTCGAAGAATTATGTTATCTGTATAGGTACACTGTATATATTTTGTATTAAATGCTGATAGAAAAAATAACCATTATACCATAAAGTAGTTAGGGATAATCGTCTGTTGGAGCCATAAGGGCGTATTGGAGATCAAACTATTTCTGTTTAGAGCCATAAGGGCGGCTATTGCTGTACCAAAGTCAATTGTATTAGCCGCCCTTATGGCTCTCAACGAACATCTTTTGAGCTGTACAGGCCCTTCTGCTCGCCAGCGACGATATTATAAAAGCAAGATAACAGAAATTAACCTGGTTTTTCGGTATATTAGCAGACCCTTTCTCTTAAAACATGGAGTCCTTTATTTATGAGACAAATTATTAGTTCTGAACGTAGGATTGCAGTGGAAAGGAATAAATTAATCTCCGATGAATAGAAATCACAATCACCAAAAGACAAAGCTCAAATGGCATTTGGTGCAGAAGAGCAAAGATTAAACTTATAGGCAACTAACTGGCACCATCAGATTTGCCAGCTTGAGAAGGTTGAGACGCACGACATTTAATGTTTAACAAAACAGGAGAAAGGTTAAATATTATGACAGGTGTATAGACTAAAACACCGTTAATGAGTTATTAACAAGCTATTGCAAGTAAATATACAAACCACCTGTGCTATGAAGTATTAAGCTCGTCTCTCTTAAGATCTAGAGTGGCACGTCACGACTACTATAATAGAAAATCACTGAAGTGTGGCTGATGACAGAATATTCTAATGTTGAATGGAATAGTCACATGAAACGAACATTTTACTCAAACACGACCAAATGTCTAAACATTTAATAATAAATATCTACTGAAGCCATTAGTAAGTGTATCCATGGATAGACTGTAAATAAGGGACCTATGTCGCAAAGGAAATCTAACACACAAGTTATGATCCAATCTAGTAATAATCATTTGATTTAGTGTCTACTGACGTCAGCACCAAGTACACAACAGAACTATAGTCCGTTTGTTTTCGTTTAATGAACAAAGCCTTTACAAACAAAAATAGTTTGAAAATTGTCACCAAAAATGGACACAGAGCACCAGATAAATAGAACAACTAATCCCATCCGAGTCATCGGTCCCCAAAAATTGCCCATATTAAAAATGAGAGCAAACTTAAACAAAAAATGATGTTATGACATGGAAGACTACATAGTTGAAATTCAGCAAAAGAGCTTCTAAGTTCGTCAATGCTTTGAAATACAGAACAGCTTGGCCGGGTACGACTAAAAACAATCGTCAGAGCATGGAGTTCAATCGCGAGGAACCGCGATAAGAAACACCCTGACATTGAAGAGGCACAAATAGGTACCTCCAAAAAAAAAATAGACCACACACAAACCCACACCCTAAAACCAGAAGCCAAACTTCAAGTGCATCGCAATCCTCGCGAATTACAAAAATATATCGCTAGATCTTTGCGCAGCCAAAACGTTAACGAGAACCTAGTTTAGAAAAGCCCTCCCAACCACAAATGGCAAAGTCAAAGAGTTGGCCTAATATTAAGGCGCCTCGCCCGCAGTGGGTAACAATGGTAAATACTTCCAGACTAAACAGTCAACACTTGCCCTATATTACGCCCTTCCCAAAGAAAGAGAACTAACGTCGGCGCGAATTACCAAGACGATGCGCTTCACACAGCAAGAATAATCGTTCATACATCAGAACTTTGAGGCCAGACCTACAAGTCCGTCATTAAGTAGGGATATCTCACATGAACCGCCCGTATACTATACATTTGAGCCAGGAAAGAGTGACCCCCATCAACGAAAATTTCCTGAGATATGTTAATACCACCCCGCTCCAACAAACAGGAGTAGAAACAAACGCTAGCCCCCCTAATAAGTGGAGAGGCTGAGCACACAGCCTATCCGGTGTTTGAAAGGCATCACATTTATTGTCAAGGCCCTGATAAGTCCCACAAACAACCACGACGCACCTTACTAGAATGCGCTACAACAACCTCAATCTACAACGTCTTTCCTACATCGGACGTACGGTAAAGGAAAAATTTATACAGCCAAACCTGCTCAGATCAAATAATATTCATATATTTCATTCAGAAACGAAGCTAAACGTATTATGCAACACTCTACTAAATGAAATAAATTGAATCTATCAAACAGGCAGTAGCCTTATTGTGTGAGAAATCGTGGTGGGGGTGACTAAGGTAGTCGTCATTTTGAAGAGGAAAGCCTAGGTTTTGAAGCGAAATTCGCCAAGACATGCCGCCTCTGATTCGAGTCACCTTTGGCTCAGAAACGAGCCCAAAACACAAAGAGAATGTAATGAGTTCTTACTGCACAATGCATGCTATTAAGAATTTGCGGACTTGTCAAACCTGTCCATAAAATTCCGACCCAGAAGATAAGCGACAATAATAATAAGAACGAATTTCAGAGAATATGATGCGAAGTATGGATCGTTCCTACATTTCCAAGTTAGTATACCCAAGTCACTTTAGCTCTCAGACACTGAGTCGGTGTCCACTCGAAAAAGTGAACACAATAGTCCATCACAGCTAATTTGTATTAATCACCTGAAGTCCTCAAAGCCTCAGTACTAAGCTCAGACCTCCTTCTACTGAAAATACAAAACTAAAGAAAACAAAAGTAACATGAAGAGATGAATGTGCCTCAAAGTACAGCTCGTGATGGATAAACACATGTGATCCGTGTCTAACTACGCACAGGCCCCAGCTGAGAACCATATAACAAGTACACACTGAGTTGATTCTGATAACTCTCGAACCGAGAAATCTCGTGCTGGGAGCGAAGCATGGTTTTGTAGAACAAAGGAGTTCTCACCCTATAACCCGTCCTCGCCTCCTGTTGACTTAGGAAGTAGATATCATACATACTGCCCGACATTGAGTGCAGAAGCGACAACTGATTTGTGAAACAAATCCGTCTTATCTGAGGACTACGGAGTTCTGCGTCTCACGGAATACATACGTAATCAACATATTAAGCTCACGAATGATGTAATTCGAAATAGACAGACATGGATAAAAAGTTGTATAATTCCCCATCAAATACCCTCGAGCGCCTTCTTTGCACTACAATATATCTGACAGAGACATATTCCTTCATTGCATATAAAGAATATCAAGACTAACCAAAAGAAACTCATGTGACTCAAACAGTTCACGCAGAGGTTCATGTTAAGATCGATACGTCTGTTACGAACATCAACTGCTCAGTCAACGTTCTACAAACAAACAGGACCAATCCACCACCAGCAGTAGATGCTATCCTGTAAATAATAACATGTAGATTTCAAAAGAGCTACCTAAAATAAAACAGATCATGCTAAAAATAAGAGATCAGGAGAACCCAACCTCCCACCGCAAACTACCTCACTAATCTCTCCTACATCACGAATAAACCCATAGTTTGTTACGCATATCAACAAACATAGAACTAAGACTAAACCATTCCTCTATCACATATCAACAAGTATTGCGTTTCCCTCTTTCTAAATCCAGTGCCTAACCTTGATAGAATACTTCTCAATATGCTGGATGGCATCATAACATGCTATCTGTTGTTAACTATAATATTAACACTGGACTTAACTCAGTTCTAGGCTTTAAGCAGATAACCGAAAGAATATAGCATAGTGAATGAGTTTAAAGTAAGACGACCAGTCTAGAATCAGATTTCACGTCCGTAACAGCCATGACAAGAGATAGCGAACAGAAGATGCACAAAAGAGATGCTAACAAAATAGAAGTACCCACAAAAACACGAATTAGAAATGAATCAAGAAACAGGAAGTACCATATCTAAAACTGATCATTATTGATCCTTTCATTATCTTGTGTTTTAGCAACCTTGCAAATGCGATATTTGAATAAAGATCACATTTTAATTGATCGCCAACATACAAAGAGCCTCTGATCCACTCTTCATTTCGTCTTTTTAGATTACCA
>CALNVZ010002100.1:37339440-37385963 GCA_940671915.1 Paracentrotus lividus
AGAGAGAGATGACTACAAACTTCTTCGACGGAATTTGAATTTTGAACCGCCTTTGACCTTTGACCTTATTTTACTTATATTTACGCGTTGGCTACAAAATGCTACTCCTTCAACCAATTTTCATGCCGATTTCAATTTCCGCTTGCTTATGTGATAGCATACGTAATAGCTAAAACTTCTTCACAGAATTTTCACCTTTGACCTTTGACCTTTATTTTTACTATATTTGTTAATTGGCTACAAAATGCTACTCCTTTGCCATTTTTCATCCGATTTCGATTCCGTTTGCTTTATGTGATAGCACTAGGTGAGGACTACAAAACTTCGTCACAGAATTTTGAATTTTTGACCCTTTGACCTTTGACTTTCATTTTACTTATATTGTACATTGGCTACAAAATGCTACTCCTTCTCCAATTTTCATCCGATTTCAATTCCGCTTGCTTTTATAGCACTAGGTAAATAGCTACAAAACTTCTTCACAGAATTTTTGACCTTTGACCTATATTGTTAATTGGCTACAAAATGCTACTCCTTCGCCATTTTTCATCCGATTTTGATTCTGTTTGCTTTATGTGATAGCCTAGTGAGGAACTACAAACTTCTTCACAGAATTTTGACTTTTGGAGACCCCTTTGACCTTTGACCTTGACTTTGACCTATATTGTACATTGGCTACAAAATCTAACTTCTTCGGCCATTTTTTTACCCGATTTTCGATTCTGTTTGCCTTATGTGAATAGGCACTGATCGTGATATAATGGGAATTTTACATTATCGGCGGGGACATATATTACGCATCGCGTAATTTACTAATCCACTTGTTTTGATATTTAATTCTTTATTTTCTTCTCCTTTTATCATTCAATCTATTTAACAGGCCAAAAGGATCTTAGAATAACTTTTCCCTCTACAGTCTGTGTCAAATAAAATGGTACAAGTGTAAAACATTTTTTTATAGTATGAAGATTAATCACAGCCTGCTATTGTTTGGTATTTTCATAAAGCAGGAAGATCAGACTTTTACCTGCAATTTTTGTCATCACATTTGGTGTTGTAATTTTTGAAATATGACTACATGTAGTTTTCTACAATCAAGAAAAATCCATTTTTCGCACGCCGTCCCATGCCTTTGTGTATAGGTTTCGCATAATGGCCATGAAGTGCTCAATTTTGATTTGTTACTCGTCGCACAAAATTTAGCATAACTTTTGTTTTACGAAAGCAAATTATACAGAACAAAGCGCATCAGCAAGGAAAATCTTTTGGCTTTATTTTGGTACCATATACACACATTATTTGAAAATATTTCACACCTAAATATTTTTTTTCCGACTACCATTTTTTTTTTACACAGACTGTAGTGTTCACATCAATAGTTACTCCATAATAAATTATCCAAATCAAGAGTTGAATGAATTATCTGGATAAGCTCTCTGCTCTCCTCAGGAAGAACTTTCTTCACCCGTATTTAAACCTGGAGAAACTTTTGATTTGAAAAAACATTATCTCTGCATGTTTTCCCTCCAAAATATATTTGCTAAGAAATATTAATAACTTTTTTTTGATATTTTGAATTACTTGATGCCAACCAAAATGTCAAGGATTAGTAAGAGTAATAGCTAGAGATTTGGGATTAAGCAAATTCAATATTATGTACATGCACATGTATTACACTGTTTTGAAGATTCCACTCATAAATGTCAGAGGCTGTAGTTATTCATCTTGGTAGAAATTTATAACAAAGTGAAAGAGGATCCAAAACAAATTTACGTACATCTATCATTTATATGCCTTTATTAGGGAAGGAAACCATCTTTCACACATGCTTGAATTTTGATTTTTTTTTTTTTTTTTTTTTTTTTTTTTTTTTTTTTTTTTTTTTTTTTTTTTGTATGTCAAAAATTTTCAAATAACACAATCTTAGTCTTGTTTTGATCATTTACGTTTATGGCCATGCGTTTTGAACTGGCACCCTTTTGTGTTACACCACCTAAATCTAAAAATCATGCACCTGTCAGGATCAAAGTGTCATAACTTTTGAAGTATTAACTCTAAACCTAAAAAAGTATACATTTTCGGAAAGGAAATGTCCTGTAGATTGAAAAATGCCACCCACTAAAATGTAGGGTGAAGTAGTAACATATTTTGATTAAAATATTAAATTTTGGGGGGCCTTAATTTTTTTTAACTGCAGCCTCCAATATTTTTTCTCCCTCTGATCCAGGTCGTAATTGCTCACCATATTTGAATTGCTCTTGAAATTTCCTTTCAGAAAATATAGTTGTAGGGGGGTTTCTTCGTTTAATAAAAAAAATTTGTAACCGTGAAAGGCCCCAAATATTTTGGTCAACCTGGGCCAAGGAGGGGGCTGCTCCCTCCTCAAGATCTCGGCCATGGTGGAGCCAAAGTTTATAAAAAAACTTGCATGTAGGTGGGCTATCTTATGATGAAGAAGCTCACAAAGTTTCAGGCCCCTATCTCTAGTAATCTTTGAGTTATCTGCATTTATGTAACGTCACTTCACATACAATAGGAACTGTATTGAGTTACTTTACGTACAATACACAATCAATGGTGAAATTGTCATTTTAACAGCGCACAGCGCGGCAATTTTCGGAACTGCGCATTAGTAAATGGCTGAAACCTTATAACTATGGTGTCAAAAGATGCATGAGACTCTAAGCTATAAAGTCCTAAAAGCTCACAGCACAAATAAAATATCCATGAAGTTATCATGGTTATAATGTTTCGAATGCACAGGAGGATGCGAAATCCCATAGACTTTGTGTGTACATCTTCCCCACCTCCTCTTCCCCACTCAACCACCCTTGCCTTTTCGTATTCTTTCGGGTGCCGTTTCGCGATTTCAAGTGCAAGTACGTTCAAATGCATAGGTCTGATAGAGCTTGCATTCAGCTTTCAAATAACACCAATTTCATGGTAATACCCAGGTCTATTTAGCCAAGATGTCATACATTAACTGAAACAAAATTTGGGAAAGCGTACAAAACCACCTTTTTAGGTGGCGAGTTCAAAACACATTGCCTTATGTAATTATACAACACACATTTGCCATCATAAACTAGAAAAAAAAGAAAACTTTTTTATGTCAATTCGTGGTATATTGACCTTAAGCTTGGTTGCAGTTGGTCATTCAGGAAGCCATACAGTGGTGCAGAATCAGGGCGGGGCAGAATAGCACGTCAAACATAGAAAGCAATCATTATTTATGTTTATGCAGATGTTGGTGGGTGGGAAGGGTAAAGCCCAGCGCACACATGCGATGCGATTGCACTGCGATCCGATTGCAACAATTGCCAATCGCATCGCAGTGCAATCGCATCGCAGGCCAGCGCACACATTGCAACAGGCGCTGCATAACACCATGGTACCCCTCTTTTACGCGCAGGCGCGCAGTAATACAACCTCCATCCTCTAGCCAATCTGATTGGCTGAAATTATCAAAATCGCAGAAAATCGCAGGAAGATTTAACATGTCAAATGTCTGAGATTTGGTCTGCGATTCTTCTGCAACACATCGCATCGCAGTGCAGCGTGTTGCAGGTTGGCGCACACACTGCGATTTTGTTGCAATCGGATCTTAGTGCAATCGCATCGCAATGTGTGCGCTGGGCTTAAGGTATGCAGGATTTATACACATGATCAGAACTTTCTGTTTGATACCGTTACATGCTTGCAAATTTGATTTCAGTAATGTTAGCGTTAGGTAAACATAAACTAGAAAAAGAAAAAAAATTTTGTATGTCAAATTTTCATGGTTTATTGACCTTAACTCCTTACGTGCCACCCCGCCTAAACCCCTCTGCCGCACTGGTAATCCGTACATGCCAGGGCCTATATCCTCCACTGCCAAGTTTTTTCCCCCTTGTACTTAAAGATGACAGTCAATACTTTCTCATAACTTTTTTTAAAAGAACGGTCGACAATAATGTTGTACTTAAAATATGTGGCATTCTTATTTGTCTCTAAAGTCACACCAAATTCTGTTTTTAAAAAATAAGAGGGCAGTTATCTAATCTTGCATTGTTCCAAGGCATGATTTTGTTTTTTATTGTGTACCATTGTTTATGCACTAGGTCCTATCAAAATGTTGACAAACACATGAAATTACTCAAAACAAGTTGAATTTAAACTGTGTAAAGAGAATATTGGCCAATTAAAAGCCGGATGTGCCCGAAGCAGAATAAAGCGGATTAACCTGTAAGTGTGCAGTGCGCAGAACAATAGAATCGGCGTAATCAATCAACGTTATTCCGAATGTGCGCAATCATGCACGAAGCAGGGGAGGGTAGGAGACAAAGCATGGATTAAGCAGTCAATAGTAGGCTAGCAAACATGAGTATGGCACCGAACAGTAGGCTACGTATCATGCATCCGGCACGTAAAGAGTTAAAGCCAATACGAACCAGAAGCCACCTCCAGTCCTCAACTACTCGATTCTGCCCTGATTCCTAACCCATAATGCAACATCCTGAGCAGTGTAGTCTTATAAAACAGGCCCAATTGAATAATAACACACTTTTTCACTGCTCAATTAATTCACACAGCGATGACATTTTACTAAATAACAAAAAAAAAAAATACTTTTCCCCTCAAAACATTTTAGTTTCCCAATACAAATTAAATTATAGGTTAATTTATACACTGTATTGTTCATAGTTATTTGAAAGGGTATATTTTAAGACTATTTATTTACAACACATAGTAATGAGAGGGTTGGTCAGTTCGCTCTCCCTTTAAGCTCATTTGCAGTAAATCATTCAGGAAGCCATACAGTGATGCAGAATCATGGCAGGAGAAGAATAGCACTTCAAACATAGAAAGCCGCCATTTTTCTATCCCGGAGTTTGTGTACAGCATGGTGGGTGGGGAAGGGTGAGGTATGCAGGATATTACACATGGTCATAAGCATGCATTGTTTGATACCGTCATATGCCTTCAAATTTGATTTCAGTTAGCTGTTAGATCTGTAAGATAGATCTAATATTTGGGTTAGGACTAGAGTAGGACATGATCTGGATAGAAGTAAGTAGAAGTACTATTACCTTTTTCCTCATTTTTAATCATTCTTGATGTTGTTGCTTTTATGTTGTGAAATTTTTATTTTTTAATTTTTTAATATGTCTATGGACCCATATTTGCTACATACCCCTTGGTACTAGTCAACACCTTCCCCACTTACCAGCCTCGACTGTATTTCAAAAGTTGGCATTTTAAATTTTGCGGCTGCCATTTATGTCCACAAGACAACAGATGATTGACCATGATAGAATTTAGTATTGGTTATTGGCAATGAATTTGCATTAGAAAATTTAAAATATGAAAAAAGGGGGAAACTGACCCGAAATTTGAAAGTCTGATATTACATGTCTGCGCTTTGCCAATCATTTGATTAGGATCAAGTCATCGTTGTAGACTGGTCCAATTAGATCACTTCTTCTAATCCCTATTGGAGTTGTTGGAGCTACGTCATGTACATGTGTTTGTATGGCTTCGTAGACGCGTCACATTAACAATTATGACAATGCATTAATTTAATTTCTTGGATTGAAATCAACATGGGTGTATACCCATATATACTGAAAACATAAACAAATTTTCACTAGATGAATCGACATCATTGCAGTAGTAACATCGCTGAAGTCATTCCGTAGCAATCCGTTGATATACAGGCTCCAAGCAGGATATGCACAACAATTCCATCAATAATTTATCAGGTAAAAGAAAAAATTAATATACTGATATTTCTGTAACCTTTACATGTAGCTAGTGAGTGATATTTTGGTAAATATTTGTTTTGAGGTAAAGATATTTTAAATTTATTTGTTTCTGAATATATTTAGACTGAACTGTGAAATTAAATGCATTTTCTTTCTTTATTTCTTGAATTTCTTGTGGTGTCTTTTTTACTAACCTTTTGGCAAATTTTAGCAGAAATTAAAAAGTAATTGTACATGTTCTTGAGTTGTATACATTTTTATGTCAGAATTAACATTTATAATAATTGATTATAATGGGTTTTGGAAAGTATATTTCACAGTTTTTCTTAATTCCACAGAAATTCAATGTACCATAACCAAGATTTTAATGTAAATGTTTAGCATTCATTCTTTTCAGTTTTCTTTTCCTAAAGTTTTATATAATTTTTAAAAGATGGCTGTATATTTTATTTTTAATGATTTCTGCTTATATTTTTACAGAATGGACTCTACAAAAGCATTCCCAAGTGTGAACATGAGCAACCTCCAACACAACATCCATAACACTGGCAACAAGGGTGTCTGTGAAAAGAAATATAAGGGAGGTCCAATGTCTACAAAGGTTCAACCCAAAGATAAAGAAGATGGAGGATCATCTGCCAGCACCATGCCTGATAAAACAGCTACAGATATCAATGCAGACTACAAGGATAACCGTTCTAATCAGTACAGTCCACAAATCATCGTCACACCGTCCAATTTCTTTGGTAATGACAACAATGTTCAGCCGTGTGTGTCAGAATTTACCTGGTTTCAAGAGTGCTATTATAGGAGTATAGGAATGCCATACAAAGTGACCAAAGAAAGTGTTTCATCCAATTCTGAAGATGATCTGGCAACAGATAATGGTCAAGTCAATGGTATGTTAACAAATGCAATTTCTATGTTGTCACTACATATGGACAAGCCTCCCAACCAGAATAAACTGGATGTCATTCGAGTCCAATCCTGCCCAGTTAGTAGCGGATCCATGGTGTGGTCAACAGATAATATTCATACAAAACATTCCTTTTCAAAGTCGGATCAATGTTTGTATCCAAAGCACTACCCAGAAGAAGGGTTTCAGAAACCATCAAAGATCACCCCGAATGATCATCCTCTTCTTTTACCACATATTGATTCCAGGAGAAACTCTGATGGTCGATATTCCACATGCAGGCCGCCTATCAAATTAGCCCCATTTAGTCCACAAATCAAGAAGGCCTGGGGATTACCAGAATCGGTCAAGAAGAACCCATCAAAATGTCATGAAGGGCAAAAGGTCTCTGAGATCCCCAGTGTAACCCTGACCAAGTCATCAAATCAATGCAAATTCATGCTGAACAAAGTGATTGACAGTAAGAACAAGAGGGACTGCATGAGAACTACATGTAGAAACACACAAGGAAGCACTTGTCTTCATCACAAAAAGATAAGTTACTTCCCTGGTCGTGTACCAGAAAGTTCTGAATGGGATAATGGTTCCAAGTATACCACTGCAAGCAAACTTTCTGCTAAAGAGAGACAGAAGGGGTCTGGTTCATATGGCTCCCCCACCTTTCGAGGACAAGTTGCAGAGGGTCTAGGGTATATTCCAACAGGCAACAGCGATGTTCTTGAATCCTTGACTAGGTGCGTGAGTACACCAGCTATTCGTCCACCCTCTGTACCATGCCCAAAGAATAGAATCTCTTGCCACCATCATTATAAAACCAGTTATTCAACTGGTTGTGTTCCAGAAAGCTGCCAATGGGACAACGATGCTACATGTAAGTACTCCAGTGCCAGCAGACTTTCTGATAACGAGACAATAAAGGGGTCTGATCCATCGGGCACTTCCACCTTTCAAGGACAAGTTGCAGAAGGTCTAGGCTACTATCCAATGGGCGACAATGGTGTTCTTGAACCGTTGACTAGGTGCGTGAGTACACCAGCAATTCGTCCACCCTCTGTACCATGTCCAGAAAAAAGAAGCACTTGCTACCATCAATACAGAACAAGTTATTCAACTGGTTGGGTTCCAGAAAGCTGCCAATGGGACAATGGTACTAAGTATTCAAGTTCCAGCAGACTTTCTGATAAAGACAAAATGAAGGATACTGATCCTTTGAGCACCTCCTCCTTTCGAGGACAAGGTGCAGAGGGTCTAGGGTACTCTCCCTCAAGCAGCAGCAGTGTTCTGCAACCATTAAGTAGTTGCATTAGTACACGGATGATTCGTCCACCCTCTGTTCCATGTCCAGAGAAAAGATTTCAACGAACTGGTACAACTCTGACTAAATCAAATCACCCAATCATGTTCTTGAATTGTGTTCCCATGAAAATGAAAAGTAAATGAGTGACATGTACATTAAGGTCTGGAAGACAAAATGACATAAAGCTATCTTGTATGTCAAGTATTTTAATGAGCCTTATGCACAACAGTCCCAATTCAGTCACTCATAAGGATAGGCTGTAATTATTGCATCCAAATAAAATGTACTTAATACATTGCAAACAATTTTGTAAATACCCTTTAATTTGTTCACTTTTTGTATAGAAATTTATTATATTTTGCTTCATAATTTTATATGTGGTATAATAAATACCCATGACTTAATTTCATAAACATAACTTTCTCAGAGACTACGTGTTATTATACTGTATTCGTGTAAATGTTCATGGTACATTAATTGTGTTGATTTTATTGAAAGGTACTTACTTTCTCTTTGCTTAATTAAGTTTCTTTTGACATGTGATAAATTAAAAGTCTAACTGAAATAAAAGTAGTTCTGTATTTTATTTAACTGATGTTGCGCAAATAGGAATAAATGTAATTTTATGATTTACAATTTAAATGAGAGTTTTCCTAAATAAACCTGTACTTGCAGTACAGGTTTCAAGAGAGTAAATATGAGTATCTTTATGCTGATGATATGGACAAATGTGAGCTTACATCAAGAGAGTAATAGAAGTCTCCGGATGAATGGGTGTGAGTGTGTGTGTGTGTGTGTGTGTGTGTGTGATGGTGAGTGAGGATAGTTTGAAACAGACGTTTTCAGGAGATTGAATAAAAGTCTCTGGAAGGACGAGTGTGTGCGAGTGTGTGAAGTGGTTGTGGGGGTGAGTGTGGATCTGTTGAAAGTCAAGATTTCAGCAGAGTAGATATAGAAGTCTCTGGAAGAAAAGTGTGAGGGAGTGTGGGAGGGTGAGGGTGTGTGAGGATATGTTAAATCTCTAGTTTTCAGGAGAGGAAATAGAAGTCCTCAGGAAGCACAAGTGCGATGGAGTGTGTGAGGGTGAGGATAGGTTGAAACTCAAGATTTCAGTAGAGTAGAAGTTCTAGATGGACAAGGGTGTGAGGGTGAGTGTGAGAATGAAGGGGAGTGAGGAATGGCTTAAACTCGGGTTTTCAGAGGAGTTAATAAAAGTCTCCGGATGGGTGATTGTGAGCGAGTGTTTATGTGTGTGGGTGTAAGTGTGAACGAGGATAAGTTGAAACTCGTGTTTTCAGGAGAGTAAATAGAAATGTCTGGATGGATTAGTGTGAGTGAATGTCTGTCTGCGGTGAAACTCAGAATTTCAGGAGAGTAAATGGGAGTCTCCGGAATGACAAGTGTGAGGGAATGTGTGAAGGGTGAGTGTGAGGTTGCAGGGGAGTGAGGAAAGGTTGAAACTCGGGTAAATAGAAATCTCTGTGTGGATTAGTGTGAGTGAGTGTGTATGTGTGAGGGTGATTATGAGGGTGAGGGTGAGTGGGGATTGGTTGAAAGTCAAATTTCAAGACATGGATGAATGTGAGCATGTGTGTGTGTGTGTGTGTGTGTGTGTGTGAGGGTGAGTATGAGGGTGAGTGGAGATACATTGAAACTTAAATTTTCAGGAGAGTAAATTGAAATCTCTGGGTGGATTGTGTGAGCGGATGTATATGTGTGAACCGTGGAGTTTGAGGTGGATGGTGAGTGGGATGGGTTGAAATCAGAATTTCAAGAGGTAAATGGAAGTATCCATATGGAGAAGTGTGAGCATGTGTGGGTGAGTGAGTGTCTGTGTTGTATATGGAGGGATGACTGGGGAATAGTTGAACATCACGTTTTTAGGAGAGTAAATATAAGTCTCCGGGTGAATTACTATGACCCAATGTCTGTGTGAGGGTGAATATGAGGTGAGTTAGGTTGGGTTCAAAATTGAACTTTCAGGAGTGTTATAAAAGTCTCTGAATGGATGAGTCTAAGCGAGTGTGTGTGTTTGTAATATGGAGGGTGAATTGGATAACAGTTGAACAACAAGTTTTTAGAAGGTAGAAGTCTCCAGGGGGCACGACTGTGAGCGAATATGTATGTGAAGTGGTTATGAAGGTGAGTGGGTATGCGTTGTGATATACGGAATGCTCCTGTACGTCAAAAAGTTACTAATTAAAAAAATGAAGCTCTTTAAGAAATATTCATGACATTGATTTTACTTTGACTGGATAAGAGTTCACATCTGGCCTTCTAAAATATAGAATAATACATATGTTCATGTTCTGACATGTGAGGGCCGACATTCATGCGTGGGCATCAATCAGGGCGACACTAGTCTTTGGGTGAATGTGAAATCTCCCCCCCCTCCCCATTTCTCTTCTGACAATTTTGCCTCAAAGAGGACAACCAGAATATTGGGACAGGGGTAAAGTATTTTTTCAATTTTTATTGTTTTTGCCAAATGTGGTGGTACATCAGATGTAATGAGCATCCCCTTCTTTTGTGATTCAAATAAAATTTGACATGTATTGTTTCTTTCACTGGCCATGTACATAGAAATAATTTTAACATTTTGTTCTTGTATTTAAAGAATGCATACGGCCATGTGTCACAAGTTGGGGTATTGTAAAGGGTGGAGGCGTTACATTTTGGAGGGCAAATCATCACATTTTTTCACATAGCATGAAAATGAATGCACAGTCATAAGCTATGCAATAATTCATATTGTAGATAATTTGAGGCTACATGTCTGTGACGTTTCCGATCCGTTATGCTGATAGTTTTAATACAAAGATACTTTTAGTGGAGTAGGGTAAGGGGTGAGGATCCTACGGTGGAGGATCCTATGGTGGAGGCACGTGTTAAAGCATAGGGAATTCCCATTTTTTTGTTACTTTCTATTGTTTGCTGCTTTATATCTTTGCAGCCAATGGTCTTATGGGTTGAGTGATATATCTTCTCTTGGAATTTATGTGGTTCTAGATTAATGTGAAGAAGATTTTTCAAAAGTAATTTAATCAATTAATTAATTAATATAACAAACTTAATGCACACATCCTCATAGACAATGCATTGCAGACATCAAAAATTGTTCACATGCAATTTATAACAATAATTGTTCATTTTTTGCCATTTTCTCTTGCATGCATGTAAAATCACAATTAGTGGAAACATATTACTTGCAATAACTTTGTTTGAGTTGTAATCCAAGTGTAAAAGACAGGATTTCTGCCCTTTTTGCACTATTTTTTTCTTCTTTTTTGAACACAGTACTGAGCGCGGTTAGAAAAAATAATTTTTGTATTACCAGTTTATATTTTTTAGAAGCATAGCGTCTTTTTTACACAATCCACGATTATTCATTTCATTTGGTGAAAAGATTAAGAAATTATTCGCCGGTAAAATTGTGAAGTTTTTCAAACCATTTTTTCCTGTAACACTCTGTATAGCTTTTATGACACACCCTATACAGTACAAAATTGAATGTTAATCATCTTCCTTTCAATCTCTGCTTTCAAGATATATATACTTTTATACGTGTCTGACTTACTACTAAGAAACTAGAGATGTTTGATTGTGACAACATACATTTCTACAATTTTTTTGACATGTAACGCATTTTCCACCCAACTCATGACATGTGGCCATACATGTATGACACAGAGTTGTCATGTTGAATGTACATGTATATCACTGGCCATTCAGTAATGCAGATTATTACTAAAGTTGGTTTCCCTTTTTGTTACGTTTACATGTGCTTTCCTTATTCATTTCACAGATTTACTGGTATAGACAAGGAGATGTGGATCCCAAGTTTCGTCTCCTGATCTACTACAACAGCTTCTCTGTCATTGCGCTCTGCGTAGCTGCTAATCTCTATTTCCATGAGGTAGGGAAATGACTTTTGACTATTGATGTAATCAAGTGACTGGACACTTTAATGAAGAGATAGAAGGGTCCTTAATTTGGGCCCTGGTACCTCACTACTTTCCTTTGTCAAGGCTTTGATCTACATTTGCCTCTCTCCACACAGGAGATAAGGATACTGACTGGTAGGATACTGAATGTTATCGTCATTTTGGATTTTGAAAATGTCACTCTCCGGGCAGCTTTATTATTAGGAATTGCCCTCCCTTGGTTTTTTTAGTGCATTACTGTAATATTGATACATAATTCAAATTTCTTATCTATAATGTTACTGTTACTCCTGTAGCCAGGAACTCGGAAAGCAGCTTTCAAAGCTGGTCAACACCAAGCTGATATGTAACCAATTACATAGGAACCATTATACGTCTAAGTTAATCAGTCACAGTGGCTGACCTTGTAGACGACAGAAATTACTCTTGGGCCTTTTTTAATTAAAGTGGAGATAATGGCCGAGCTGGGATTCGAACTCACAACCTTGTAATTATGAGTCCAATGCTCTAACCACTAGGCCACACGACCCCCTGATAACTATAAAGTACATGAGGTTAAACACATTTCTTGATATATCCCCCACATCCCCACATACTGATACAGGTGAAGTTCTTACATGACCCACAGTGTCCCTGAAAATTATTTGTACACTTTGAAAAAAAATGAAATTAACAAATCGATGTGGGATTAAAATTTTGATTATTATTTATGTCGTAGGTAATGTCACAGGGATTCAAAGTCACTGTCATCTAAACACTAAATAATTCAAGTTCTGTCAGTCTCTGTCAGTTTGGGCCAACATATACAATATTATTTTCACTGCCCCAAAATTATTTGTACACGTCAGAATATGTTTTTTTTTAAAGGAGGGTTTAGTATTTTATTGGACTTCCTTTTGTTTGAACCCATTTTCCCTAGCTTAAAAGTGAATACAAATCTTCTTAATTTGTAACATACTTTGTCCCAGATTTTTATCCTAAAAACATGTTAATTGATAATTTCAGGTGACACTGGCTTAAAATCAAGTACAATTGTATGTAAGAAGTATGTAAAATATAATTTTAATGCATCGATTTATACTCTTTCTTAGTGAACAAAAACATTGTTTTTATTCCATGAAAATCAGTATTAGATGTGATGTATGACCTCCATGTACATGATGCAGGAATTTGGGGAGAGTTTGGTAATTTTTTCATTTTCTTGAAAACATTTATTCAAGAAGTTTTTTTGAAATGTCCCTTTAAATGCCTCCTGTTTTGAAAAATTTGTGATTGTTCTGAATACCTGAAGGGAATACAAGAATAGTGAAATGTAAAAGATTTTTTTTTAAAGGAGGAGAAAAGAAAAGAATTCTTGCAAAATGATAATGGAAACTTGTTTTTTTTCTCTTGAAAGTCAGGGAATTTTTTAAAGATACATATGGGCAATTCCACAGAAATCCAGACAAGGGTGCCGGAAATTCAAAATGATATTTGGGTTAAAATAATTTTGATTTTCAAAAAATACATGAGTTGAAGTTTTAAGAATCAATAAAAATTTTCCCGATGGCAGCCATTTTCACTTTCTAATCATACGCCGAAGTATTCCAATATTTTTTTTGTATAGAAAAGGTATATTTACAAGAAACTCATTTTCATTTACCCAACTAAACCGTTTCTGTTCCCAATAATCTTTCGCATGGATAAAGTTGTTAGACAGACACTTTATCAATCTGCATTTTAAAAAAAATTGCTTCAATTGTGACTTTGGTAAAAAAACTAGATTTAATCAACCCTCATTTGGAATGTAACGTCAGTTACCGAAAACATGAACTTGTTTAATTTTTTTCCGCAACGAAGGCAGTATCAACTATGCCAATTAAGATTTCTAATGTATGACTGCATCTGATCATTATCAATAGCAACGCTATGGATATTCAACATACAATCAAGTGAAAATTGACAACCAATTTGTGTAACGTCAGTTACCATGACCTAGTGTAACGTCAGTTACCATGATGCCATTATTATTTCATAGAAAACAATTACAATTTGGACTCCTGTATGCATTTGAACTAATTACTACTGCTTAAACTAACCATCTAGCAATAAAAATGGTAAATGGTAACTTCTTGTAATAATTTTAGAGTTAGGAAACCCATTGGCCCGAATTCACAAACGTGGTTTAGTTAGTCCATAGTCTAAATCAATTGTTTAAACCACGGATTTAGACCATGGTCTAAATTTTGGTATTCACAAACCATCTGATTTAGACCATGGACTAACTAAACCACGTTTGTGAATTCGGGCCATTGAGTGCACATGTAATCCCCTCCAAATCTGCTTTAGATTTTCGGTTGGTTGTCTATTGGTGTGATCAAGGTTCCATTGCTATAATATTCTGAATTTGGTGTATGAGCCTATAATTTTAAATGCTATGATAAATCTAAATCAAATTATTAGTTGTATTTAAAAATTTCTCTCTGTAAAAAAAATGAAAGATATAAATGGAATTAAAAAACAAAAATAGTATGATCATAGCTTCAAAGTCTGTGCATCTGCTTAGATACATGTATATGTGAATTGTGGTAGAACAAAGCATAGAACAAACACTTTACTTTAAACAGGATTTCATTTTGATATGCCAAAGATGAACAGTAATTTCATCAAATTTCATTACCTACATGTAGCTTTGAAATTTTGCATTTTATGACTGCGGATCATAACTCTGTACAAAATGAGTTCAATAGAAATTTCTGTTGTTTGAATTGAGGAGTTTCTAATATGTTAAAAATAAAATATTCCCATATTTACAGTGTATGTGATGGAATTTAGTTCTTAAAGTAGTAAGAAATAAAATTTTCAAAATTATTCTGTACAGGAATTATATGTGTAAAACTGTCATGTTCACAGGAAATTTTTAACTGAATGAGAGGAAAATGATTACATTACTTCTTATTTTGCCTGTCTGTTGCCTAGAACAAAGGTATGATTTCATATCAAACACATAATTCTCAGAAGGCATGAACACAAAATATTTTGATCTAAATCAAAATTGAGATTTTACATGTGTAAAGTCTATGGAAGCTGTAAGGGTAAAGTTAGTTACGTAACGTCAGTGACCGACATGTCTTTACAAAAGTTTTCCCAGGATAAACAAAAATTATGAAAATCTCTCCTTATTTTGCAAAACTGTTCATAAGGACCTAGGTATGATGTCATATAAGACTTATCATTATAAAACGTCGTGGACATGAGATATTGAGATATGATCAAACACCATGATTTTGCATGTCCGTTTTCTGTAACGTCAGTTACCGACACGTTTTTGCTTGGCGTTTCAATAGAAGTAATGTTTTGGTGGAATTTTTTTACACAACTTCTTCCTTTACACTTACTTATTCAGGTATATTAATTTGAAGACCCATGTATTCTTATTTATGTAACTACAGTTCAAACAATGTAGAAAATTCTGGTTGTGTGTAACGTCAGTTACCGTGGAATTGCCCATATACGCTTAGTAACTCTGTATATAGAAAGCAATAATTGGGTAAATAGATACATGTAGCAATGTTGTGAATTATTTATTATTCAATGTGCAAGTGGGTAAAATGGTCTACTGCAAAAGGGTAAAAAAGACAAATAACAAGAAGTATGTGATAAACAAAATGAATGTTATATTAAAGCATAATATTATTATCGTAAAAAGCACATAGATTGACTAGGTGGTGGGACCTTAGTTAAATCAGACATTTGTAGGCTGGTGGATCTTGCTGAATTACATGCCACTGAAAAAAAAAAAAATGTGCAAACTACAGTGAAAATTTTTATGCTGAATGTGAAGCAGATGTAATTTATTATTACAATTGTGATTTTGTTGATTTCATACATTTTATATCGTACTAAATTATAAAAAATTTGGCTTTAATTAAATGAACATAAAAACTGTTTGAAAACATTCATGTACATTGTAACTTTACTATTAAATGAACATAAAAATAGTTTAAAAACATTCATAATGCTGTTCTATTCACCAGACCCATTGCGAGTCTTTGAATACCATTATGCACATATTATTTTCATTCTGACATAAATTCATTAGATTTAATAAGTACTAAATTAGTAAAAGTACTCTATTTTAGGATGGTTACTGGTGTCAAATTGATAACTTTTTTTAGGGATTTGTCCAATTGGTCTTAATTATAATTTACCCTTAGTGGGGAAAAACATTTTGTTCTGTATTATTTATTTGCAACCTTCATAGCAGATGAATGCAATATCATTTGAATGGAAGTCTATGGAAGTTCATTAATTTAGCCAATCTTGTTTTAATTGACATGCTGCTAATGTGTATGCTGCTACCTCTCCAAAGTATGCAATGTACGTCCCTCTATTGCTGGGGTGAGTGATCAAATCACAATAATTATGATAATAGAATGTTTCTTGATAGTTTGTAAGGCCATGTTTCGTAAAAGAAGAAGCAAATCGTAAAATGAATCAAGTTATACTCTTTTCATGAGGTGTTTCTATTTTGTTGAGTACAGATACAAGAATATTTTGTTTTAACAAGGCAGATCCAATTTTTGCAATTCCTGATTTCCAAAGGAGTTCACCTGTCTCTGAGACCCCTATTTTCAAACCTACCCAGGAAACAAGTAAGGAATTCTCATTTCAATCAATGGTTCTCAATCCAGTACTTGTATTTTAGCAGAATCAAATGTTTTATTTTGGTGATTCTTTATGATTCAAAATCTAAGAAGTATTATAAAGGGATTATAGTTTTCTGAAACTGTCCATCAGTATTTCAATTGTACTAAAAATATGTATTGAAATGATAAGAAATAGTCAAGGAAATATAAAGTATGGTTTAAGAATGTACATGTACAGTAAAGAAATCCATATTTTATTTATGATGTATGGGATATGCATACATTTATGAAATTAAAGGCTGCATATCAGCAAATTTTTCCATTTAAAATTTTTTCTTCATTTATTCCATTTTGACCTTGTTTCTTTTAGTCTCCTCTTTTTCACTTTGGATTTATTTAACTGCTAAGTAAGCAACATACTAGGCCCTATATGCATGTAATGTATAAATTCCTAGTGTTGGAATTAAATAATTACTGATCCATGAAGTGATGGGTGCTACTGTTATTCTAGATCACATATAGATCATTATTTAACATTAATTTCATAATTGTCAATACGAAATATTAAGGCATATATATATATGCAATTACAGTAATAGCAGGTCATTTTTCATTCCTTATACTCATGTACATGTATGTATGAACTAAAGTGTGGATCCATTTTTGTAAACATTTTTAGTGGTGCAATATTGTTTATGTTATACTTGTATAACAATGTCAAAAATATATGTAAAATTATACTCAAATATTTTACATAAGTATTTTATAGGACAAGGAATTTCCTGTTAGCACACAGCCAATGCTATGTGAGAATGTGCTCTTGTCAGAAGTGTCAGTTAATTAAGTATGTACATGTAGCATTAATATCTTTAAAACATTTTTTTTTAAATCCTGCAAAGTATGTTTTATAAAGCACTTGAGGGAAAAAATACCATACACACCTACATATTATGTTATTGGAGACTTTGCTATATCCTTGAAGAATTCTGACTTCTTTCTCAACAATCAAGCACTTTTTTTAAAAGAAAATGAATGAATGCTTTCCATGTTGCAGGGCACAATCTTTAGTTTGGTTCTCATATCAAATAGGACTCAAAGATGTACATGTAGCAACCTTTGTTTATTATGTTGTCCTAACTTCATTTTGCTCAGATTTTGGTTTTCATTGGAGTGGAGATGAAAAGATTCTCCTCTTGTTTACAACCTCAGAAATTTTACAGATTTTATTTTATTTGGATTTAATTGTTATTATTTTTTGTGGTACTTTATCGACTCTTATGCATTTGTTATTTCTTTGTGATAATTAAGCATGGAATGCGTGAAATTTTGCATATAAATATTCTTTGTTTCAAAACTTGTTTTAATATATATATTTCATGTAGATAGTGTATACATACAAAGCCATTTGATTATATTTATTTTTAAGAAAGACTTTGCATACATTTTGTAAATATCCATCTTCAGTATAATGATAAACTCGATTTTTTTTTTTTCATGTTCCATTAAAAATTTGTTCACAAAAATTTTGTCTTCTGCTTTTTTATTCTGCACAAATGACGTGTTGTAATAAATGGCTGTTTAAAGCTAAGGTACAGGCAAATCTAACAAGTAATGAAGTACCATCTATAGACATAACCCTTCATCCATGTTTTTTTCCAAATAAATAGAAGGAACCACATTGGATACCTGCTTCCTGCGCAATTTTATTATGATTTTTGAACTTTCGTACATGTAGGTGTCAAAAGGAAGAAGAAGAACTGAACTCTATAATGCATTCAACTTTGAACAGATTTACATCTTTTTTAACAACTACATGCACTAATTGAAGGACAAAGAAATATTCGCCAATTTTATTAAAGATCAAATGCAGTTTGATTATAGCTTGTATCTTGTATCGTGCCAGATAAAAAATTCTTTCTTTTTTTGTAAGTTAATCACAGGTTTAAAATGGGGGCTGGATTTTTGTTGAAGCCTTTTTCTATCAACTAAAAAAGTGCACCAGTTTGTGCTCAACGAAATCTAAAATGTGTCTGCCAAGAGCAATCTGGAAATCATCTCTCAAAATCACCTTTCCCAATCTCTACCAGCTCCTCCTGCTTAAAAATGAAATCCAAATTTTATCTTGTATTGATTCAGTTAACAAAAATTCAGCCAAGTTGATAACAGTTGCCTGCTTCTTGCAAATTTCTCTTTGAAGTTAATCAGAGGTTCAAAATGGTGGCTCCATTTTTTTAAAGCCCTTTTCTACCACAAAATAAAAAAATTATCTGCCAAGAGCTCTGGAAATCATCACCCAAAATCATCTTTCCTAATCTAGCAGCTGGTCAAAAGCACCAATTGCACTCATGCATACTTACATACTTTCCTATAGGTTTTCGCACCCTCTTGTCACAAAATCATTCATATTATAAATGACAGCACCGTAAAAATGAGAAACAAAAACAATGCTCCTAATTTATATTTCCATGAGTCTTTGTGTACACTTTTTCTTGTCTTTTGTATATATGTAATTTTTCTTTTCTTTTTCTACATGTATGTTTTATATTTTTATATAGGCCTACATTCTTAGTTAATTAGTCTACCTTTCTTTATCTTACTGTTTTTCTTTCATTGTGTTGTGTTGTCTTTTTCATTATCTTTCATCCTCCTTTTCCCATATATTTTCAAATATTTAACTTCTATTACTGCTTCGGAAATTTCTACGACAAATTTAACAGATTAATCATTGGTGAAGTAAAGACAGTACTTTACGGTGGTCTCAAACATAATTATCTGATTGCTTTGTGAAACCTTATAAGTTTTTTACCTTTAAAGTCATGTTGCAACGTTTCATTGAAAATGTAAGCTCTCTTGCTATTTCTCTCCCCCTCTCTTCTCTCTCTCTCCCTCTCTGAATGTCATGACACTCAACTCTAATTTAAAAAAATGCAGCCAATACAATAATTTCACTAGTAAAAATGATTTCATCAGTAATATTTTATTGCTTTAAACTCATCGGAAATGATAATCAAAGCCTTCAAAATTACTAAACATTTTCAATTGCTATACATTTATTAAAATTTTCATAAAGTTTCTCTCCACACTTCTCATATTGTTAGTACAGTCATAGGTAGTGCGAGAGGAGCTATACCTTTTATCATCTTACGTCATACAAATAAAATTAATACAATCTTTAAAAAAAACCTTTACCATGATGACAATTGACAACATAAGAACAATAATTTCGGAGGTTATCATAAATATAATATATAAGAAACTTATCATTTACACAGTAACTATATGGTCTATTGCGAAGCAGAGACAATTCATAAGTCATATATTTATGCTTTTTACAGGCAACATTGAATTCCTTCAAGACCTTCCTTTTGTGTTGATATTAGACAATTCTAAAAACACATCATAAAATATCAAGGTGTCTCCAATGATTTTATTGATATAGTTTTAAGACATCACGTTGCTATTATTCCTTACAAATGCCACTTTGCAATAAATATTTTAGATTATGAAATGGATTCTATTTCTAGGATTAACGTCACCATTAATCTTAAACATTTATGTAATAAACAGTAATACACAAGTTCATACCAAACAGAATATAATGTACCATGTCACTTTATATTCAAATTAATGAATGTACTACTTTTATATTTTCTTCAGAAGTGTAATGAAAGCCTCTTACAAGATTCATCGATAGGAAAATGTTTGTATAAAAACATTACAAATGTATACATAAAGAAGAGAATGAAATATGATTAAGGCACTCGTGATTTCTCTCTCTTTCTTTCTCTCTCCTTCTCTCTCTCGCTCTCTATTTCTCTCTTTCCATCTTTTTTTCTTATTCCTCCATATTTCCTTTCTCCGTCACCTATAAATATCAGGGCTCGATGCATAAAAACATAATTCTGCCCTCAATTGTAACTATGGCAACAATGCTCCACAAGCAATAAATTTGAAAGATCTTTGTGGAAGTTACCATTGATGACATAGTTATCATCATTGGTAATTTTTATGCAACAGAGTTGAAATAGCATACACAACGTATTTGTCAAAAATCAAATCACTTTTGTTTTTGAAAGATCATTGGAGTATATAAAGTTTGATTTTACTCATAAGCACTATTTCTTCTTTTTCTTCTTCTTCGTCATCTCCTTCTTTTTTTTTCCATCTATCTCTCCTTCAACCTCTGACGCCTGTCTAAAATAAGTTATATTAATACATTGCGTTAGTATCAATAAATATATACAGCCGGAACATCAGTTACAACTTTAGTGCAGCATTGTTTCAAAGCATACCTAGCAGCTTCTGCTGATATCTCTCATGAAATTATACCTATTATGTACATGTATATTAACTTTATAACATATTGTGTACTGAATTCCTTGAATTTTGTCAGATTTCGTGGTTACGTTGTAGGATGAATATGGTAAGATCCATATGGACAGTGATACGCTACATGATGAGGAATCTTTTGCTATGTACTATCATCTTTGCTCTCTGACTCGCATCTTGAACACGAAGATAGCAGATACTCTATCTCTTTTTCTTCTGCAGAATTATCATACTAAAAATACTGAAAGTTTCGTCCATGATCGCTTCATTGATAAAGTCTGTATCATGTACGACAGGCTCTGTTCTGCAGCATTCAGCAACACAAAACATTTTGAACAGAACCAGATCCCATCACCTGCAGCCGATGTGATAAACATGTATTTAATATGACCTTATAGGATACTGGAAGACCCTTTAAAGTCACATTGATTGCACATAAGCATGTTCCACAACGACTTCAAAACTGAAGACAACGCTCTCCTAGCTTCACGCTTCAGTTTTCATGAATAATTATAAATATATGACTCGCGTCATAGAGCTCTTTCAAGAGTTTGTCTTGCATATACCGTCCGATATTTTTTCAATATTCGTTCCACCTTCTGAGCATAAAGTAGCTTTCTGAAGTTCACAGCTGTTAGTATAAGTCTGATTGTCACTACCACATACAGGATTGTACGTAACTGGACATTCAAATTCATGACAGCTTATATCTCCTTTTACTGCAAGAAAAATTGAGAAAGAAAATTAAAAATTAACAAAAATAAATGAATATATGAAATCGGCCTTTCTTCGGCCTAAGTGAAATGATATCTTATTCCTTAGAATTTCTTTTCAAATGACATTTTTCAGATGTATAAGTTCTCATTATAGCGTAATCATAATGAAATATAACAGTTATTCTCTTTTATATTTTTTTGGGGTAGTAACCAAGCAACGTCTGCAACCACAGCTTTTTTATATTTCAAAAACACTTTTCACATTAAAAAAAAACATGTTACATAAAAAAAAAAAATTGAGTCTTGATTGCTTCTCAGTTTCTCCTATTTTTTGTGAGTGCAGATCTTTTCCTTTTTTTTTTCTGCTCTTGCTTATAATTTCATATTTGAATGCTTTCACGAAAATGTGATTCAGAATTTTATTTACATTTTTGTCATTACATTTAACACAAACGTTTAAGTGTCATTTTAGACCAGGGAATCACACATTAATTTTGTGGAAAATATATTTGATCACTGAATAAGTTGAATAACTATTTCAGATTTTTTATTTTTTATTGATATAATTATTATAAGGGACTTATATTAGTGGTTCTAAGGGGGTAAATCAATTACTTGAATGGGCCTAAACAACTTGATTGACAAAAGAGTGTAAATTCACAAGAAGTAGTATGTACCTAGCTCAAGGAATCCATTGATGCATTCGCCTTGGTAGGCCACTTCTAGATCCACGATTCTTCGTAAGCAAGCTGTCTGATTGAGTATACATTCTGATTGGTAGGTAAAGCCATTCGTACCACAGACAGGACATATTTCAGTTCCACATTTGCCACACTCACGAATACCTGTCATAATTATGATAAAGAATATTAGTCTTTAAATATTGTTACAATTTGGTATGCCACATCCACATTCTGTATGATTGTAAATATACGATTTTATTTGGGATTTCTACAATGAATCCAATTGCAAACCTGTGAACTTTCTTTCCTCTTTTCCCCAAGCAGTATAGGATAAATAAAACATTTGCAATCTTTACAAATCATCTTCCTCTATAAAATGTGATTAATTTTTGTGCAATGTATATCTAATATGATGTCAAAGCAATATTTTGATTGTGATGAAATTTGTTTCCACTTTTAATGGGTCAAATTACACACCTTACACCTTTTACCTTTAATAACAATATGGTTATGATTTGGGTTAAGAGTTAAGATTGTGTGGTGCTCTTCATATGGTCTGCTGATGGCCAGAATGTCAGTATGTCTAAATAAAAGAGTATAAGGGCCTTCTGGTTCTCAGCAGACAAAATTTCTCCATTAAATGTTAAGTTTTGAAAAGTTATAATGGTTTACATACGGGCCATGAATCCAGGTAGATTAAGATTGACGGACTCTGGAGTGGCAGCGATTGAATCACCTTCCAGATTATCTCCGCTGGCTGCGTCTGGCTCCATTGTCCTCTCTCGGACAACCTCTGTCGTGGCTACCAGTGCAACAGATAATTTAGGAGTACCTTTTGTACTTGGTAGACCATCCGTAGGGGATAATGCTGATGATGATACTGGTGGTGGTGGTGGTGGGGGTGGTGTTGTTGGTGGTAGTGGTGGTGGTGGTGGTGGAGATGATGTAGTGGTAATGATGTCCACTGGAGGAGGTTGGAGAGTTGTGATCATTGGTGGGTAGGGTGGAGGGGGTGGTGGCGTTGATGGAATCCGTAAGCGATCTGCCGACATTAACAAAAATACTGGATAGTAAGTTTACTACAGATTTTGGTCAGAAATTTCAGTTTGATGATCTGTTGATTTGTTACTATTTGTCACAATTGTTAGTTTTAATTACCGTAATGCTGATAAGAGGGAAAACTGGAAATATAACATGATTTTTTAAATTGAAATATCCGACCGGGATATTTGTTAATTACATGATTAACAGACCACAAACAGACAGCCTATGACCTTTTATAAAATGTGTATTATATTATCTTTCTTGACTATATCCTGATAAAGTAACATCAATCCAACTCTTCATGGTAAAAAATTGCAAAGAGGGATCTAATGTCATTTCAAGTACTGATTTCATTTAAATCAGAAAAGGGGATTTAAAGTAAGTATAAAAATGTATAAACATAATATTCTAACCTGTCTGTTTATCTGTTTCTTCAGTCTTGGATGTTAGGTCCTCAGTGCGCTGGGTCCTAATCAACGAAAAGACAGTTGTAGACGGCTGACCACGCCCTGATGATGTAATTACTTCTTTTCCTGATCCATCTTCAGTTGAAAAGAGCTCTTCCGTCGTCAACGTTTTGGTTCTTGATGTGGATGCCATCTCAATTATTCTACTCAATGCCGACTTTGTTTCTACCGTTGACGATACTTCAGTTTGATCCGATGGCTGCGCCGTTGTAAATATCCCTCCAAACGTTGTCATTGTCAAATTGGTGATGTAGTTCATTCCTTCTGATATCATGCCAATGACTGTTGTTTCAGGTGTAGAAGTGGCAGGCTCATTTGCAGAGGTAATGTTTTGAGGGATGTTTGTTTGCTCTGATACCATACTGCTAGGAGTCCGTGGGTGTGTGATAATTTTCCATAGAGTTGAAGCTGCTCTTGAAGATGAAGCACTTGGATTTGTAACAGTGTGATCTCTTGCACCTTCTTTCAATGTGGAATGAGTTATAGGGGATGTCGAGGAAGTCGTAGACGGGCTTGTTGTAACTTTGTCGTCTTGTACGGACGATACGGTAACAGAACTAATTATTTCATCTGTCGTTGGTCTTGATGTAGATGATTCAGAAATCAATTCAACAACACCAGTGCGTTTGTTGCTCTCAATGTCGGGTGATCCTGTGCTTGGTTCCTGTAATTCTGTTACTTTTGAATCATCGACAATGACCGTTCTTTGGGACTCTAAAGATGTCAATAATTTCACCGAAGCTGAAGGGGAAGTTTCCATTGTTGTTTGAGTCTTCGATGAATGTGAGTCAGTGGTCATTGTTTTACTTTTCGCAGTAGAAGCTTCTAGTTCTGTCATAACAGTAAACCAGGTACTCGACGGCTTTGAAGTAACAGTCGCATCTATTTTTGATGGTGTTGATTGGTACACAGTTTCATCCACGTGTTGCAGTGTGGTCATCAATTCATCAGGAGTACTACTGGTAGCGACTGTTTCGTTGGCATCGCTATCAGTTGTCCTGTTCAATTGAATCATTCCAGGGTCTCTTGGACGACTTGTTACCATCTCTGACGATGTTGTTTTATTCTCAAAAGGAGCCTTTGATGGGAAATCAGTCATTACAACAACAGCTGCAGTCGAATAATCGACCATAGATGATGGTGTCATTTGTCCGGTGCTAACTGGTGCTGATTTTGTTGAAAGAATTTCGCTGAAAGGTGAAGACATCATCCCACTGCCTTCCATAGTTGTTTCAAAGTATGGCTCATATGTAGGATCTTGCCTTGAGTCCATGATAGTAGTCATGATAAAACCAGGCTCCTCAGATGCTATGAGTTGTTCAGGACCTCTTCTCGACAGTGTTGGTGTACTTGATAGAATATCAGTGGATTCTGGAGACGTCATTCCACTGCCTTCTACAGTAAATTCATCAATAGGTATATTAGTACTTAGTAAACTAAGTTCAGGTGCCGTTACATTCGTTTCTTTGTCTTTCAAATCTTCGGTATACATTTTATCAGTGTTCATGACTGCATCTCCAATTGAAGGAGTGGAAGTTGCGACTGTCGATTCTTGAATAGATATACTTGTTGATTTTATATCCGTGCTACCAATAACAGTACTTGTGTCATTCAGCTGTTGTTCTTCTGGTAGCATATCTGTAGTCATCCCAGCTGAAGGTGCTGTCGACATAGGCTCATCGGAAGAATCAATTATTTCAACTGTTTTATACTCTGTTACTTCAGGTTCTGCTGAAGGTGCTACCTCTTCTGTAGAAGGTATATTTAATGTTGATGGAGAAGAAATTCCGCTACCTTCAGAAGTGATTTCAAGAGTGGGCAGGTTTGTTGTTGATGTGGCTGTTGTGGAGGGATTCAGTTCTCCAAGCGATGAGGAAGATGTAATCCCACCTTCTGCAGAAGTGGATTGGTACTCGGTTTCATCTACCTGTTGCAGTGTGGTCATCAATTTATCAGGAGTATTACTTGTGGGAACCGTGTCTTTAGCATCACTATCAGTTGTCCCATTTGATTGGATCATTGCAGGATCTCTTGGACGATTAGTCACAGTCTTTGATGATTCTGTTTCATTCTCAAAGGGAGCCATTGATGAGGAATCGGTCTTTACAACAACAGGTGTAGTCGAATCATTGACCATAGATGATAGTGTTACTTTCCCGGTGCTAACAGGTGCTGATTTCGTTGAAAGAATTTTGTTCGAAGGTGAAGTCATCAATCCGCTGCCTTCCATAATTGTTGGAAAGATTGGTTCATCTGTAGCATCTTGCCTTGAGTCCATGACAGTAGTCATAATAAAATCAGGTGCATCAGATGCTATTAGTTGTTCAGGAGCTCTTTTCGATGCCATAGTGACAGCTTCTGTTGTAGTAATTTCCATAGGATGCTTGGTTACCCCCGATTCCTTGGGAGAATCACTAGTCGACATTATTTCTTTTGCAGCGGAACCACTTGTTGTGGTATTCATATCGATTATTTCAGGGGATTTTGCAGGAATGGTAACGATTTCTGATACTGTCCTTTCATCATCATAGCGTGTCGTAGGTAGGACGTCGCCCACTGTAACTGTTTCAGATGGTGTTGCTCTTGTCGTTGTAGAGAATATTGATGTTGTAAATATTCCACCGCTTTCTTTGGTAAGGTCAGATAGTGGTTCCCCTGTAACTTCTACCGTCGTTTGTTGCATGCCTACTGTTTCTCCAACTGCTAAAGTGGTCACTATTTCCTTCATTCCAGGAAGAATCGTTGTCTTGTTCAGATGGACGAATTCTGTAGACTTGGAATCAGTTGTATCCATCTCAGAAGTTGTTTCTTTCTGTCCTACAGGAGTCTTTGATGATATACCCTCAACTGAAACAGTTGATCTTGAGGAAGTGATTTCCATTGTAGTTAGTGATGTTGCTTCCTTAGAAGTAGCCTGGGAAACCTTAGACGTTCCTTCCTCTGCAGTAGTAAATGTTGACGTTGTAGAGAGAGCTTCATCTGTTGGGGAAGATGACCTGCCACTTCCTTCCACGGCCGTTGTAAATAATAGTCCATCTGGAGATATATCCCCTACACCAGTGCTCGCAGTGGGTGAGGTAGTAGGTATGAAACCACGACTTTCTGTCTCTTCTTTTAAATCAAACACCTTTGAAGACAATGGTGTTACAGTTGTCTTGGAAACTGTATCCAAATTAGTGTGTATATCCAGAGTAGTAATTGTCCCACTTCCCTCATTAGTTGACTGAGGTAATGTCAAAGTTACCGTGGGTTGCTTTGTGTCTGTCATTTCATTTGCAGAATAACCTGCTGTGGTCCTCTCAGTTACGGTCGTGATAGACGTCGCATTATGTTGAAGTAGGTTTGGGAGTTTTACAGTGGTCATAACTACTCCTGAAATTGTAGCATCCTGAATAGTAGGGGTCGAGTGCATGTCAACTGTTAAAATAGAAGTTTTAGCTGAGGTGATTTCGAATGATGGTGTGGGCGTGGTTGACTTTTCCATGATCGGTGATAAAGTTGTATCAAAAATTTCTATCTCGGGAGTAGATATGAATCCACTGCCTTCGGCAGTAGTTTCGACGAACGGTTCTTTCGTTATTGTCACTTCTACTGTCGGTTGTTTCGTGCCTGAATAATCTGTTGTTTCACTTCCCTCAGTGGACGGGAGTATGGTAACTTCCTCTGTTGGTTGTCCTGTTCCACTCATTTCATCCGTAGTGGAATCCGTCTCTGTCGATACAGTTGTCTTATCCTCCTTAATTAGTGATGGAGATTTTGGGGTTGTGTCCGTCCCTGATGATTTTGCTTCACTTTTGATTGTAGTTGTTTGTGATAATTCATTAGTGACAATGATTGATTCCACTGGCTTAGCTGTCACTGTCGGTATATGTGTACTTTCCTTTTCGGAAGTGAAAGTAGATGTTGTAGACAGAATTTCAATGCTTGCTGAAGATGGAATCCCACTGCCTTCCATAGTTGTTTCAAAAAGCGGTTCATCTGTTGCTGTTTTGTCTGTTTCGGTAGCTTCAGCAATGCGTGTGGTAGTTAGGAAACTTGGTGCTTCTGTTTGATCTTTCAAATCTATTACTTTCATTGGGGTACTTCTTTCATCAGTTGATGGAATCAACGTAACTTCCTCTGTTGGCTGTCCTGTACCACTCATTCCATCCGTAGCAGCAACCGTCTGTGTCGATGCTGTTGTTTTATCCTCCTTGATTAGAGATGGAGATTTTGGGGTTGTGTCCATCCCTAATGATGTTGTTTCACTTTTGATTGTAGTTGTTTTCGATAATTCATCAGAGACTTTGATTGATTCGATTGTCGTAGTTGTCATTATTGGTATAGGTGTAATTTCCTTTTCAGGAGTGAAAGCAGATGTTGTAGACAGAATTTCAATACTTGCTGAAGATGGAATCCCACTGCCTTCCATAGTTGTTTCAAAAAGCGGTTCGTCTGTTACTGATTTGTCTGCTGTAGTAACTTCCGGAGTGGCTGTAGTGCTGAAGAAACTTGATTCTTCTGTTTGATCTTTCAAATCTATTACTTTTGAGGACGTTGGTGTTACAGCAGTAGTAGAATCTGTTGTTTCACTTCCCTCAGTTGACGGGAGTATGGTAACTTCCTCTGTTGGTTGTCCTGTTCCACTCATTTCCGTCTGTGTTGATGCGGTTGTCTTATCCTCCTTAATTAGTGATGGAGATTTTGGAGTTTTGTCAATCACTGATGATGTTGCTTCACTTTTGATTGTAGTTGTTTGTGATAATTCATCAGTGGCAATGATTGATTCGATTGTCGTAGCTGTCATTGTTGGTATTTGTGTACTTTCCTTTTTGGGAGTAAAAGTAGAAGTTGTAGACCGAATCTCGATACTTGGCGAAGATGGGGTTCCGCTGCCTTCCATGGTTGTTTCAAACATTGATTCATCTGTTACGATTTTGTCTGTACCGGTAGCTTCTGGAAGGGTTGAGGTACTGAGGAAACTTGGTTCTTCTGTCTGATCTTTCAAATCTGTTACTTTTGACGACGTCGGTGTTGCAGCGGTAGAAGAATCTTTCATTGTGCCACTTCCTTCATCAGTTGATGGAAGTAATGTAACTTCATCTGTTGGTTCCCCTGTACCAGTCATTTCATCCGTAGCAGAATCAGTCTGTGTTGATGGGGTTGTCTTATCCTCCTTAATTAGTGATGGAGATTTTGGAGTTGTGTCCGTTCCTGATGATGTTGCTTCAGTTTTGATTGTAGTTGTTTGTGATGATTCATCAATAACAGTGGTCGATTCGATTGTTGTAGCTTCTACTGTTGAAATAGGGATACTTTCCTTTTCAGTGGAGAATGTTGAAGTTGTAGGTACAATTTCAATCTTTGGTGAAGATGAAAATCCACTGGCTTCCATGGTTGTCCTACTCTGTGGTCCCTCTGTTGCTTTTTGCTTTGAGCCTGTCGTTTCAGCAGTCGAAGTTTTATTTAAGACAATAAAGCTTGATGTGGTTTCATTAAAATCATTTCGTTTTGATGTCGTAGTAGCCGTTATCCCACTTCCTTCAGAAGTCACTCCAGATAACGACACATCTGTTAGAGGTGGTTTTGTCATCGTAGATAGATCTTTGGAATAGCTCGTAATCAGATTCTCGGTTCCAAAAGTGGATGAAGTAGGGATTACAGATGTCCAATAATCTACTATATGTGAAGGAGAGGATGGGATTCCACCGCCCTCCACAGTTGTTTCAAACACAGGTCCTCGTGTTGCTGTTTGGTCTGCCCCAGTAGTTTTAGCTATATGAGTGGTGCTTAAGAAACCTGGTTCTTCTGTTTGATCTTTCAAATCTATTCTTTCTGGCGACATCGATGTTATAGGACTAGTAGAATCTGAACTTGAAGTTTGTCTATCAAATGAAGTCATTGTGCCACTTCCTTCATCAGTTGATGGAATCACCGTAGTTTCCTCCGTTGGTAGCACTGTACGAGTCATTTCATCTGTAGCACCAACCGTCTCTGTCGATATGGTTGTCCTATCCTCCTTAATTAGTGAAGGAGATTTTCGAGATGTGTCCATCCCTAATGATGTTGCCTCACTTTTGATTGTAGTCATTTTGGATAATTCATCAGTGACGATAATAGATTCATAAGTCGTAGCTGTCATTATCGGTAAAGTTGTGCTTTCGTTTTTGGGAGGGATGGTAGATGTTGTAGACAATATTTCAATACTTGGAGAAGATGGGGTCCCACTGCCTTCCATAGTTGTTGCAATAAGCGCTTCCTCTGTTGCTTCAGCAACAACTGTGGTACTGAGGAAACTTGGTTCTTCTGTTTGATCTTTCAAATCTATTGCTTTTGAGGATGTCGGTGTTACGTTGGTAGTAGAATCAGTCGTTGTGCCACTTCCTTCATCAGTAGATGGAATTAACGTTACTCTATCTGTTGGTTGCCCTGAGCCAGACATTTCATCCGTAGCAGAATCAGTCTGTGTTGATGGGGTTGTCTTATCCTCCTTAATTAGAGATGGAGATTTTGGAGTTTTGTCAATCACCATTAAAAAAAACATGTTTACATAAAAAAAAAAAATTGAGTCTTGAATTTGCTTCTAAGTTCTCCTATTTTTTGTGAGTGCAGATCTTTCCTTTTTTTTTTTTCTGCTCATTGCTTATAATTTCAATTTGAATGCTTTCAGAAAATGTGATTCAGATTTTATTTACATTTTTTGTTCTTACATTTAACAGCAAACGGTTTTAAGTGTCAATTTTAGACCAGGGAATCACAGCATTAATTTTGTGGAAAATATATTTGATTACTGAATAAGTTGAAATAACTTTTCAGATTTTTTATTTTTTATTGATATAATTAATTATAAGGGACTTATATTAGTGGTTTTAAGGGGGTAAATCAATTTTACTTGAATGGGCTAAACAACTTTTGATTTGACAAAAGAGTGTAAATTCACAAGAAGTAGTATGGTACCGTAGCTCAAGGAATCCTTGATGCATTCGCTCTTGGTAGGCCACTTCTAGATCCACGATTCTTCGTAAGCAAGCTGTCTGATTGAGTATCAACATTCTGATTGGTAGGGTAAAGCCATACTCGTAACCAAGACAGGACATATTTCAGTTCACATTTGCCACACTCACGAATACTGTCTACATTATGATAAAGAATATTAGTCTTTAACATATTGTTACAATTTGGTAATGGCCACAATCCACATTCGTATGATGTAAATATAACGATTTTATTGGGAATTTCTACAATGAATCCAATTGCAAACCTGTGAACTTTTCTTTCCTCTTTTCCCCAAGCAGTATAGGATTAATAAAACATTTGCAATCTTTACAAATCATCCTTTCCTCTATAATGTGATTAATTTTTGTGCAATGTATTTTAATATGATGTCAAAGGCAATATTTTTGAATTGTGTGATAATTTTGTTTCACTTTTTAATGGGTCAAATTACACACCTTACACTTTTTACCTTTATAACAATATGGTTAATAGATTTGGTTAAGAGTTAAAGATTGTGTGTGCTCTTCATATGGTCTGCTGATGGCCAGTGTCAGTATAGTTCTATAATAAAAGAGTATAAGGGCCTTCTGGTTCTCAGCAGACAAAATTTCTCCATTAAATGTTTAGTTTTGAAAAGTTATAATGGTTTACATACGGGTGCAATCCAGGTAGATTAGATTGACGACTCTGGAGTGGCAGCGATTGAATCACCTTCCAGATTATCTCTCGCGCTGGCTGCGTCTGGCTCCATTGTCATCTCTCGGACAACCTCTGTCGTGGGCTACCAGTTGCAACAGCTAATTTAGGGTTACCTTTTGTACTTGGTAGACCATCCGTAGGGGATTAATGCTGAGTGATGATACTGGTTGGTGGTGGTGTTTGTGGGGGTGGGTGTTGTTGGTGGTAGTGGTGGTGGGTGGTGGTGGAGATGATGTTAGTGGTAAAATGATGTCCACTGGAGCAGGTTGGAGAGTTGTGATCATTGGTGGGTAGGGTGAGGGGGGTGGTGGCGTTGATGGAATCCGGTAATGCGATCTGCCGACATTACAAAAATACTGGATATAAGTTTAACTAAGAATTTTGGTCAGAAATTTCAGTTTGATGATAATGGTTTGATTTGTTACATTTGTCACAATTGTTAGTTTTAATTTACCGTAATGCTGATAAAGAGGAAAACTGGAAATATAAATGAATTTTTTAAATTGAAGATATCCGACCGGGATATTTGTTATTACATGATTAACAGACCACAAACAGACCGCCTATGACTTTTATAAAATGTGTTATTTATTTTTATCTTTCTGACTATATCCTGATAAAGTAACATCAATCCAACTCTTCATGGTAAAAATTGCAAAGAGGGATCTAATGTCATTTCAAAGTACTGGATTTCATTTAAATCAGAAAAAGGGGATTTAAAGTAAGGTATAAAAAAATGTTATAAACATAATATTCTAACCTGTCTGTTTATCTGTTTCTTTCAGTCTTGGATGTTAGGTTCCTCAGTGGGTGGGTCCTAAAATCACGAAAAGACAGTTGTAGACGGCTGACGCCGCCTGATGATGTAATTACTTTTTTCCTGAATCCATCTTCAGTTGAAAAAGGAGCTCTTCCGTCGTTCAACGTTTTTGGTTTTCATGTGGATGCATCTTCAATTATTCTAAGCTCAATGCCGATTTGTTCTAACGTTGAAGATACTTCAGTTTGATCCGATGGCTGCGCCGTTGTAAATATCCTCCAAACGGTTTGTCCATTGTCAAATTGGTGATGTAGTTTTCATTCCTTCTGAATCATGCCAATGATGTTGGTTTCAGGTGTAGAAGTGGAGGCTCATCTTGCAGAGGTAATGGTTTTGAGGGATGTTTGTTTGCTCTGATACGCAATACTGCTAGGAGTCCGTGGGTGTGTGATAATTTTCCATAGAGTTTTGAAGCTGCTCTGAAGATGAAGCACTTGGATTTGTAAGCAGTGTGATCTCTTGCACCTTCTTTTCAATGTGGAATGAGTTATAGGGGATGTCGAGAAGTCCGTAGAGGGCTTGTTGTAACTTTGTCGTCTTTACGGACGATACGGTAAGCAGACTTTATTTCATCTGTCGTTGTCTTGATGTAGATTGATTCAGAAATCAATTCAACAAACACCAAGTTGCGTTTGTTGCTCTCATGTCGGGTGATCCTGTGCTTGGTTCTGTAATATCTGTTACTTTTGGAATCATCGAAATGACCGTTCTTTGGGACTCTAAAGATGTCAATAATTTCAACCCAAGCTGAAGGGGAAGTTTCGCATTGTTGTTTGAGTCTTCGATGAATGTGAGTCAGTGGTCCATTGGTTTTACTTTCGCAGTGAAGCTTCTAGTTCTGGTCATAACAGTAAAACCCAGGTACTCGACGGCTTTTGAAGTAACAGTCGCATCTATTTTTGATGGTGTTGATTGGTACACAGTTTTCATTGCCAGTGTTGCAGTGTGGTCATCATTCATCAGGAGTACTACTGGTTGCGACTGTTTCGTTGGCATCGCTATCAGTTGTCCTGTCATTGAATCATTCCAGGGTCTCTTGGGAAACGACTTGTTACAATCTCTACGATGTTGTTTTATTTCTCCAAAGGAGCCTTTGTATGGGAATCAGTCATTACAACAACAGCTGGCAGTCGAATAATCGACCAAATAAGATGATGTGTGTCATTTTGGTCCGGTGCTAACTGGTGCTGATTTTGTTGAAAATGATTTCGCTGAAAGGTGAAGACATCATCCACTGCCTTCATAGTTGTTTAAAGTAAATGGGGCCCTTTTTCCCCCAAAATAAATTGTTTTTTAAAGGAAAAAATCTGCCTTGAGTCCATGATAGTAGTCATGAATAAAACAGGCTTGCCTAGATGATATGAGTTGTTCAGGACCTCTTCTTCGACAGTGTTGGGTGTACTTGAATAGAATATCAGTGATTCTGGAGACAGTCATTCCACTGCCTTCTACAGTAAATTCATAATAAGGTTATATATTTTAGTTTAAACCCCTTTTTAAAGTAAAAAAACTATTTAGTTTCAGGTGCCGTTACAATTCGTTTCTTTGTCTTTCAAATCTTGTATATCATTTTATCAGTGTTTCATTGACTGCATTCTCCATTGAAGGGTGGAAGTTGCGACTGTACGATTCTTGAATAGATATACTTGTTGATTTTATATCCGTGCTACCAATAACAGTATTTGTGTCATTCAGCTGTGTGTTCTTTCTGGTAGCATATCTGTAGTCATCCAAGCTGAAGTGTGCTGTCGACATAGGCTCATCGGAAGTAATCATATTATTTCAACCTGTTTTATACTCTGTTACTTCGGTTCTGCTGAAGGTGCTACATCTTCTGTAGAGGTATATTTAATGTTGATGGAAGAAGAAATTCCGCTACTTCAGGAAAGTGATTTCAAGAGTGGGCAGGTTTGTTTGTTGATGTGGCTGTTGTGGAGGGATTCAGTTTCTCCAAGCGGATGAGGAGATGTAATCCCACCTTCTGCAGAAGTGGAATTGGTAGCTCGGTTTCATCTACCTGTTGCAGTGTGGTCATCAATTTATCAGGGTATTACTTGTGGGAAACCGTGTCTTTAGCATCATATCAGTTGTCCCATTTGATTGGGATCATTGCAGGATCTCTTGGACGATTAGTCACAGTCTTTGATGATTCTGTTTCATTCTCAAAGGGAGCCATTGATGAGGAATCGGTCTTTACAACAACAGGTGTAGTCCGAATCATTGACATGAGATATGATAGTGTTACTTTCCCCGTGCTACAGGTGCTGATTTCGTTGAAAGAAATTTTGTTCGATAGGTGAAGTCATCAATCCGCTGCCTTCCAATAATTTGTTGGAAAGATTGGTTCATCTGTTAGCATTCTTGGCCTTGAGTCCATGAGCAGTAGTCATAAATAAAATCAGTGTGCATCAGATGCTATTAAGTTGTTCAGGAAGCTCTTTTCGATGCCATAGTGAGCTTTTTCTGTTGTAGTAATTTCAATAGGATGCTTGGTTTACCACCGATTCCTTGGGAGAAAATCACTAGTCGACATTATTTCTTTGCAGCGGAAACCACTTGTTGTGGTATTCATATCGATTATTTCAGGGGATTCTTGCAGGAATGGTAACGATTTCTGATACTGTCCTTTCATCATCATAGCTGTCGTTAGGTAGGACGTCGCCCCGTAACTGTTTCAGATGGTGGTTGCTCTTGTCGTTGTAGAGAATATTGATGTTGTAAATATTCCACCGCTTTCTTTGGTAAAGGTCAGATAGTGGTTCCCACTGTAACTCTACCGTCGTTTGTTGGCTGCGCTACTGTTTTCCAACTGCTAAAGTCGGTCACTTTTTCCTTTCATTCGCAGGAAGAATGTTGTCTTGTTCAGATGAGAATTCTGTAGACTTGGAAATCAGTTGTATCCATCTCAAGAAGTTGTTTCTTTCTGTCCTACAGGATCTTTTGATGATATTCCTCAAACTGAAACAGTTGATCTTGAGGAAAGTGATTTCGCATTGTAGTTAGTGATGTTGCTTCCTTAGAAGTAGCTGCGGAAACCTTAGACGTTCCTTCCTCTGCAGTAAGTAAATGTTGACGTTGTAGAGAGAACGCTTCATCTGTTTTGGGGAAGATGACCTCGCCACTTTCGCTTCCACGGCGTTGTAAATAATAGTCACCATCTGGAGATATATCCCCTACACCAGTGCTCGCATGGGTGAGGTAGTAGGTATAGAACACAGTATATGATATATATATTTTAAATCAAACACCTTTGACAATGGTAGATATAAGTTGTCTTGGAAACTGTATCCACAATTAGTGTGTATATGGAGAGAGAGGTATGTGTTTATGATAGATAGAGATATATATATCATGTCTAGAATTGACTTGAGGTATGTCACCATTGTTACCAGTGGGCTTGCTTGGTCTGTCATGTATCTCAATTTGCAGAAGTAATATATACTGATAGTGGATGGATAGTAATACTTCTACGATATCCACTCGACGTCATAGATAGACATCGCAGCTCGATATATTCGTCATGACGTACGAACTCTTGCGGAAGATTATTGCTAGAGCACATCATCCTACTCACTGAAATTGTAGCATCCTAGATAGTAACGCCGCTGGTCGAGTGTCACTGTCAACTGTTAAAATCATTTATCACATGATCAGATTTTCAGCTACTGTAGTCATGTCGATGGATCTCGCTGGTGGTGCGTAGAGAGCTTTGATATTGTAGTTCGCACTGGATAAGAGAGCACTTGGTATTAAGTATAGTGGCTCAAGAATAGAGTGTAGTTGTACATTCTTTGCGAGATTGTGAGCTGAGAACACTGATACGTTATGTTGTACCGTTGATAGGAATTTATGATCATTTGGTGTGTTAGATTATAATTCTTGGTCTTCACACACTCGCTAAGCATAGTTTATTTGAAATCTCTATCTAATCGATCGAATCCGATTTATAATAGATAACAATATTGAGCTACAAACTTCTATGAATTGATCGACTTGTATATACTCTGAGCCTGTGGCAGTAGTTTAGTCTCGTATCAGGAACTGGGGTCTTTCGGTTATTTGTACTGCTTTATATAGATATTATAATATATAGATATGAGATAGTTTAGTGTCTCATGATATTAGAGTATAGATAGATATATACTATTAACTACTTCGATAGAGAGAGGTCTACGGATGCATGGTAATTCACTCGTGTGGTTCACTTAGATTCCTTGTATCTCCCACTATTGATCGCACGCTCGGATATCATTAGTTCTCTGCGATACGTCTTCATTTATCCTGATAATTAGTGGAATGGAAGGGATTTTTGGGAGTTGATAGATTAATAGTGATATTAATATAGTCTCTTCCATTATTTAGCATTTGTAAGAAGATTAGTGGTATGACTCCGTTATTAATGCTTGTCATATGTGTATGACGGTTACCTTGAGATTTGATTTCACATAGGCTTAGTACTTGTACTCTATGTTCTCTTAGGCTCTCGACAAGTCGTCATAAACTCTATTTCGGATGTCGCTTCTAATACTTATTTCGGTCTCATTCTTGTATTAATTTCGGAAGTAGACCAGATATGAGTGTGTGTTGTTATGCTATTATGACTGATTATTAGTCCTACTATATTCTCAGACTATGCCTCGAAGATTGGAATTTGCCAGCTGCCTATAGGCTTAGATGAACGTTTAGTCTTCAAAAAGACAGCGCTTCGGATATATTGTTGCTGTTGGTTTGTCGGTTGTAACTGTTGTTAGTTAGACACAATGATGGGCGCTATTTAGGATATCTTGGTCGCTTGTTTGTTTATCAAGTTATACATAACGTTTATTGCGCTAATATTCTTTTACGACTCTATGCTTGGTGGATTCATTCAGTAACTTGGCTCGACTGTTAGGATGACTGCTCATCGATGTAGCACTGAGACTCGCAATTATCCACTTCCGCTAGCTCGGATATAAATATGTTCTCATATAGATGTCGTATGGTTGCTAGTTGTTCTGTTCAACATCACGCTTATCCATCTCTTTCGGTTGTATGAGTTACTGTGGATTGAATTTAGGGCTTGATAGAGTTTCATACTCATATATGAATAGATTGTTATTAATTGCACATAGGTATGTTGTGATATTCTCAAGATACTTGGAATCATTCATGAAGCTTAGTATCTTGGATATATCGCTAGTGTCAGATACATAATGCTATCATTCTCTTTAGTGGATGGTTTTCAGATCTCGAGGTAGGTATTTCAACATTCTGTCTCTTGCCTTTATAAGTGCAGTAATAGTCACTTAAAGCGTGGCGGAAGGAGGACTGTCTAGAGCGTTTCCAGAGCTAAAATCTTACTTACATGTACACAAATACGAAATTATTACTACGACCTCTGTTAGACTCATTTCCGTCCATTAATGATCACTGTTTCAGTTGAGGGATATCATCATATATATAAATGAATTCTCGTTATTTATGCTAGCAAATCAGCGACTAAGGAGATAAACATTATCTAACTCGAGATGCTTACACTCTGGTTATTCATCCATCAGATACGATTGTGACCTGATTCTCAATAGATACAATGATCTACGTTGTTTTGTGAATAGAAGATGTGTGATCCAGTCTTTGTATGGCAATTGGAGATTGTAAGCAGATTTATTGTACTATCTTGACTGACTTTCGTCTAACGTTGAGAATGCGGTTTCGGGTGCATACTTTTTTGTTCTTTCCACATTAGTTTAGTATGCTATGCTATATATGTGATACATTATTCTCATATCATCATTAGAGTTTTTATCACTTAACATAGAATGACAAATGTCTGAATTCCTTTTCTTTCCTGATGACCTCCACTCTCCTCCAAGCTACCTTGGCACAATGTTTGATTTATGGCTCATTATATTCAGATATATAATGTTAATACTCGACTGAATAAAATATCAAAAAATTGTGCATGTTTCATATTCTAATGTCAAAATCAACTGCAAATATTTTTATTTTTTTTTTTTTTTTTCTTCAAATTCCTTCATCATCGTCCATCCCCACAACCACTCTGGGACGCTACCGCCCATACGGATGCCCTGTCCTACCCGTTAGAATGAACTGACCGCGCTCATACGGGGGACCCAGTCCTAGTCTGGAGTTGATGAGACTACGTAAGACACCCCGTCCAGATGACAGATTAGATTCCTCGGGCGTGGACAGTAGTGCACCAACTTCCAAGGTAGTTGTAGTGAACAAAACTATATTTATATAACGATTATCTAAATGTCTGGTAACGTCTTGCATGTGGCTTTCATGAAACCTTATGGCCACAAACTAACACCTTTGCCCACTCTTATCTCATAACTCTTTTCACTTGAGGCGCGGTAATTTGTTCTTCTGCATTCATACTCTATTTATAATGGACTTACCCTACAATTCTAATTTCGCAGACTAGTATTTGCTGTGAAGTACCTTTTATGACTACTTCTACAGAAGGGTGTGAATTAGCATATACGAATCTAGCCTAGACGATTATGAAGTAATGTCTTCAGTGTAATAGGTCAAACGTGTTTGTAATGCTTCTTCAAATACGTATGAGTGCCTTGGTACGACAGCACTTCAGCTGGGATGACTACATATAATTGTTCCTAGACCATAGATAGAAGAATCAACAGCTGAACATGATATGCTAATATCTTACTCTTGTTTTACTATGTAGGTAGTGCAGCGGCTGATATGATAGAGATGATTGAAGAGTATTAGTGTTATTCATCATTTGTTATGTCAAGCTGATTATGTGTTGATCTAGTACTGGAAAATTTCTTTGCCCAAACCACTATTGCCTTTGTTGACAAGTCATACAATTGCTCCTTCCCCTAATTATCCTTTGCAGGATTTTAAACACTTAATAACATGCAATAAAGATCTCTTTTTGGTAATGAGGAATTAGAATTGGAAAAGGATACTAATTATGTATCTAATAGTAATGCTTTGGATGCAAATGATTAATAATTAAATATGATATGTACAAAGCTTATAAAAATGCATAATCATGAATTTGTCATATACTATTAGGGTATAGGTTGTAATTTTCCTTTTTCATGGAGTGAAAGCAGATGTTGTAGACAGAATTTCAATACTTGTGAAGATGGAATCCACTGCCTTCATAGTTGTTTTCAAAAAAGCGGTTCGTCTGTTACTGATTTGTCTGCTGTAGTAACTTCGCGAGTGGCTGTAGTGCTGAAGAAACTTGATTCTTCTGTTTGATCTTTCAAATCTATTACTTTTTGAGGACGTTGGTGTTACAGCAGTAGTAGAATCTGTTGTTCACTTCCTCAGTTGATTCTTCACAGGGACGCTAGTGTCAACTTAATTTCCTGGTGTTGAGTATTGTCCTAGATTCAAACTTCATTTTCACGTGTAGTTGTTGATTGCGGGTATGGTCGTTATACCCTACTCTTATATTAAGTGACAATGGAGACTAGTTTGAAGAGATTTATTTGTCATTCATTCTAGATTATGATTATTTTGCTATTGCATTGACTCTTTGATTGTAGTTGTATTGTGATAATTTCATCAGTGGCAATGATTGATTCGAGTGGTGTGTAGCTGTTTCACTTCGTTAGGTATTATCGCTGGTACTTAATATTCTCCTAATATTATTGGGAGTTTCAAAAACTCAGAGTATAGATGACCGACGATATATTCTCGGTAATTCACTTTGGCGAATTGTATGTTGGTGTGTGTTCGCTTGTGTCCTTTCCATAAGGTTGTTTCTTTCATTACATTTGATCATATTTCTGTTTTTATCTGTATCGTCTTCACTTGGTGAGCTGGAATGGTTTGATGTTATTCTCGAAGAGTGTTGCGTAAGTGTTTTTTGTTGTTGCTGTTCGCTCCTGGTGTTTGGGCATTCTTTATCTGCTATTGCTATATAGGATTTAAGCTCTCTCAATTATACTTATTTTGGTCTCATGGCATTTATACTTTCGGTGTCTGATTCTTCATACTGTTACTCTATTGTATCGAGGTCGGTGGTGGGTGTTGCTCACGAGTGTAGATATCGCATTCTTATACATGGTGATGACGGAAATCTTTCTTTTCACTACTTAGTTCGATAGGAAGTACTGTACTTCATCCTGTTGTTGGTTTCCCTTCCTGTACTTGATCTCAATTTCATTCCGTAGCTACGCATTATTAGTCTTGTGTTGATGTAATGTTGTCTGTAATCTGCACTCATTATTATTGTCGCATTGGAAGAATTGGTATAGGGAGTTGCGTGACGCGTTCCATTTGATAATGATGGGTTGCATTTCAGATTTGGTTGATGGTGAGTTTGTTTGGTGAATGATTCGCAGGAATATTAGTGGGTTTTGATTGCAGACTTAGTTGTGACCCGGTTATTATTCTAATTCATACTGTGAATATGTGATACTATAAGTGCTCTCGGTGTTCGTCAGGGAGATTAGTGTATTAGTTTGGTAGGTTATATATTATATCTTTTGTGTAGTTATATATTATTGTTGTAGGTCTTATCGTGTCTGTGTTGAAGTCCTGTCTGTCATGTCAGTTCGTAGATATGATCATAATTAGTCTTGAGGGATATAATATTCTACGTGTAATGATAAGATAGCTAGCCTGTGTACAGTCCTATCACTTCCTCTTTACAGAAAGTTCACATACCAATAAGCGACACATCTGTTACGAACCAGGTTGGATTTTAGTACATAAAGATATGGGCATAGATCTTTGGAATACCAGCACTTAGTTAATTTCAGTACTTCTCGCGATATTCTAAGTTGGATATTGACAGTCAGGCGCATTACAGATAGTCCAATTAATCTAACTATATTGTGGAAGGAGAGGTGGGATCCACGCCGCTTCCACAGCTTGTTTCAAAACACAGGTCCCTCGTGTTGCTGTCTTGTCTGCCCAGTAGTTTTAGCTATTGAGTTGGTGCTTAGAACATGTGTTCTTTCTGTTGTATGATGAACTAAATTATCATTCTTATTCCCTTCCTTTACATAGGCAGACATAGAATGTATACTATATGTGACTTATACGTAGAATCTGAAATGAAGTTTTGTCTATCAAATGAAGTCATTGTGCCACATCATTTCATTCACGAGTTTGACCTCGTGTTCGATGTATTCTATTCTGATTGTAGTGCTGCCTATTGTTGTCAGCCTCAGTTGTAGCGACTCGTTATGTTGCTTATATTATCAAATCTTTGTAGTCACCACCCTAGTTCTTTGCTAGTGCGTAATTAGTTGATGTGGTCTTCCTCGCTTAATTAGTGAAGTGAGAATTTTCGTTAGATTTTGTGTCAGATCACATTATATAAGTTATGTTCAGACCTTCACTTTTGATAGTGGTAGTCATTTTGGATAATTCATCAAGATGTACTGGGATTATAATTGATATGATTTCATAAGTCGTAGCTGTCATTATCGGATGTTAAAGTTTGTTCTCGTTTCTCGTGATATTGTGGTGAGGATGGTATATGTTGTTTTGAGAAATAGTTGTCAGTTACTATGGATGAGAAGTTATGTGGTGTCCCAACGTGCCTTACGGATATTGTGTGTTGCAAGGTATAAGCCTTGTTCTCTCATGTTGATATCGATACAACTGTTGGATACTGGGAGCGAACTACTTGGTTCTCTGTTTGATCTTCTCAAATTATGTTATATTGTTAGGTGTGGTGTTACGTATAGGTAGTAGATGATCAAGTCGTGTGTCTGTATAGGGCACTAGGTCACTACTTTCATCCCAGTAGATGGAATTTATACGCTCATATCTTCCTATACTGTTGGATCTAGTCCCTGATGACACCGCATGAACTTTAGTGCAAACATCTTGATGAGTCAGAATCACGATTCTGTGTGACCCTGGGTTTGTTGCTCTTATTTCGTTCCTTACTCATAAGGGAGATATTGGAGACTTATTCAGAGAGATTGTTGGTGCATTTGTGACTTGGAGCTGATGATTGCCTTCTGACCTCTTCACTTTTGATTGTAGATGTGATTTGTGTAGTATAATATTTCGATGTTTCATACCACTAAGACCGCGAGTTCGTAATTCATATTTGGCATTTCTTGCATGTGGTTATGCTATCCATTACTGTGTAGGGAATGGCTAGATGTATGCTGTATTTTTCACTTCAGAGGATTGATGTAAGTTAGTTGTTGACAGAAATATTGCAAACTATCTGGTCAATAATTTACCGCATATTCCTTCATTAGTTGTTTCAATAAATTCAGCTTTCATCTATGTGTGAGCTGGAAGCTTATGGTCTGTGCTAGCGCTTCTAGTGAATAGTTGTGGTATCTCTATAAGACAACTCGTTTCTTCTGTTTGTATTCTAATAATTACTTGCATAATCTTGAGGATTGTTCGAGTTGTTACCTAGGGTCCCTCGTAAGTATTACCACATTCTGTCGTTGTGCACTCACATTGGGTCGCTTCATCATCGTTTAGTGCATTAACGTTACTTCTTCATTTTCTCCATTCTTCTAGTTTCAGTTTAGGTCCTCGATATCCTTAGATAATATACATCCTCGTAAGCCAGATAGTACTGTCTGATCGTTGATTGTTTGGGTGATTATTCCTATTAATTTAAGATGAATGGAAGATTGGTTGCCGAGTTTGTTCATATTCACTCGTATGATTTGTTTTAAGCTTCACACGCTGTTCGAACTTGCTTATTGTGTCGCGTTTGCGATACACTTATCTCAGCTGATGTGTTATTTGTCATTCATTTTGTTGTAGCTATTGTCACCTTGCTTGTGTAATTATTGTGTAGAAGTTTGCTTTGTCAGGAGTGCAAAGAGAGGTTTATGACAGATTATTAAGTACAGGCAAAGATTGGGGTTCATGTCTCTATATCTTCATAGTTGTGTACTTTCGATAAGCAGTTCTCATGTTACTCGCTTTGTCTGTACTAGTAGCTTCAAGGATGGAGGATAGCATAAGAGGATTGCTTTGCGTTCTGTGGCATGTATTGAGTCTTACTTCGGAAACTCTATTGCTTTTTGAGGATCCGTCGGCTTTGTTTAATGTGCTTTGTATATCAGACGAATTGTTCGTTGTGCAAGACATTCCTTTCATTCTATTGGAAATGAGGTAAGTTATTTGTTCACTCACTTGTTGATTGCCTGATTAGGAGTCATTTCATCCGATAAGCAGAATCCATGTCTGTGTTAGATGGGGTTGTCTAATCAATCTTTATTTATTAGGATTGTGTAGATATTATGAGTTCTTGTCTCAATTGTGTACTTCGTTATCGCATGTTGCTTCACTTTTTTGAGATTGTAGTTTGTTTGTGATAATTTCATGAGTGATCAGAGATTGATTCTATTGTCAGTGGATGCTTCTACGGTCTCGAATTGAGATTTTCTAAGAAGATTATCTTTCTCTTCTAAGTGTAGTGAAAGTTACCACGAAGGAGTTGATTGGACAGAATTTCAACACTTCTACACTTTGGCAAAAAGATGGGGTTCTGCGCTATCTTCTGGGCTTAATTAGTTGTTATATCTAAAGAAGTAGATCAGTCATTTTAGTTATGGTTGCTTTGTCTTGTAATGTGTAGCTTCGGCATTTATTGGTTGTTGTGTAGCTCATTCAGGGTACTCTGGTATTCATATGCTTGTTAGGTTGATCATGGCTTAATCAAATGCTTATATTTGGCTGGTCTCGAGTGTTATGTAAGATCGTTTGTATTTATAAGTCGTAGTATGAATCTGTATCGTTGGGTGCCACTTCAATTACATTTCAGTAAAAGTATGTGATAACTCAATTTACTTTCCATCGTATTATTAATTTTACCATTTGATGGTTGGTTTTGCTCCTCGGAACCTTGTTTCCATTCAATTTTATTCATACCGCATAGCAGAATATTCTGATCATGTCGATTTGATTGGATGGTTCTGTGTTTACTTATCGCTCCTTAAATTAATAGAAGAAATGGAGGATATATTGGAAGATTTTATTTGGTCAATCACTGATGAGATGTATGTCTAATCACTTTTGTTACTTTGATTATTTTTAAAGTAGGTTTGTGATATTCATCACATGTGACAGCACAGATCTGTATATTTTCCATTAGATGTTAGCTTCTACCGGTGTAGGATGTAAATATTATTTTATTTAGGATCGCATAGTTGTTCTTTTTTCGGGTAGTCGGAGGGACGTATTCGCACACTTGGTTTGTAATGATATGAAATTTTCAAGTACGGACAAGATGGGGGGTTCCGCTACCTTCCATAGATTGAGTTTTGGCTGTGATTAAGCATCTATAAGTATCTGTACTGATGTACTAAACAATTTTATTGTCATATTGATCTGTTATAAGTGTTGATCGCTTCAGGAATGGCTGTAGGTTTAATCTCTCAAGAAACTGGATTATTTTCGAGTATAGGATTCTTGTTATTTCATAAATATATCTATTTTGTCCTTGGAGGGATTATGTCGAGGTGTATTCGCCATTTGATTCTGATTAAGAATTGAAGATATCTGTCGTTGTGCCCTCTTCGGAATTCAGCAGTTTGCGATATAAATTATTATATACGTTACATACTCACCTATCGGATAGTTGAGTTGGCGCTTCGTAACCAGTATTCTTCTTAATTTCTGTAGCATAGATTAATATTTAGTATTGTGAATTTTTTGAAATGGTGGTTAAGTGCTCTATTATTCACTACTGCATTAATATAGTATGAGGGAGGATATCTTGGGCAGTCGTAATGTCCATTGGCACATTAAGATGATGTTTTCATCCTAATTGTGTCGTATTGCACTTTTCGATATTATGTAGTTGATTTGGTGATAATTATTCTTCTCATCACGCTGACACGACTGTATATGATTCTATTGTCGTAGCTTCTAACGGCTTGAATAGATTTAAATTTCTTCTTCTCAGAGATGAAGAGTAAGAACGGATTGATCCTGAACCTGTAGGGCTTCACACTACATTCAGTCGCAGCACCAGGAAGTTATGAGCGTTCCGCACTTCCTTCCGGATACTGTATGATCTCTTCAAAGAGGGCGTTCGTCTGTTACATGCTTAGCCTAATTGTTGTTTACCTAAGAATACGCATTCACCGAGATATTGTGTGCCGCTATCGTGGTTACACTTGCTCTCGAGGAATACTCATATAGTTATTACCTGTTAATGTATCTGTATCCACAATTTGACTCTGGCCTTTATAGTAGCGATTGATCCGTGTCATATAGTGTCTCGTTCACTATTGCATATCTGTCTACGGTGTGTGGCCACTGACGCTTGCAGTGCGAGTCAAGATTCAGTCTTCCGGATCAGCGGAAATGAGAATTGTCGGGGGGAGCGTTAAGCTCGCCATTATGTATGGTTTTTGTCCTACTGAATCCTAGGTTCATTTCATTTTGTATGTTCTTAGTAATAACGCTCTCTGTTGAATTTGGTGGTCGTATTGACATCCAGTCCTTTAATAATATGAGATGGAGTATTCATTTGGAAGGGTCTTTTGAATCAGTCACTTGTATATTTGGATGAGTGTATTAATGCTATTCGACTTATTGATCTTGTATTCAGATATATAGCTAGTATTTATTATACAATACCCGCTGACACGTGAGTTGATTTTCAATTTGCTTGGTTAATGCTTCTATTCATTGGTTGATATTTAAGCGTGTCATGTTTTCATTTTTCAGGAGTGAAAGTCATTGAAGGGTTGTACGGAATTCTACGGAATTCGACCACTAGGCAAAAGATCGGGGTGCTTGCCTGATCCTTCGAAATAAGTCTATATTGAGATTTTCTATGATACCTAATGTTTATCTAGTTATGCTGTTCTTTTGTCTGTACTTCGGATATTTGTCTTTTTTCTAGAGATAGGGATGTGGTACTAATTATAAGAAACTTGGTTCTTCCGTTTTGATCTTTCAAATCTATTGCTTTAGAGATGTTGGGTCGATAGTATGAAATCTGTCCTTGAAGCCATCTTCCTTCATCATTGATGCTGCGTACGTTAATTCATCCATGCTTTGGTTGCCCTGAACCATCAGTTTCATCCGTAAGCAGAATCTTCTGTGTGATGGGTGTCTGATCCTCTCTAATTTAGAGATGGAATTTATGGAGTATTTTCCAACACTGATGATTGTTGCTTCACTTATATAGAATGTAGTGGATTTGTGATAAATCATCAGTGACAGCGATTGTATCTCATTTTCTAGCTTCTACGGTATAGGAATTATGATGCAATATATCTTTTTCAGGATGAAAGTAGAGGTTGTTGACAGAATTTCAACTTACC
>CALNVZ010002100.1:37385988-37397427 GCA_940671915.1 Paracentrotus lividus
TGGCAAAGATGGGGTTCCGCTCCCTTCCATAGTTGTTTCAAAAATCAGTTCATCTGTTACTGCTTTGTCTGTACTAGTAGCTTCAGGAATAGTTGTGGTATTTAAGAAACTTGGTTCTTCTGTTTGATCTTTCAAATCTATTGCTCTTGAGGATGTCGGTGTTATGGTCGTAGTAGAATCTGTCGTTGTGCCACTTCCTTCATCAGTTGATGGAATTAACGTTACTCCATCTGTTGATTGCCCTGAACCAGTCATTTCATCCGTAGCAGAATCTGTCTGTGTTGATGGGGTTGTCTTATCCTCCTTAATTAGAGATGGAGATTTTGGAGTTTTGTCAATCACTGATGATGTTGCTTCACTTTTGATTGTAGTGGTTTGTGATAATTCATCAGTGACAGCGATTGATTCCATTGTCGTAGCTTCTACCGTTGGAATAGGTGCAGTTTCTTTTTCAGGAGTGAAAGTAGAGGTTGTAGACAGAATTTCAAGTACAGGCAAAGATGGGGTTCCGCTACCTTCCATAGTTGTTTCGATAAGCAGTTCGTCTGTTACTGCTTTGTCTGTACTAGTAGCTTCAGGAATGGCTGTAGTACTCAAGAAACTTGGTTCTTCAGTTTGATCTTTCAAATCTATTGCTTTTGAGGATGTCGGTGTTATGGTCGTAGAAGAATCTGTCGTTGTGCCTCTTCCTTCATCAGTGGATAAAATTAACGTTACTCCATCTGTTGGTTGCCCTGAACCAGTCATTTCATCCGTAGCAGAATCAGTCTGTGTTGATGGGGTTGTCTTATCCTCCTTAATTAGAGATGGAGATTTTGGAGTTTTGTCAATCACTGATGATGTTGCTTCACTTTTGATTGTAGTTGTTTGTGATAATTCATCAGTGACAGCGATTGATTCTATTGTCGTAGCTTCTACGGTTGGAATAGATTTAATTTCTTTTTCAGGAGTGAAAGTAGAGGTTGTTGACCGAACTTCAACTACTGGCAAAGATGGGGTTCCGCTCCCTTCCATAGTTGTTTCAAAAAGCAGTTCGTCTGTTACTGCTTTGTCTGTACTAGTAGCTTCAGGAATGGTTGTGGTACTCAAGAAACTTGGTTCTTCTGTTTGATCTTTCAAATCTATTGCTTTTGAGGATGTCGGTGTTATGGTCGTACTAGAATCTGTCGTTGTGCCACTACCTTCATCAGTAGATGGAATTAACGTTACTCCATCTGTTGGTTGCCCTGAACCAGTCATTTCATCCGTAGCAGAATCAGTCTCTGTTGATGGGGTTGTCTTATCCTCCTTAATTAGAGATGGAGATTTTGGAGTTTTGTCAATCACTGATGATGTTGCATCACTTTTGATTGTAGTGGTTTGTGATAATTCATCAGTGACAGCGATTGATTCCATTGTCGTAGCTTCTACCGTTGGAATAGGTGCAGTTTCTTTTTCAGGAGTGAAAGTAGAGGTTGTAGACAGGATTTCAACTACAGGCAAAGATGGGGTTCCGCTCCCTTCGATAGTTGTTTCAAAAATCAGTTTATCTGTTACTGCTTTGTCTGTACTTGTAGCTTCAGGAAGGGTTGTGGTACTCAAGAAACTTGGTTCTTCCGTTTGATCTTTCAAATCTATTGCTTTAGAGGATGTTGGGGTTACGATAGTAGTAGAATCTGTCGTTGTGCCACTCCTTCATCAGTAGATGGAATTAACGTTACTCCATCTGTTGTGCCCTGAACCAGTCATTTCATCCGTAAGCAGATCAGTCTGTGTTGATGGGGTTGTTCTTTCCTCCTTAATTAGAGATGGAGATTTGGAGTTTGTTAATCATGATGATGTTGCTTCACTTTTGATTGTAGTGGTTTTTGATAATTCATCAGTGACAGCGATTGATTCCATTTCGTAGCTTCTACCGTGGAATTGGTGCATTCTTTTTCAGGAGTGAAAGTAGAGGTTGAGACAGAATTTCAACTACAGGCAAAGATGGGGTTCCGCTCCCTTCATAGTTGTTCAATAGCAGTTCATCTGTTACTGCTTTGTCTGTACTAGTAGCTTCAGGAATGGCTGTGTACTCCAAGAACTTGGTTCTTCCGTTGATCTTTCAATCTAATTGCCTTAGGACGTCCGGTGTTATGGTCGTAGATAGAATCTGTTCGGTGCACTTCCTTCATCAGTGGATGAATTAACGTTACTCCATTGTTGATTGCCCTGAACCAGTCATTTTATCCGTAGCCAGAATCAGTCTGTGTTGATGGGTTGTCTTATCCTCCTTAATTAGAGATGGAGATTTTGGAGTTTTATCAATCACTGATGATGTTGCTTCACTTTTGATTGCTAGTGTTTGTGATAATTCATCAGTGACAGCGATTGATTCCATTGTCGTAGCTTCTACGGTTGGAATAGTGCAGTTTCTTTTTCAGGAGTGAAAGTAGAGGTTGTAGACAGAATTTCAACTACTGGCAAAGATGGGGTTCCGCTCCCTTCCATAGTTGTTTCAAATATCAGTTCATCTGTTACTGCTTGTCTGTACTAGTAGCTTCAGGATGGTGTGGTACTAAAGAAACTTCGTTTTCCGCTTTGATCTTTCAATCTATTCCTTTTGAGGATGTTGGGTTACGTAGTAGTAGAATCTGTCGTTGTGCCACTTCCTTCACAGATGATGGCCGTTACGTAACTTCATCTGTTGGTTGCCCTGAACGAGTCATTTCATCCGTAGCAAATCAGTCTGTGTTGATGGGGTTGTCTTATCCTCCTTAATTAGAGATGGAGATTTTGGAGGTTTTGTCAATCACTGATGATGTTGCTTCACTTGATTGTAGTGTTTGTGATAATTCATCAGTGACAGCGATTGATTCCATTTGTCGTAGTTCTACGGTTGGAATAGGTGCAGTTTCTTTTTCAGGAGTGAAGTAGAGGTTGTAGACAGAATTTCAACTTACTGGCAAAGATGGGGTTCCGCTTCCCTTCCATAGTTGTTTCAAAAATCAGTTTCATCTGTTACTGCTTTGTCTGTACTAGTAGCTTCAGGAATGGTTGTTGTTACTCCAAGAAACTTGGTTCTCCGTTGATCTTATAAATCTATTGCTTTTGAGGATGTCGGTGTTTATGGTGTAGTAGAATCTGTCGTTGTGCCACTTCCTCATCAGTTGATGGCGTAACAACTTTATCTGTTGTTGCCTGAACCAGTCATTTCATCCGTAGCAGAATCTGTCTGTGTTGATGGGGTTGTCTTATCCTCCTTAATTAGAGTGGGGATTTTGACTTTGTCAATCACTGATGATGTTGCTTCATTTGATTTAGTGTTGTGATATTCATCAGTGACAACGATATGTTCATTGTCGTAGCTTCTCCGGTTGGAAATGATGTAGTTTCTTTCAGGAGTGAAAGTAGGGTTGGTAGACAGAATTTCAACTACTGGCAAAGATGGGGTTCCGCTCCCTTCCATAGTTGTTTCAAAATCAGTTCATCTGTTACTGCTCTGTCTTGTACTTGTAGCTTCAGGGATGGTTGTGTACTCAGAAACTTGTCTTCGTTTGATCTTTCAAAATCTATTGCTTTAGAGGGTGGGGTGTACGATAGTAGTAGAATCTGTCGTTGTGCCCTTCCTTCATCAGTTGATGGGCCGTAACGTTACTCATCTGTTGGTTGCCCTGAACCGTCATTTCATCCGTAGCAAGAATCTGTCTGTGTTGATGGGGTTGTCTTATCCTCCTTAATTGAGATGGAGATTTTGGAGTTTGTCAATCACTGATGATGTTGCTTCACTTGTTGTAGTTGTTTTGTGATAATTCCATCAGTGACAGCGATTGATTCCATTGTCGTAGCTTTCTACCGTGGATTGGTGCAGTTTCTTTTTCAGGAGTGAATGTAGAGGTTGTGACAGAATTTCAACTACTGGCCAAAGATGGGGTTCCACTCCCTTCCGTAGTTTGTCAATAAGCAGTCATCTGTTACTGCTTTGCTGTATCTAGTAGCTTCAGGAATGGTTGTGTACTCAGAAAACTTGGTTCTTCCGTTTGATCTTTCAAATCTATTACTTTGAGGACGTCGGTGTTACGTTTGGTAGTAGAATCTGTTGTTGTACCACTTCCTTCATCAGTAGTTGGCAGTAACGTAACTTTACTGTTGGTTGCCCTGATCCAGTAATTTCATCTGTAGCAGATCTGTGTCTGTTTGTGTTTTGTGACAATTCATCCGTACAGTTAAACGTTCAGTATGTCATAACTTTCATTTCCGGAATAGGCGTCCTTTCTTTTTTTCAGGAGTGAAGTAGAGCTGTAGACAGAATTTCAATACTTGTGAAGATGAAATCCACTGCTTCCATAGTTGTTTCAAAAAGAGATCATCTGTTACTGTTTTGACTGTAGTAGTAACTCTCCGCATGGTTGTTGGTACTCAGGAAATTGGTTCGTTCTGTTTGCTCTTCAATTATTGCTCTTGAGGATGTCCGGTGGTTACGGTGGTAGATAGAATATGTTGTTGTGCCACTTCCTTCATCAGTTATGGAAAACGTAACTTTCATCTGTGTTTGCCCTGAACAGTCATTTCATCTGTTGCGGATCCGTCTGAGATGTAGCAGTTGGGCCAATCATCAGTGACAATGATTGTTTCGTTGTCGTTGCTTTCATTGCCCGGAATATGTGTACTTTCTTTTCAGGAGTGGAAGTAGAAATGTAGACAGAATTTCAATACTTGGTGAAGATGGATCCCACTGCCTTCCACAGTTTTCAATAAGCGGTTCTCTGTTGTTGTTTTGTATGTTGTGTATCTACAGCAATAACTGTGGTACTTAGGAAACTTGTTCGTCTGTTGCTCTTTTAATCTATTACTTCGATGACGTCGGCGTTACGGTGTAGTAGAATTCTGTAGTGTGCCACTTCCTTCATCCAGTTGGTGAATTAACGTAACTTCATCTGTTGTTGTCCTGAACCAGTCATTTCATCCGTAGCAGAATCCGTCTCTGTTGGTGCGGTTGTTTTATCTTCCTTTATTAGTGATGGAGATTTTGGGGTTGGACAATCCCTGATGATGTTGCTTCACTTTTGATTTAGTTCTTGTGATAATTCGTCGTAACAATAATTGTCTCGATTGTCGTAGCTTCTACAAGTGGAACAGGTGACCACTAATGTCACTTTTATCATTTCGTTGTAGAATAAGATGTTAACTGTCTCCTCTGTTATCAATGGGGGTAGATGGGGTTCCGCTGCCTTCTTAGTTGTTTCAAACATAGGTTCATCTTAAGGTTGGTCTGTTCAGTAGCCCCATAAATGGCTGTGGTACTCAAGAACTTGGTTCGACTGTTTGATCTTTCCAAATCTATCGACTTCGACGACATCCGGTGATACAAGTTTAGAAAAGCCAGCAATTGTACCACTTCCTTCATCAGTTGATTGAGTAAGGAACTTCTACTGTTGGTTGCTGAGTGCCAGTCGCTTCATTTCTTCAACAACCCAATGTCGATGCTGAGGATGTAATCGCCTCAGTTTCTTCAGCATCCTCTGTCGTCGGCGAAGAGTGGGGGCCTTAGTTTCTTCAACAACTATTGTCGGCGAGATTTCATCCCCTCAGTTCCCTCAACAGATGTGTCTTTGGTGTAGGATGTGGCGCCTTCGTTTCTTCAACAACTATTGTCGTCGCGAATGTGGACGCCTCAGTTTCTTCAGCAACTATTGTAGTAGGCGAAGATTTGATCGCCTCAGTTTCTTTCGTCAACTATTGTCGTCGGAGAAAGATGTGTCGCCTTGTTTTCTCGTCAACTACTGTCATTGGCGAAGATTGGTCGCCTCAGTTCTTCACCAACTACTGTCGTAGGTGTGGGCGCCTCAGTTTTTTCAACTACTGTCGTTGTGAAGACGTGGGCTGCTTAGTTTCCTCAACAATTGTTGTCGTCGGTGAAGATGTAATCGCCTCAGTTCTTCAACAACTGTTGTCATCAGCGCAGATGTGGTCACCGAAGTTCCTCAACAACTCTTGTCGTTGGCGAAGTATGAAGGGGCCTGTAGTCTTAAACAACTGTGTCGTCGGCGAAGATGTGATTGCCTTCATTCTTCAACAAACTCTTGTCATCGGCGATTGATTGATCGCACAGTTTCCTCAACAACTGTTGTCGTCCGGCGAAGATGTGATCGCCTCAGTTTCCTCAACAACTGTTGTCGTCGGCGAAGGATGTAATGCCTCAGTTTCCTCAACAACTGTTGTCGTCGGCGAATATGTAATCGCCTCAGTTCCTTCAACAAACTGTTGTTTTCGGCGAAGATTGAGCCTCAGTTTCGTCAACAACTATTTTTGTTGCGAAGATGTTAATCGCCTCATTTCCTCAACAACTCTTGTCGTCGGCGAAAGATTGTGATCGCCTCAGTTTTTTCATCAACCGGTTTCGTTGCATAGATGTGGTCGCCTCAGTTTCTTCAACCGATTATTGTTTGTCGGCGAAATTACGGTGCCTCAGTTTGTAGGTCCGAAGACTGGGCTCCTTAGGTTTCTTCAGCACTTTGTCGTCGTGAAAATGTGATGCCTCAGTTCTTCTACACTTTTGTACGTCGGCAAGATGTGGGGACTTGTTTCTCGAAAACCTGTGGTTGTAAATCAGTGTCCGTATTATGTTGAATTGGTTCAGGCTTCTGCCATCGTAATTGCCAATCTCCGATATGTAGTTTTTCGCCGTTGTATTTGTCATGTGGATGTACCTCAACGGCCGCTTGTTGTTAATTGTTGTTGAAATTGGTTTGGCGTAGTTCTTAACACAGTTGTTTGTGGAGATGTGGTCCGGCAAAGTTTCTGCAAAACACGCGTTGCACCGTGGATATCAATATGTATGTGAGAATGTTGTCCGTCTAGTCTTCAGTAATCGCTGATGGCTGTACTTCTTCACTAGACAACCGTATCTTGTCGGCGAATGTGGTCGCCTCATATTCTTCAGCAATTTTTGTTGTGAAGAGCGTATGTTGATGGGACCAGAAGTACCCGCCTAGTATCTTCACTACGCAGAAGGTGTAGATTTGTATTGTTATGGGTAATGGGTGGTCGGGCGTAGTTTTTCAGCAACTTTTCGGTACAGATGTTATTGCTCGGCACATATTCTTCACTGTATGGATGGATATTGTTGATGGAATTGTTAGGTTGGTTGTTGTCATGGGAGGTCTGTTTCTTGTTCTGTACTGGCCTTGGGTGGACTGGAAATAGTCTTGTTGTTAAACAGCGGTCCACGTTAGGTTTGTCGCAGAACAACAACTGTTCAAAAAAAGACAATCGGAAAAATTGGAAGAGAAACACAGATTTTAATATTATTTCGTGTTAATTCCTGCATGTATAAATGGATTCAGTTCTATATATTAAAATATGCATTGTGTAAGCATTTGTGGCATCTATTTTTAATCTTTTGCTACATCAATGGAAACAGGGGAAAGCAATATAATAATAATACAAGTCTAAAAGATTGCTCTTTACAAATTGAATTAAGCGATAATATATTTAACTCATAATTACTAATCGAAAAATTACATATTAGACCTATGTGTTTGTATTAAATTTTAAAACTATGAATAATTTTATTGATCATAGTTCCGTAAGGTACAAATATTGTGGGATGTGCTTTAATCGTATTCTAATAGTTCAATTAGTTAATTGAATGTGTACCATGTCATAATATAATTATTTTCCTACCTTCTTGTCTGCAAACACCTGGATTAAGCAGTCTCATTTGTTTCAATTCCCTTCCTACAATGCAAGTAGCCATGAAACACGTTGAAGTAGCTTTCCATCTCGTACCGCACTGGATCGTAGTCATATCCACATGCCTGTTTCTAACTTCCTCTTTTCCGCCTCCTTTCAAACGAATGAAATACATAATGAATATCTCTTAGATCTCGGTGAAATATTTATTATTCTAGTGCGCCGATATGAAATAGCGAAAAAGGTACATTTATTGTTCTTATTATTTAATATTAGAATGGAAAATAATAGTTACAATATTTGTCAGTTATTTAAAAAAAGAAAAAAAGAAAAAGTACAATTTCCATTAAGAATTCTGAAATTTGAGCAGATATCGTTATTGAATGGCATTTAAGTGATTAGGAGTTGGATATTGAAAAGAAAAGGTCGAACCATAATCAAAACGCAACCTAACACTACTCAATGCTTTTATATTGTTTTATTTATTTTCCGCAATAACACACACATGAAAAAAAAGCATAACCCTCAAAAAAAAAAAGAAGATAAAAATAACCCCTTTTGGGTCCATTTAGGTCCATACACAATTCCGGATCAATTGGTCCTGTACCAGATATATGGCGATAATTATGCATTGGTCCAGCCTCCATTTTTTAAAATTCCGTTATTACAAAAAAATGAATACTAGCTAGAAATTGACATTGTATGAAACAGAAAAGAACAATAACCATCTCACCCTTCGAATTCCACCATTCGCTTTTATGTTCAGGGTTGCAAGATTGGATTCGTTCTGAGACCAGCTGTTAATTTGTAACATTCCCTTGGACATACGTTTTTCCATCCCGACCGCAGACTTTTGTACTTCCTTGTATTCCAATCGACATCTGCCTGCTAATCTTGATTTGAAAAAAAAAATTAATATTGATATAAAAAAATACACATGAAGCAATATCTATATGGCCCCACTGCCATGCACCTCTCAGCGTTCCTCTCATAGTCGGATTTCAAAGGATCATTTGTCGACACAGGTTGTGCACACGTTTTTTCCAAGTTAGTGCGTATGTCTTGTATTTTGTTTGTTTGAGTCGTTTGTTTGCTTTATTTTTGGTTTGGTTCTTTGTTACAGGCACACATAAAATAGAAGACCCATGTTAGTACAGAGATTATCCTTAAGGAAGCATGGCTTAGGATTTCTTCGATATGCATTTTACCAATACATTCAAATTATTACACATCTGCTTCTTGAAAAATGTTATGTAAATTAATATTTGTTTTCCCTCATGGGATTATTTGGAACGGAAACTATAACCCAATAATAATTTTTTTTTAAAGAAAACCCTCTGTGACGCCCTCTATCCTTTTGGTCACGATCCCTCTCAACTTGATTAGCGATGGTGTCTCTGTCACATGCCAAGCCTCCATAGACACTGATGTATAAGTCCGTCCATCATCCACAGATGTGTAGAAAACTATGTCTGACATTCACGAGCATGCTCTTCCTGCACTAAACAACAATAAACGAGTCGATTTTGCGGCATAATGTATTAATTTAATAATGCACACCAAGGAGCAATTGAGAACATTAGGCTACAATCAAAATCAACAATGGCTAATAGTAAAGCCTATTATCATTATATTATTATTAAAAATACACATCATATTTTAAGATTTGAAAAGAAAGAGAAATTAGCAAAATCAATCTGTGCCCGTAACATAAAAGAATATACAATCAAACTTAGATCGATTTAACTTCTTAGTACACAGTTACCTTTGACTCACGATTATATTGATATTCTCGCGAGATTTTATCTTTACAAACAAGTCACTATTTTTAGATCATCTCGACGCACCTCGGACCAAATTTTAGTTAAAAAAAAAAAAAAGACTTTGACTTACTACAGCAGGATGTTTATCCTACATCTGCCTGTAAGCAACTGAATAGTCAGATCCTTCCATGCATTGATGGAAAAGGACGCATTATACTTTAGTATGTTTCTCCTTCCGACCACAGACAGGGGCATAGTTGTAGCGGTACATCTTCTAAACAAGTAATCCTAGCTGATCAAGGCAAAACAAAATATCACAAATGATAGTTTAGGCAAATCTTTCTTGACAAAATTTAAAGCTAGGTGTTATTTTAGATATACGACTTTGTTGGCCATTTGACGTTCTTTGAGTTATCCAGAGGGAAATAATCTCAACTTTCCTTGTAATGCTAATCATGCACCTTGATCATAAAAGTGTTTTTCTAGTTCAAACGTTCAATTAAAAGACGACTAACAATAAAAGTAATATTATTGCATGATGAGTTATTCTCTGGCAGAGGATAGAATAATATACTTTATATGGACATATATATACCACTGTCTTAAGATATCCAATTTAAACCTTGTCAAAGACAATCTATTTTATATATTACTCATTATCGATAAGTATATGATGCTCAGAACTCACGAAAATTTAATGACAATTAATGGGATACCAATTAAACAAAAAAGCTAAAAATGCATAGCTCGAACGACTCGGTTTCCATTCGTTCTATATAAACTAAATTAATACTAACATTTTCTTTTCCAAACCGAAGCGCTCCATGTCCGTCAAGAATTAAAATGTTCACGTGCACACAATAAAACATCAATACAACTTAAATACAATTGAACAAAAAAAATTATAAAAAAATGTGAACATGTGAACTTTCATTCCGTTTGGTATTGCCTCTAGATGACCATTCAGATTCATAAGTTATACAACAACATATTAATATCTGTTAAGCTACCATGATGTATCAATTTTAATTTCATAACTCAATACTACATTAAAAGTTTGTTCGGACTACGATCGTAGTGGAATGGATCATAGCTTTCAACAACGAAAGAACCAGAAGATAGTGAGAACGCCACAACCGTCCGTACCCATTACACCTAAAATGGAAGAGAGTAATAAGTAACAACTTTACTTTAATGTTCGCAACACAATTAAAACTACTTGTACAATAGCGAGTGTGTTTCATACTATTCACCAAATGAAATAGAAGGATAATAGATAGATAGCGAAAATAATTAGTACAAGAATAAATAAAGAGACAAAAGACAAAGAAAGAGCAAGAGAGGAGGAGCGCGGAGAGCGTAGAAGGGTGTAGAGAGGTGTGCTCATGTTATAAGATCGAAAAACCAGACAGAAAGTCATCCAGAAAGAGAGACAGACAGAAAGAAGAACATATGGATATAAACATTACAAAGGGAAAAATTCAATGATGACATATTTGATAAAATGGAGCTCAAAAGCGCATCACGACTTTTATGTTTTTGATAACCTTGCACTTTGCTACTATTCTCACTACATAAAACCTTACGATGTTGGTCACAATGTCACAACCTTTCACCCCGGTTATCTTAATTGCGTTTTATAAATATCCCTTATTCATTTTGTATAATGAGTGCATGACAAATTCAAGATAAGAAGAGTTGATTCGCCTTAGAATATTCCCATCAACATACGCCTAACTATTTTTTGATCAATATATCCCTCAATAAAAAAGTCGGTCGCGCGATGGTGATAATCCCACTCGTGGAACCAGCCATCTTGCCCTAATTTGACGCTCAAAATCGTGGTCCTATTTGGGTCAGGATCAGTGAATCTCAAGCGAATTAACCCATGTCTAATTATAACTGGTACATGTGACGATGTGAGCATAATTCGATCTAAACTAGATAACTCGTCACCTATGGCATTCGTCCAGCTCACTATCGCCCACCCTATAATTCCATACGAATATTAATCTAAACTCTG
>CALNVZ010002100.1:37397452-37440978 GCA_940671915.1 Paracentrotus lividus
TGATTCCATTGTCGTAGCTTCTACCGTTGGAATAGGTGCAGTTTCTTTTTCAGGAGTGAAAGTAGAGGTTGTAGACAGAATTTCAACTACAGGCAAAAATGGGGTTCCGCTCCCTTCCATAGTTGTTTCAATAAGCAGTTCATCTGTTACTGCTTTGTCTGTACTTGTAGCTTCAGGAATGGTTGTGGTACTCAAGAAACTTGGTTCTTCTGTTTGATCTTTCAAATCTATTGCTGTTGAGGATGTCTGTGTTATGGTCGTAGTAGAATCTGTCGTTGTGCCACTTCCTTCATCAGTAGATGGAATTAACGTTACTCCATCTGTTGGTTGCCCTGAACCAGTCATTTCATCCGTAGCAGAATCAGTCTGTGTTGATGGGGTTGTCTTATCCTCCTTAATTAGAGATGGAGATTTTGGAGTTTTGTTAATCACTGATGATGTTGCTTCACTTTTGATTGTAGTGGTTTGTGATAATTCATCAGTGACAGCGATTGATTCCATTGTCGTAGCTTCTACCGTTGGAATTGGTGCAGTTTCTTTTTCAGGAGTGAAAGTAGAGGTTGTAGACAGAATTTCAACTACAGGCAAAGATGGGGTTCCGCTCCCTTCCATAGTTGGTTCAATAAGCAGTTCATCTGTTACTGCTTTGTCTGTACTAGTAGCTTCAGGAATGGCTGTAGTACTCAAGAAACTTGGTTCTTCCGTTTGATCTTTCAAATCTATTGCTTTTGAGGATGTCGGTGTTATGGTCGTAGTAGAATCTGTCGTTGTGCCACTTCCTTCATCAGTTGATGGCCGTAACGTAACTTTATCTGTTGGTTGCCCTGAACCAGTCATTTCATCCGTAGCAGAATCTGTCTGTGTTGATGGGGTTGTCTTATCCTCCTTAATTAGAGATGGGGATTTTGGACTTTTGTCAATCACTGATGATGTTGCTTCACTTTTGATTGTAGTTGTTTGTGATAATTCATCAGTGACAACGATTGATTCCATTGTCGTAGCTTCTACGGTTGGAATAGATGTAGTTTCTTTTTCAGGAGTGAAAGTAGAGGTTGTAGACAGAATTTCAACTACTGGCAAAGATGGGGTTCCGCTCCCTTCCATAGTTGTTTCAAAAATCAGTTCATCTGTTACTGCTCTGTCTGTACTTGTAGCTTCAGGGATGGTTGTGGTACTCAAGAAACTTGGTTCTTCCGTTTGATCTTTCAAATCTATTGCTTTAGAGGATGTTGGGGTTACGATAGTAGTAGAATCTGTCGTTGTGCCACTTCCTTCATCAGTTGATGGGCGTAACGTTACTCCATCTGTTGGTTGCCCTGAACCAGTCATTTCATCCGTAGCAGAATCTGTCTGTGTTGATGGGGTTGTCTTATCCTCCTTAATTAGAGATGGAGATTTTGGAGTTTTGTCAATCACTGATGATGTTGCTTCACTTTTGATTGTAGTTGTTTGTGATAATTCATCAGTGACAGCGATTGATTCCATTGTCGTAGCTTCTACCGTTGGAATTGGTGCAGTTTCTTTTTCAGGAGTGAATGTAGAGGTTGTTGACAGAATTTCAACTACTGGCAAAGATGGGGTTCCACTCCCTTCCGTAGTTGTTTCAATAAGCAGTTCATCTGTTACTGCTTTGGCTGTACTAGTAGCTTCAGGAATGGTTGTGGTACTCAAGAAACTTGGTTCTTCCGTTTGATCTTTCAAATCTATTACTTTTGAGGACGTCGGTGTTACGTTGGTAGTAGAATCTGTTGTTGTACCACTTCCTTCATCAGTAGTTGGCAGTAACGTAACTTTATCTGTTGGTTGCCCTGATCCAGTAATTTCATCTGTAGCAGAATCTGTGTCTGTTGTAGTTTTTTGTGACAATTCATCCGTGACAATAAACGTTTCAGTTGTCATAACTTCCATTTCCGGAATAGGCGTCCTTTCTTTTTCAGGAGTGAAAGTAGAAGCTGTAGACAGAATTTCAATACTTGGTGAAGATGAAATCCCACTGCTTTCCATAGTTGTTTCAAAAAGAGATTCATCTGTTACTGTTTTGACTGTAGTAGTAACTTCGGCAATGGTTGTGGTACTCAGGAAAATTGGTTCGTCTGTTTGCTCTTTCAAATCTATTGCTCTTGAGGATGTCGGTGTTACGGTGGTAGTAGAATATGTTGTTGTGCCACTTCCTTCATCAGTTGATGGAAGTAACGTAACTTCATCTGTTGTTTGCCCTGAACCAGTCATTTCATCTGTTGCGGAATCCGTCTGAGATGTAGCAGTTTGGGACAATTCATCAGTGACAATGATTGTTTCGGTTGTCGTTGCTTTCATTGCCGGAATATGTGTACTTTCTTTTTCAGGAGTGGAAGTAGAAGCTGTAGACAGAATTTCAATACTTGGTGAAGATGGGATCCCACTGCCTTCCACAGTTGTTTCAATAAGCGGTTCCTCTGTTGTTGTTTTGTATGTTGTAGTATCTACAGCAATAACTGTGGTACTTAGGAAACTTGGTTCGTCTGTTTGCTCTTTTAAATCTATTACTTTCGATGACGTCGGCGTTACGGTAGTAGTAGAATCTGTAGTTGTGCCACTTCCTTCATCAGTTGGTGGAATTAACGTAACTTCATCTGTTGTTTGTCCTGAACCAGTCATTTCATCCGTAGCAGAATCCGTCTCTGTTGGTGCGGTTGTTTTATCTTCCTTTATTAGTGATGGAGATTTTGGGGTTGTGACAATCCCTGATGATGTTGCTTCACTTTTGATTGTAGTTCTTTGTGATAATTCGTCGGTAACAATAATTGTCTCGATTGTCGTAGCTTCTACAGTTGGAACAGGTGACCCACCTAATGTCACTTTTATCATTTCGTCTGTAGAATAAGATGTTACTGTCTCCTCTGTTATCAATGGGGTAGATGGGGTTCCGCTGCCTTCCTTAGTTGTTTCAAACATAGGTTCATCTGTTAAGGGTTGGTCTGTTCCAGTAGCCCCATAAATGGCTGTGGTACTCAAGAAACTTGGTTCGCCTGTTTGATCTTTCAAATCTATCGACTTCGACGACATCGGTGATACAGTTGTAGTAAAGCCAGCAATTGTACCACTTCCTTCATCAGTTGATTGGAGTAAGGTAACTTCTACTGTTGGTTGCTGAGTGCCAGTCGCTTCACTTTCTTCAACAACCAATGTCGATGCTGAGGATGTAATCGCCTCAGTTTCTTCAGCATCCTCTGTCGTCGGCGAAGATGTGGGGGCCTTAGTTTCTTCAACAACTATTGTCGGCGAAGATTTCATCCCCTCAGTTCCCTCAACAGATGTTGTCTTTGGTGTAGATGTGGGCGCCTTCGTTTCTTCAACAACTATTGTCGTCGGCGAAGATGTGGACGCCTCAGTTTCTTCAGCAACTATTGTAGTAGGCGAAGATTTGATCGCCTCAGTTTCTTCGTCAACTATTGTCGTCGGAGAAGATGTGGTCGCCTTAGTTTCTTCGTCAACTACTGTCATTGGCGAAGATGTGGTCGCCTCAGTTTCTTCACCAACTACTGTCGTAGGTGTGGGCGCCTCAGTTTTTTCAACTACTGTCGTTGGTGAAGACGTGGGCTGCTTAGTTTCCTCAACAATTGTTGTCGTCGGTGAAGATGTAATCGCCTCAGTTTCTTCAACAACTGTTGTCATCAGCGCAGATGTGGTCACCGAAGTTTCCTCAACAACTCTTGTCGTTGGCGAAGATGAAGGGGCCTTAGTTTCTTCAACAACTGTTGTCGTCGGCGAAGATGTGATTGCCTCAGTTTCTTCAACAACTCTTGTCATCGGCGATGATGTGATCGCCACAGTTTCCTCAACAACTGTTGTCGTCCGCGAAGATGTGATCGCCTCAGTTTCCTCAACAACTGTTGTCGTCGGCGAAGATGTAATTGCCTCAGTTTCCTCAACAACTGTTGTCGTCGGCGAATATGTAATCGCCTCAGTTTCCTCAACAACTGTTGTTGTCGGCGAAGATGTGATCGCCTCAGTTTCGTCAACAACTATTTTTGTTTGCGAAGATGTAATCGCCTCAGTTTCCTCAACAACTCTTGTCGTCGGCGAAGATGTGATCGCCTCAGTTTTTTCATCAACCGTTGTCGTTGGCATAGATGTGGTCGCCTCAGTTTCTTCAACGATTATTGTTGTCGGCGAAGATACGGTCGCCTCAGTTGTAGTCAGCGAAGACGTGGGCTCCTTAGTTTCTTCAGCAACTTTTGTCGTCGGTGAAAATGTGATGGCCTCAGTTTCTTCTACAGCTTTTGTCGTCGGCGAAGATGTGGGCGACTTGGTTTCTTCGAAAACCGTTGTTGTTGTAAATGCAGTTGTCGTATTATGTTGAATTGGTTCAGGGGCTTTTGCAGTGAATTTGCCAATCTCCGATAATGTAGTTTTTTCAGCCGTTGTTGATGTTGTCAGTGGAGTTACCTCAACGGCCGCTGTTGGTGTTAATGATGTTGTTGTAAATGTGGTTGGCGTAGTTTCTTTAACGACAGTTGTTGGTGGAGATGTGGTCGGCAAAGTTTCTGCAACAGCCGTTGTCACCGTGGATATCAATATGGATGGAGTAAATGTTGTCCGTCTAGTTTCTTCAGTAATCGCTGATGGTGTACTTTCTTCACTAACAACCGTTCTTGTCGGCGAAAATGTGGTCGCCTCAGATTCTTCAGCAATTTTTGTTGGTGAAGAGCGTATTGTTGATGGACCAGAAGTACCCGCCGTAGTATCTTCACTAGCCGATGAAGGTGTAGATTGTATTGTTGATGGAGTAAATGTGGTCGGCGTAGTTTTTTCAGCAACTGTTGTCGGTACAGAGTGTATTGTCGATGGCATAGTTTCTTTCACTGGTATGGTGGATGGATTTGTTGATGGAGATTGTGTAGGTTGGGTTGTTGTCGATGGCGTAGGTCTTGTTTCTGGTTCTGGTCTTGGCCTTGGGGTGGACTTGGAAATAACGTCTGGTGTTGTTAAGACAGGGTCACGTGTTGGTTTGGTTCGCAGAACAACAACTGTTCAAAAAAAGACAATCGGAAAAATGAAGAAACACGATTTTTAATATTATTTTTCTTTAATTCCTGCATGTATAATGGATTCAATGTTCTATATATTTAAAGATGCATTTGTGTAAGCATTTGGTGGCATCTATTTTGTTAATCTTTCTGCTCATCATCAAGGAAACAGGGGAAAGCCAATTAATAATAATACAAGTCTAAAGATTGCTCTTACAAACATTGAATTAAGCGCATAATATATTTTAACTATTAATTACTAATCCGAAAATTACATATTAGGACCTATGGTTTGTATTAATGTTAAACTATTGGAATAATTTTATTTGATCATAGTCGATAAGGTCAAAATATTGTGGGATGTGCTTTAATCGTATTCTAATTAGTCAATTAGTTTATAATTGAATGGTGTACTATGTCATAATATAATTATTTTTCCTACCTTCTTGTCTGCAAACACCTGGATAAAGCAGTCTCATTGTTTCAATGTCCCTCCTACAAGCGAAGTAGTCCATGAAACACTTGTTGAAGTAAGTCTTTCCATCCGTACCGCACGTGGGATCGTAGTTCATATCACATGCCTGTTTCCTACATTTCCGTCTTTTCCGCCTCCCTTTCAACGAATGAAATACATAAAGAATATCCTTAGATCTCGGTGAAATATTTATTATTCTAGTGCCCGATATGAAATAGCGAAAAAAAGGTTACCATTTATTGTTCTTATTATTCTTAATATTGAGAAATGGAAAATAATAGTACAATGATTTGTCAGTTATTTAAAAAAAGAAAAAAGAAAAAAGTTACAATTTCCATTAGAATTCTGAAATTGAAGCAGATATCGTTATTGAATGGGCATTTAAGTGTATTAGAGTGTGGGATATTGAAAAGGAAAAGTCGAACCATAATCAAACGCAACCTAAACACTGAACTCAATGCTTTTATATTTGTTTTATTTTATTTTCCGCATAACACACACATGAAAAAAATAGCATACACCCTCAAAAAAAAAAAGAAGATAAAAATAACCCCATTTTGGGTCCATTTGGTCCATACACAATTCCGGATCAATTGGGTCCTGTACCAGATATATGGCGATAATTATGGCATATGGTCCAGTCCTTCCATTTTTTAAATATTCTCGATTATTACAAAAAATGAATATAGCTAGAAATGTGAGCATTGATATGAAACAGAAAAGAAGCAATAACGCCATCTCACCTTCGAATTCACATTCGCCTTTATGTTCAGGGTTGGCAAGATTGGGATCGTTCTGGATACAGGCTGTAATTTGTAACATTCCCTGGTTGACATACGTTTTGCCATCCCGACCGCAGACTGGTTTGTACTTTCCTTGGTATTCCAATCGACATCTGCCTGCTAATCCTGATGAAAAAAAAAATTAATATTGATTATAACAAAAAATACACATGAAGCAATATCTATATTGGACCCCACTTGCCATGCACCTCTCAGCGTTCGGTCTTCAATACGTCGGATTTCAAAAGAGATCATTTGTCGACACAGGTTGTGCACACTGTTTTTTTCCAAGTGTGAGTGCGTATGTCTGTATTTTGTTTTGTTTTGTTAGTCTGTTTGTTTTGCTTTTATTTTTTGGTTTGGGTTCTTTTGTTTTACAGGCACACATAAAATTGAAGGACCCATTGTGTAGATACAGAGATATCCTAAGGAAGCAGGGCTTAGGATTTCTTTTCGATATGCGATTTTCACAATACATTCAAATTTATACACATCTGCTTCCTGAAAAATGTTGATATAATATATATTTGTATTTCCCTCATGGATATTTGGAACGGAAATCTATAACCAATAATAATTTTTTTTTTAAAGGAAAAACCCTCTGTGACGCCCTCTCATACCTTCTTGGTCACAGTATCCCTCTGCAACTTTGGATAGCGATGGTGTCCTCTGTTCACATGCCATAGCCTCCATGAGACACTGATTGTCATAAGTCCGTCCATCACTGCCACAGACTGGTGAAACTATGTCTGGACATTCACGAGGGCATGCTTCTTCCTGCACTGAAACAACAATAAACGATCGATTTTGGGGTCATAAGTATTAATTTAGATAATGCACACCAAGGAGCAAAGTTGAGAAACATTAGGCTGACAAATCAAATCACAATGGCAATAGTAAAGGCCTATTATCATTATTATTATTATTAAAGAACTACAACATCAGTATTTATAGATTTGAAAGAAAAAGAGAAATTAGCAAATCAATCTGTGCCCTGTAACATAAAAGATATACAATCAAACTTAAGATCGATTTTAACTCTTAGTACACAGTTTACCTTTGACTCACGATTGATATTGATATCAATCGCGAGATTGATCTTATCTTTTACGAAACAAGTCACTATTTTTAGATCATCTCGACGCACCTGGGACCAAATTTTGTTTATAAAAAAAAAAAAAGACTTTGACTTACCTACAGCAGGATGTTGTATCCTACATCTGCCTTCGTAAGCAACTGATAGGTCAGGATCTTTCCTATGGCATTTGATGGAGAAGAGGACGCATATACTGTAGTATGTTTCTCCGTCCGACCCACAGACAGGGGCATAGTAGCGGGTACATCTTCTGAAACAAGGATCCTTAGCTGATCAAAGGCAAAACAAAATATCACAATGATAGGTTAGGCAAATCTTTCTTGACAAAATTTTAAAATGCTAGTGTTAATTTTAGATAACGACTTGTGGCCATGGTGACGTTCATTTTGAGTTATCCAGGGGTAAATAATCTCAAACTTTCCGTTAGTAATGGCTAACATGCGACCTTTTGATCATAATAAGTGTGTATTCTAGGTTTCAAACAGTCATTAAAAGACGACTAACAATAAAAGGTAATATATTGCATTTGATGTAGTTATTTCTCAGGCAGGATAAGGGAATAAATACTTTAATTGGGAGCATATATATATACCACGTCTTAAGATATCCAATTAAAACTTGTCAAAGACAATCTAGTTTTATATATTTACTCATATCGATTAAGTATGATGCTCAGAACTCACGAAATTTAATGACAATAATGGATACAATTAAACAAAAAGCTAAAAATGCATAGCTGTCGAACGACTCGTTTCCATTCGTCTAGATTATAAACTAAATTATACTAACATTTTCTTTTCCAAAGCCGAAGCGCTCAGGTCCGTCAAGAATTAAATGTTCACGGTGCACACAATAAAACATCAATACAACTTGAAATACAATTGAACAAAAAAATTATAAAAAAATGTGAACATGTGAACTTTTCATTCCGTTTGGTATGTGCCTCTCAATGACCATTCAGATCATAAGTTATACAACAAACATATTAATATCTGTTAAGCTACCATGATGTATTCAATTTTAATTTCATTAAATCAATACTACATTAAAAGTTTGTTCGGACTTACGATCGTAGTGGAATGGATCATAGGCTTCAACAACGGATAAGAACCAGAAAAGAATAGTGAAGAACGCCACCAACCGGTCCGTACCCATTACACCTGAAAAGTGGAAAGGAGTAACAACTTTTACTTTAATGGTTGGCAACACAATAAAACTAGCTTGTACATAGCGAGTTGGTGTTTCATACTATTCACCCAAATGAAAGATAGAAGTGGATAGATAGATAGATAGTGGAAGAAAATGTGAGTACAAGAATAAGATAAAGAGACAAAGAGACAAAGAAAGAGCAAGAGAGAGAGGAAGCGCGAGAGCGGTAGAGAGGGTGGAGAGAGGGTGTGCAGTGTATAAGATCGAAAACCAGACAGAAAGTCATCCAGAAGATGAGACAGACAGAAAGAAAGAGACATTATGGATATAGAAACATACAAAGGGAAAAAATTCAATGATGACATATTTGATAAAATGAGGCTCAAAAGCGCATCACGACTTTTCATGTTTTGATACCGTTGCACTTTGCTACTATTCTCACGTACATAATAACCTTACGATGTTGGTCACAATGTCGACAACCTTTCACCCCGGTTATCCTTAATGCGTTTTCATAAATATTCCACGTTATCATTTTGTATAATGAGTGCATGACAAATTCAAGATAAGAAGAGTTGATTCGCCTAGACATATTCCATCAACATACGCCTAACGTTATTTTTGCATCAATATATTCCCTGCAATAAATATAATGGTCGCGCGATGGTGATAATCCCACTCGTTGAGAACCAGCCATCTTGCCCTAATTTGACGTCAAAATCTGTGGTCCTATTTGGGTCTTGGACTTGTCAGTGAGATCTCAAGGATAACCCATGTCTGAATCTATAACTGGTACAATGTGACGATGTTGAGCATAATTCGATCTAAACTAGACTGAACTCGTCACCTTAGGCATTCGTCAGCTCACTATCAGCCCACGCCTATAATTCCATTACGAATATTAATCTAAACTCTGTCAACGGTTTTATCCGTTCCACAATCACTTTACCCACGACAGAATAAATCAAATACTGAATCCTTCATTTCTATATTTGTGTTCTTTTCTTAATTCTGTTTTCCTCGCCCCCTCTCCTCCTTACTTTTTTTTTTTTATTTATTTATTTTTTTTGCGTTTTCACCTCAGCACACAAGAAGTTTTTTTTTAACGCCTTCGCACGTGTAACTACATTCCTTTTTATTTTAAGCTTTGTCTCCCCCTTGTCTCAACCATAATTTCAAACATCGAAGAAAAACTATGGAAAGATTATAAACTTGTTATGATACTTATTTCTATTCAAAGATATAAATTTACGATCAATTTGAGGTCCAAATAGTCATACGTCACCCTGATCTACATTTCACTGATTGGAAAATTCCCTAATAAGTTAGCCTAGTTCTGTTCATTTAATTTCAGCATCTTTTCGAAAGAAAAAAAGACCATTACTATTCAGTGACTCAACAAAATTGAAGTCAGCTACGTTTATTTCGTTAAATACGAGAATCTCGTCATCTATAAAACTTTTGTATCTATTACTGAAGATAGAATTTCCCAATCTCACATTGCATTGATTATTATTTAATTTGATAATTTTATTCATAGCTGTCTTATTTTTAGCTCTCGAATTCCTCTTAAAGTTTCATGTGAGGTTTTCCGATTTTATTCTAGATCTTTCTAAAGCAACTTGTTTTATGGTCAGTATACCTATGGTGGTTGATTATACAGGCGGGGCACAGGGGACGTTCCCCCCCCCCCCCACTTCCTCCATGATTTAAACACCACTCATTGTCTGTAATTAGGAAGATTTTGGCATGCGCCCCATCTTTATTTTCAAATCTCGGATGCATCACCGACGGAAAATTTACAAACTTTCGGCATTTCAGGGCATAGAAATTTTTGCTCAGTTTGTTCTCGGTCTACATACCAGTGCTGAATATCGCTTAATAATATGATTTGGGCATTAAACATAAGAGGAATGATGGCGGTCTGAAGCGAGGCTATACATTCCAATCGTTGAGATGAAGAGAAGGGAGAGAGGATACCCAACTAATCCACGTGCTGACATCGACCTAGATCCGGGTCAAGATGGAGTTGCAATCCCTTACCCCTAAATTCGTTTAACGAACTGTTTCCTGACTCTCAAATCGGTTTGATCTAAATATTAAACCCATAACCCATATTCCATTCATGTAGAGCGTGAGTTTATAGGATCTCCGCAATTCGAAATGCATCGTATTATTATACCTCTGAATCAGTCTGCTTTGCATTCGACTCATGATCGTTACAGGATATTTATGAATTACAAATGTATCACAATATTACACCCCTTCCCCACCCTTTGCTTTTCTCTCTTTGGGATATGCATGGATACGCTCGATTTTCTTGAAAATCATATTGACAAGCCGAAAGTCATGGTGCAGACGACACGTTCATGCATATAAACGACTCGTTTCCCTGGAAAGGGATGGATGGGATCAGACTGAAAGCTTATTAACACGATCAGTGTGATTAAAGAAATTATTTAGGAGATGAGTGAGAGGGGTGGAGTATGAACGAATTCTAAAATAGAATTTTAGTCAATTCACGATTCATTAATTCATAGCAATAAATGAAAATATTGAGTCTTGTTGCCCTTAGAACATTCACTGCTTCTATCGTGAGTGAAGCAAACTAAACTGAACTTTCTCTCAACCATTTGTGCGCTGGATTTTTTTTTTCAGGATCATTACAACAATCATATCACCTGACAGTATTAACGGTTCAACTCCATAATAATAAAACGTCATGAAAGTAATTTCCAGTTAATGCTAAGTATGGCTTCTTTTAGAGTGATTACGTTCTCTACGCCTAACATGAGAGGGTAGATTACGGTATAGTCAGTGTAAAAAAAAAAATGGTACAGTCGGGAAAAATTATTTAGGTATGAAATCTTCTCAAATGATGTATGAATGTGGTACCAACTTAAAGCCAAAAAATTCTTCTTGCTGATGCACTTTGTTTTATATAATTTGCTTTTGTAAAAACAAAGGTTATGCTAAATTTTGTGCGGAGATGAGCTAATCGAAATGACCCACATCTATTGTTTCCGTGCCCTGAATTCATGGCTATTATGTGTGAAACTCATAGAAAAGCATGCGCAAAGTACATTTTTTTTTAATTATAGAAAACTGGTCAAATCTCAAGATCTACAGTGCGTCCCAGATAAAAGTATACCCAACTTTGTGAGCCTCATATTAAAATTGTATAACTTATGTGTAATTAATTTAATTTTAATTTCATGACAAAGAGTAACTCATATTCTATCTAATGATACCAAAATCATACCGATACTGTCATGGATGACTGAACACTCGAGTGTTTAAAAACATGGGTCAAAAGTGATCTGTACCAAGTTGTCTGAGAAGCAGCCCTGGCTTTCTGATCATTCATTGTTTGTTTGAGGTCAGCCTTCCTGAGTCCATTCATTAGGCACAAAGGATTACTTGATCTATTGGAATGCAAGGCTGCTTTTGCTCAAACTTGGGACAGGGCACTTTTTACGCTTGTTTTTTAAAGCCCAACTGCTTAGTCATCCATCACAACACAGGTATAAGAATGGTATCCACTGCAAATAAATATGAGTCGCTCTTTATCATGATATATATTTCAAGGTCGCAAAAGCTAATATATTTTAATATGAGGCTCTCAAAGTTGAGTATACTTTTTTCTGGACGCACTGTACAGCAGCAAATGGGATGAAAAATATTGCAGAAGAAAGCCTGATTTTCCTAATTTATGGAAATATCAAACACTTTTAGAATGTGATTTATTTTCATACTTTGTATATCCAGATGTTGCATAGGGATGCAGTTAAAGCCCCTTCACAGCTTTATACTACTTGAACCACAGAAAGAAAAGGTTATAATAATAATAATAATATAAATATAGAAGCAATGGGCATTTCTTTACCACAGATTTAAAAAACATTACACAAATAGTTCAACATTTTAATTGGGCACCCCAAGTGGCTGTGTTGTCCATCTTTCGGCAGCTATTACCCCAATATTGATAACTTCTGGAAATATAACGGTAAAGGTATCAATAATGTAAGGGCACGCCATGATACGGCAGATTTGAAGCAAAACGTAAATGATTTAATAGAAAGTTATGGCCTTGTTGCTTAACATGAACTATACGCCCTGTATCTAAATGGGTCGAGAAAAGGACAGCTCGTGACAGGTATGTAACCTATTTTTAAAAGTAATTCTTCTAGGGGTTCCGCCCTTGCCCATTACACCCCTTAAAGTAAAATAAACAGAATAAAGGAAACTAATAAACATGTATTGTAGTTATGAACTTAATAGGGTACATGCAGGTAATATCCCAGCTAACAATTGGACGTTCTCTGAACGTTAAGACAGTTCCAAGTTCGTTCTATGGACGTTTGTCAAAACGTTTAGAAAACGTCCTTTTGTGGAAGGTTTTGACGTTTAGAAAACGTTTTCTAAACGTTTTAAAAACCCAAAAAGAACCTTTCGAAAATTATAAGGACCTGTAGAAAACCTTTTGGAACCTTATAAAAGTCAAAAAACCTTTTACAACGTTGTGGACGTTCTACGGACGTCCAGAAAACCTTTAAAAAAACCTTTGGAACGTTCCATGGACGTCTGCGGACGTCCAGAAAAACCTTAAAACGTTCCGAAAACGTTCTGCGGACGTCCAGAAAACCTTTGGAACGTTCAGAAAACGTTTTAAGAATGTCTATAGGAACGTTTGTAGAACCTATTTAAAAACTTATGTAAACAATGTAATAGATAAAAATATGTTATTTGCACCTCAAGCTCTTGGCCAAATTGTGGAATGGCACTTAGGAGTGAAGTTCCTCCAATCAAAATCATGCTTAAAGGGCAGACTTGAGTTTGATTTATTTTGATTTAACACAATAATTGCTCCAGTAAATTAATATTTTTATTGAAAGTATCGTTTGTAATGGTTAGTTATTACTTTATTTGTTATGTTAGTACATTCCAATACCGAATTAGTGTTTTTTTAATCTTTATGTGTGTTTCTGAACAATATTACAATAAAACGAAACACCAAAACATGAATTTATTACTGCTAAATAGAAAAAAAAATCATTAAAAACGTTTATTCCATATGTAAACGTATTATATGCAAATTACCACTCATTTGCATAAAGTCCTATTTGGACGTTTTAAAAACGTTCAGAAAACGTTCAATAAAATATGTCTCGTTATAAGGTTCCAAATAAAACGTTTTGTGAACGTTTTGATTAAAACGTTCCATTTTGTAACGTCCAAAGAACGTTTAAAACGTTCTTTTTGGAACCATTATTTTTTCACAAATTGAAAGTCCAACTTGGACGTTATATGAACGTTTTCTAAACGTTCATTTCAGACGAGGACCTACGGAACTGAATAAAACGTTTTTAAAACGTTCTGAAAACGTTTTGTGTTTGCTGGGATGGGCCAGGCAGGTAATATGGGCCACCTGAAGCAAATCATGTCGTTACCGTCGACCGGTGACCGGTGTGAGCGCCATAATGTTGTCATATGAACTGTATACAAAAATTATCGTCTTGAGAGCATCTGATGCCGAAATTTCTCTGAGAAAATTGCTGAAAAACCAACAAGGTACGTAAAACATACGGCATTTTTTTACCCTGATGTAAAATTGATATTTCACAGAATGTGATGGTGAAAGAGTGTTAGTGGGGGTAACCTCAATTGTTTTGTATATTTAGTAAGCTTATAGTTTCATTTTGATCATACTAGCGTGTACAGGTCAATTTGTTGTAGTGAAGGGGTGCAATGTGGCATTGAATGCTTGCCTGACACAGCAACATTAGTGCAGGTAATATGGGCCATCCAAAAATGGCGGAAATTATTCTGGTACTTAGAATTGGGATGAGGCATTAATCTCTTTGGGTATATTCACAGTATAAATAACTTATTGTAGGCCTAAATTGACTTGTATAATGAAAATAATCTTTAAATAATATTTTTAAAAGAAATGATATACAAAATACAAAACAATGAAATATATAGTCAAAGTATTTACTGAGGGTCTTATAATTTCAAATGATATCTTAAAGTTAATGATTTTCAACAATTTAAGCAAATTCCAGACATGGTAGAGTCATTGTAGTTTTTAAAACATACATTAAATACATGTGCCCATATTACCTGCACATGCAGGTAATATGGGCACTTTTGGTATGACGTCAACATTTGAATATTGCAGACAGGGGGGTTCGTGATAATTGTTTTTCTTCACAATAAAAGTTAGAGCAGTAGTTATTGATTCATATAAACAAAGATTAGGCTGTGTGTCATTTTGTAATTTTTATGCAAATTAGGCAAATGAGCTTAGGGGGCCCATATTACCTGCATGTACCCTTCACCATATATAGATTTTGGATTTTTGATTGTTTACTCATCCTTACTGCAACTAATTCAAATTAAAATGAATTTGGTGAAGTGTTGATGATGTATAGGCCCATAAATCCGTTTAAATTTGTGGATAATATTGTGATAAAACATTTAAAATTATAAAGCTTTTGCCCTGTCCTTTCACCGAAATTGCGATGTGGGATAACTGTGGTACGTCTGTCTCTACTCTCTACATGTAAAAGCATCTTGCATGGATGTACTTGACACAAGATTCTGTATCGATAAAGCTGAATCGATTGTAAATCCAATTCAGGCATCCCTACGTTGTACCGGGTTGCGACTGATATAATAGGTCACGCTATTGATTGTAATTCTTTATAAGACGGGGCTTTTGTGGATGTTAACGCACAAGTTTTGACAACTTGAATATGAAAAGCCAAATATGACGCCCCGAATTCTCCCTGCAGTTTGACTTTTTCTTTTAATCCCCATTAAATTGTGATTAGAAATATCCTTCACATTCACAACGTGTGTTAATAATAATAATAAGGTTAATATCCATCTCTATTTCAACTTAAACTCATAGGCCCATGATTACAAATTATTTGACCATATGCCATATAGTCAAGTCGTTCGTAAATTTATACGCAAACTTAGCTTGGTGAAACACCCCAGGTGTGTTACACCTGTCATGTCTATGTTTTGATTTCTTCCGTTACAATTTCCGGGTCCTTTCACTTGCACTTGACTTCTCTTTAAACCCTCCATATGAAACTTATTGAGCACAAAGCAACTAGGCGAAAAGTGTCAAGGGTATAAGTGTTCAAATATTTCATGTTTATATTCAGAGGACAAAGGCGTACTTCCTACCATAGATATATAGTAACTGTATACAGCCATACTATTAACATTATTTTCTCTGTGCAGGAATCGGTAAAACGTATTTCTACTGTAATTTCTACATGAAATGTCGTATTTCTTTATGAGTTTCTACTACAGTAGCATTGACTGGTTGATATGACAACGTAAGAATGTGTTCTGCTTTATGTAACTTCCAAACATGAGATGTTGTTTTTGGAAGAAAAAAAAACCTCTGTGTGTAATACATGAATGCATGATATTATCCACTGATAGTATCACTTTGGTTGTTCATCGCACTGAAACAATAATTTGTATTAATTCCATTATGGTGTTAAGTGAAAAAACAAACTCGTTCTAAAAGCCCGACCATGCACATTTTTCTTTAGGTGAATAGCACAGACCATTATTATAACAACAACAAATAAATATATTCTAAGGTCATTGAAACCAATCGAATAATAGGATTAATTTTATTTTGATATACAAAATAATAAATTACAATCTCTGTCAAATGAATTAGTCCTGCCAATGTCAACGAACAGTTCAAGAACATTAATATCAAAAACATTGATACGGACAAAATACTTAAAAATAAAAATAAATAAATCATATCTTACCTTTCTAGCGAGACGGGTCTCATATCAATCACACATCAGTCATCGGGTAATGCAGCTTGGAATATACCGTCTGTAAGAATACAACGAGACAAACAGATTCACTTCAATTAGCATCATTTCCTTTCTCTTCAACCTCTTCAAATACCGTCAATTATTGAGATTAATGGATGGAACTGACAAGATATGACACCGTTCATTGATCCTTGTAGTTGTGACACTAATAATAATGGAAGTTCCCGTTACAATTTAAGCCATAAATGGTCCATTATAATTTGATACCAATGGAATAAAATATAAATGTTGCAGGTGAAAATAGTATGGCATGGGGATTTTGCATCAAAGTTTTTAACAAAATTAGGTGATATTTTAGATAATGTTCGAGATTGATAGTTATCTGCTATTAAATCATATAAAATAAGTTTAAGCGTATTTTTCGTTGTTAAGTGCACATATAACAGCAATTAGATATTGATAATAATTAATTTATGACTTTAAGATTCCGTAGACATTATATTATTCACTTTTCCAAATATTTTGTTCTGGACAGGACCCTCATAATAATTGTTCAGACATCATAACGGATGACAGCATATTAGAAACTAATGAAGTTTTATTAAGTTATTTCCTATAATCATTACCATCTTATTGTCATATAATGCTCTTTAACTGGCTAAAAGTTAACCTGCACAATAGGGGATTATACTTTGAGGGTGCAATACTACCTGCATATGTGTCCATTCTCGAATGGGAACGCTAACACGTAATATCCTGTGTTTTTGACAAGGGTAATACACAGAATTGGGATAGCAAATACGCACCCTTTGGCTTCGTCTTAAGCTTTAACCCGGTGTTAACACGTTTCCAAAAAACGATTTAATGGGTGTTTGTAAGTTATAAATGTCATTCAAAGATGCCAACAATAATGAATATGATATACAATGTATTTTGATGATGAGGATAAGTAGGGGAAATTGAGGGGAACTTAGCTTAAGCCTCAGTGAAAACTGTTGAATTTAAACCAAATATATCAAAACATTAAAATACATTTCATCTTGTTGGGCTTTCGATCAATTTTCAAATAACACCGGCACATTCGTTTAATCTGCACACCTTTGTCACTTTATGAGTACTTTACTGCTACAAACAAAAAATGGTGAAAATGAAAAAGTTTTATTGAATTTGTAAAAAAAAATTGAGCAGTTTAGTTAGTACTGACAATAAAGTAAAAACGTTTATATGAAGGAGCATACGATGATACACGACGCACTTGATGCCTATTTGTATCTTTTCAGGAAAGCATAAAATAGACTTATTAATATACGACGCTTGGATACATTCCACGCCGAATTGGCAACGTTAGATATCAGGAAAATAAAGGATGTCGCTATGTTCATATCTCATGCAGATATAAAGGCAAAGTTAAACAATTAGTTTTCATTTATCTATTCTTATATAAAATAGTTTCGAACCCGGGACCTCAGGGCAAGAGACCACTGTTCTCTAGAATGTGCCCCAAATCACCACCCCCCCCCCTATCTCTCTCTTTCTCTCTTTCTCTCTCTCTCTCTCTCTCTCTCTCTCACTTACTCTTAATATGATGGTAAGGTATATTTACGATCAATTTTTCCGCTCGACCATTCATTGTTCTTGTAATTATACTAACTAAAACTAATTGTTTCATCGAATTCCACATGTTACTGGTTGAAAAATAAGCATGCATTTGTCACGCCATCATCACGCGCCTGCGTTATTACGTAACAGGTTCACAGCACTGTCACCGTCATGTCATGTATACATGACTGTAACCGTGCAAATCCTATACGTACGTTCAAACACTACCTGTGGCTTTATGTTATGTATGTATTTTGTCTTACTCAAGACTGATGAGATGAATGTAAAGCAGTTTTACATAAAATAATCAGGGTACAATTATGGTATGACGTTATTAAAACAAATTAATAGATATATGATTGGTTAACGAGGTTCAGCCAATTATGTACAAAGGAGTAAAATTATATACATTCCAAGCTATATTTTATATCATTTTATTAAACTTTAACAAACATATACCACAAGAATAATCATGCTTATGAATATTTATAAAATCATCTTCATATAGGCCCACAAATTTGTCTGTAATACTGATTAAAAGTTGCTGAAAAAAATAAAATAATGACTTGTTGTCCTGCAAGGAAGTGAGATAGCATTGCATAAAGTAATTTCCATTTAGAGGGGATCGTCGTTAATAATGAAGTATACTGTGATCAAACTATGATTTTCAAACATTTATGTATATTGCAATAACGAGACACAGTGCGTTTGAATACAATTTTTTAAATTAAAGTTTCAAACAGGTCGTAAAATTTATTTCAAAAGTGTTGTTCCAGAAGGAAAATACGCCTCTCAAGTTAGGTTAACCACTAAGTAACCTATTAACAACATAATTCATGTAACAACTATACACCCCTATTACACCACCATAGAGGCGATTCGAAGTAATTTAGTTTTCTGTTCAGTCGTTCCTCGGTCTTTGTCTTTCTTTCGCGAATGTGACTGAGCCTGTATATGTGACCGACTGTGCAATTTCCTTTCAGTGCAGTATGTCTGAGTGCTTTTTGTGGGGAAGGTGGAAGGGTCAATGACCCATGGTAATGCTCATGACCAAGCACACATCATTAGAATTAGAATGACTCTGGGTGTAAGAATGTAGTTCCGGAACCATGGCAACGTATTTTAAGCAAATATTTGTCTGAGCAAGCTTTGGATAATGCATAACATGTATAATGCCTGTGTACATCCGGTAAGCGTGTGCAGTCATTAGCGAACAGTCAATGTGATCGACTCCTTGTCAAAATTAGATTATGAATACGTTTTTTTGAAAGTTTCTGCAAAAAAAGGCAAATTTTCGAAAAGCAAAGGTTTATTTTTTTTATAGAAAGTTTGAAATAAGATGTAGGCCTAATGTAGTGAATGTCTGTTTGAAAAAAAAAAAAAATCGACGCAATAGGTCCTGTAAATAGAAATTGAAATTAGGTTTGTTTCGTTTCAAAGTGCGAGTATTCTCTAATCAAGCTGTTCTTATAACGTCTCTTTTAGAGTTCCATATTTGCTTGGACTTATGGACACTGTATTTCTAATTTTGATAATAATCTGTCTATTGGAAACTTATTCGTGAATACCAGTAGCCCGAGTACAATATACATATTTTGTTCAGGCTTCACGACATCTATACCAGACGATTGTACTTTGCAAAACAGTAGCGCAAATGAGTGTCATGGACCGTAACAAAAACACCCTGTTAGGTTCATGGTAACTTTAAACCGCAACACTTCTTGTGGTACAGACCCTCAAATAATGTTAATATAAGTGATTTATTTTTAGAGAGGGATACTCAGAGGAAACCAGAAATTTGTTTTCTTTTTTTTTCTTTTTTCTTTTTTTTTCTTTTTTTCATTCCTTTACGTCTTTGAACTTATATGCACGCTAAGTAGAATGTTTTCTATTTGTTTGGGGTTATTTCATTAATGTTTTTGTTTGTTGTTACAAGTATTGCATTACAATAGACTGTCGACCATCGTAGTTGTTTATTAGTAACATTTCCGTAATAATATTGAACAGGGAGTCAATAATTTGTCGTTTAAAATATATTCCTTGCGACTGAAGTGCTCCAATGAAATAGAACGGACATTATAATGAACAACAAAAAAAAGCCAGCAAGGGATGTCTTCTCCTCAGTGTACTTTATTGGAACTCGTAGCTTAATAATATAGCTCATAATGAAATAACTGTTAATTTATACATGTATATATTTTCGTTAGAGAGAATTGAATGTTAAACTACCGATATCGAGTCGGTTGGAATGGATGTTTTCCTGCATTTTTGAGGAGGCGCATATTATGTACAGGTGAAATGTTTGCTGTATCGAACCATGGAGAAAGATTAAACGATGCTTATACATTTGAGGAAGAATGCTTATACGCATCACCGCCAAGATCACCATGTGCCACCCGCCGTCTCCTGGGAAACACAATACAAAGTGATCGTTTCCTCCTGTAACCTTAGCCGCTGCCCCCTGCCACCGCCCCCCCCCGCCCCCGCCGCCCCTTGTGCATTAAAACTCATTGCACTTTATTTTCCAAGTTCAAGGTCAGGGACATGCCTTTGGGGAAGCAAGATGAGATAGGAAAACATCCGTTGCACGTGAGGCGATGCATGCTGGAATCACTTTGTAACATGTGCTTTCAACAGAGTTGAAGAACATTTAATTGACGGGTCAGCTAGGGACGTTAACATTCTAGCTAAACTATCAGACAACCAGTGTTGATAACGGTGTTGCCAAGCCACAGAATAGAAATAGATTTATCAGATTGATTTGATTGTATTGAACGAAAAGAAAGATCCTTGATCAATTAACAGTTGTTATGCTCATATTGAAGTGGGCTTACCCCAAATATAGTTTTGATAGTGATAATTATAATTCTAAAAGCCTGTCAGACATTTAACTTAGCAATTCTTTGCATCTATACACAAAAATTATAAGGCTTCAATTACTATCATGCTTGTTAAAATATTGTAAACATTTAAGTTTCATATCAATTTTAGTCTGGACGGGATGGGATGGGACACCCAAATATTCTTTCTCAGTGTTAATCTTTTTGTTAATCCACATCTACACATGTCAAGTAAAGTAGATATTATCATGCCATTTGGATTATTCAAGCCGTTTCTAAAGCCATCTTAACTTTATCGACAGCTTGATGAAATACCCCCAGGTGTTTGGATCCTTTTGATTCATACTCAAGTTGTCATCTGCTACGAAGAGCAGAAGTGTAAAATAATGTTCACACGATGTCACTGCAGACATGTTATCTTGTGAAAGTTGGCAAACTGTCAAGAAGAAGAGTTTTTACTTTTTGACCGTCAGCATCATTTTGAGTTGATAGATATGATAATCTCAGCGATATAGGCTAGATGTGTCGTGTTGATCGCTGCATCTTAACCTATATCACCAAGCAACTCCACTATACTGTGCATGGGGATACCCCCCTTTTGATCCTTAACAGATTTCAGAGGAGAAAAAACCCATGATTCCCAAAATTATTCCATATTATATAGTCATGTACCATCGTGAAAAGCTATGGGAAATCTCAAAAGACAGGCCCGTAACTAGGATTTTTACGGGAGGGTTCGAAATCTGCAAAAGTGGACCAAAAGGTACATCAAATTTTTTTCACGTCACGCTGGGCGAGCTAAAAAGCGTACAGTCAATAGTGTTTCACGTCACGCTGGCCGCGCGATAAGCGGGGGGGAGGGGGGGGGGGGGCGAGGGGGGGGTTAGGTTTTTCAAAAAATTTCAGCCTTCGGCCATCAAGAAGAGCCATATATCTATATCGCCTAGTATAGGTAGGCTAAGGTCGTTCTTTATGATCTCCCTTCTTTCTTTTTCTTTTTTTAATACTTTTTTTTTTTTTTTTGGTCAAGCGACCTTTGCTCCCAGCGGGGGGGTTCGTTGAACCCCCGAACCCCCCCCCCCAGTTACGGGCCTGAAAGAGACATGTAGAGACTTGCTTCTTCTTTTTTTCATAAGGATTCAAGCTTAAATAGTAGCCCATAACGATAAGCAAATTCCCATCAATCACGTATTAACCTAGCTATATAGCGATTGGTTCCTTATACCAGAGCCAAGATACGCACACGAAAATCTCCAATCTTTAGCAAGATGGAAAATTTGAAGATATTTGTGCGAATCAAAGTGGTACATTTTTATAAAGATGCGTATAGAACTTCGTTGAGATATATTGTTAAGAATGTTGCTATAAATCCCGTGAATTAAAATCTTCAGTTACCTTTTAATGATTATATTTCACTGATTTCACGATAACATATTCTTCGTAATATATGCATTAAAAAGATAACTGTGGATTTTTAATTCATATATTTTAAAAAACACAAAAACTTAGGATTCTGCTTTAAATTGACACATCTCCGTTTTATTTTTTCTTCTTTTTATCACTCCGATTTTGGAGTTATTATTATTATCCCTCAAATTTTATCAAATTTATAAATTATGAATCATAAAAGCTTATTAATTTAACTGATAAAAACCCATATTTACTTTTTTGTTAGTAAGAGTATATGAGAAGAAAAATACAAGCGAGATTGAAAACTTAAGAACTCGACACCGACAAGCTAAAGAAAAAATATATCATGTATTTAATATACCAATGTGCATGAAATTGTGATTATAATTAAATCAGCAATGTGCAGTACAATTTATGGTTAGTTTATGGCTGTACAAGCCATTCTGTTGGCTGTGATGGTATACAACTTACAAGGTAGCAGTATTCTATGGGTATGTGACGTTCGCCTATTTACTACCAAACCTTTTCCATATCTGTCCACACTAGCAGCTGGCGGAGCGTGACTCTCTGTACATGATGTGTTTTATTATCAACCAAGACGATGAAAATGATGTCCCGTGACAGATGCATGCTTATAGATTATAAATAGGCTGTCCGGAAGAATGCTTCTACTTCTTGGAGACCGTTCGAAATCTTTCGAAAAGAAAGCTTGTTTTCACTTTCAATATGAATTATGAAACGTAGAACAATATACGATTGCTAACGTAAACATGTAAAATAAAATTTATAATAATGAAATAATGTTTTGCAAATTTATATACTAAGTGTGTTTAAAAAAGATATTATTTGATAACCATTCATCAATTTTGTTAGCTTAGACTTTTAGACCACACAAGAATTGATTATGTAGGCCTATTTTAAAATAAGTTACGCTCCTGGGGTTATGTGCTTGGCCGCAGCAAACAAATTTACCCGCCGGCCAAAGATAAAGACGTTTAAATAGACAAAGGGCACAACGGCAATACGTCTTGTTTATAATAGTTCAGATGATATGACCCTTAACAACAAAGTGTCATATAGGTTTACCTCACACTAACACAAATATACTGTACATGAAGCCTGGATGACGGATTGACTGATTTGACACGAAATATATTGACATAACTTCTCTAATATTCCAATGAGCTTGATCAGTTAATACGAGCGTGATTCATCAAGCAAGAAACCAATCTCATCTGATTATCAAGAACGTTTGGATGATTAAAAGAGCTCACAAGAACAATTCCAAAGTGTCTTACAATATAAGCATTCATTTAGACGTAGCTTAAAAGCATCAAATAATTTTTTTTAAATTTATTTTATCATTGTGTTTATTTCAGTGACCACAACAAACAATGATATACCAATCTTGGTTCAATTAGCAAATTTGTGAACACAAATCATTGTTGAACATGTTGTGAGGATCATTGTTAAAATAAATATAAAACACTACAAATCCCCGGCATACAGAACGACGGTTTCTCCTTTGAAAATATGCTTCTTACACCATGGGAACCAGTTACTATTCCTCCTTCTTTCTCCAGACAATTAATATTTTTAAAATCCCAACTCCTGTTAGAAATTCATTCAATGATTACTATAAACAGTTTTCAACATCATGCTGTGACATCACCAAAAAAACTTATTTATATTAAAATCCTTAAAAAAAAAAAAAAAAAAAAAAAAAAAAAAAATCCAATCACGTTTTCGGTGTGGGAACCGAAATCGGTACCTCAAAATTACCTTCCATATTTTTACACGCGGTTCAAATCACAGCATTAAACTTGTCCAACTCGATTATGATTGTAATTTACTCTAAAAGTATCGCCCCAATAGTTCATGAAAGGTCAAGACCAGTCATAATGATACGGACCACTTATATTAATGCTTCAAACGTGAGCACTAATCCAAACTTTGATTGGTATAGCTTAAAGAATAATGATTCCACGGGGAGAAAAAAAAATCTCTGAAATTATTTCCCCACCCCTTCCCTCTTTTATTCTCATTTTTTCATACCTCCAGTTTATACCGGAAGTGCATTGTACCAAACGAAGAGGACTTGTACTATCGTAGTCTCCTCATCACAATAATATCAGAGCATTTCTTCGAGAAACTCTTTAAGATCAAGTCATTTCCAGACGAATGTTGCACTATACATGGCCGAAGAAAAAATAGGCAAACTGTGCTGGGAGACAGGGGGCAACAATTTCATTGGTTTAATTTCAAGTTGGCATGCGGTTTCATAATTTCCTTTTGAATGAGGGTATTAGTAGGCTGTTAATTGACAGATGTAGGTATGGTGGCGACCTGTTCCCATATGTGTTTTATGTGATACTGTAGCTAATAACCTGACGCCCCGTTGAGATGTAATTACCTTACCTACTTTTCCTCACTTGGAATAAAACTAAAACTAGCATCTGTAACCTACAGGGAAGAAACCACTGAGGAAATTGAGCCTATTTTATAGGATACGGCATAAACCCTTTCTCCAGTCGAAGGCACATTATGCACTATTGTACCAGGGGACCGGTGTAGGCCTATATAGGAGGGGATATCTGTCAAATATTGTATGTATAGGATGGCAGTTCAATTACTTGGAATCAAAATGCGCATAGAAACTTGCAAATTCATTATCATATGAATCGCCAATCGTAATCTTACCTGCATACATGAGAGGATTAGAGAAAAACGCATGCAAAGCCATGATAATTATCATTAATAAGAAAGTCACTTTATACCAGTATTACTTGAGGCTCTAGTAGATTAAAATTATCCCTTTTTATGATAGGTTCGTTGACCTTTTATCTTTGACCTTAATCTAACATGACCCTTGATTAAACTTGACCTGAGTCTCTAAGAAAACTGGTAATCGTATGAATTTGGCGATCCAACCTCAAACCAATGAGCTTCAGAGAGAAAGTTATATGTACAACATAATTGTTAACGACGCCAACCGTACCGACGCCGGAAATTAGGACGCAGGCGAGACAAACAGGAATATCGACGAACATAATATCTGAGAAGTGCAACCACTCAGGTGACGAGTATAACATAATCATTGCTACTTTCACCAAAGAAACCCAATAGGTTAACTGTTCTATCTCATATTTTATGGAAGGGTCTATATACAAATGACCCATGGTTTTGAACTCGGTCCCCGTTCACCATGTTCCCTGACTAATGCTCTTTATGTTGATGAGCAATCGCACCCCTAAAAGATGAAACTTATACAGTCCTTTTATGGATCCGTGATAAATATCGCAAAGGGGTTAAAAATAACTTTAATGTAAAGAAGCATACATTTCCTGTGTTTCCTAAAATCACCTCTATCCGTTTGATCCACCTGTCTTCATATGCCCACGTTATTCTTCCCTACTACCATACCCCCCCCCCCCACCAAAAAAAGTCAACCAGAAAGAACTGGTCAAAGAGTCCTCTGTTGCCTTCAGGATCATTGGTAGTTGGCATGGCTACATAACACCAGTGGGATTGTGTGGAGCATATCAAGGTATTTAATACAATCTCTAGATGAAAGAGGGTGCAAAGAAAGGACAACAAATACCAACACGATTCAAGGATATAGAAAATATGGTTTTCATTATGACAATGATGACAAGAACATTCGTGAACGTTAAACATTGATAATTCGTTGACATCAATGATATTGGAAGTCACGTATGAATGTGGGAGGTGTTGTCCATATCATGACAACACAAACAAAAAAAGAATTTTTTTTTCAGAAAAATTTCACTGAATCAAGCTTCATTTACGGTAAAGTTAAGAACTTCATCACAATACTCGATTTCGTATGATATACGTCGATGATAACTAAAGTAAAACTGACAAATAAAAACAACTGAATTGCTTATGTCATTGATGACAAGACTATTCGTGAACGTTGAACATTGACAAAATTCGTCGACGTTAATGATATTTGATTTCAATTGAATTAGGGAGATGCTGTGCATCTAGAACTATTTTCAACGAATTCTCAGTAAATCATGCAATACCCCCCTTTTTCATGTCCTATTTCGTACGCTATATAAAGACACTAATTCTAAAAACTGAAGTGTTCATCACCGAAATCGGTCGTGACTTTGTTCGAGTTCTAGACAGGTTTTGGCACGCATTTTCCAACCATAACGATGCATCATGCAGACACGCTAATGTAATATGTTGCCAAATGTGTTGTTGGTGCTTAAAAATAGATCGAATGTTGAGACAAATAAGCTCACGGCATCCATCGACCATCAAAACATTTCTCGTTTTTAAGAAAGACAATTTTCTCATTATTTTTTTTTAACACATTGTGGTTATTAATCACTTGATGTATTGTTTTCATTTACCTGACTGCTAAGAGGGTAATTAAATGTTTGAAGGTAATGCGACCAGGGGACCTATGACTCTAATTCATATCTGAGGCACTTGGGATTATATAACTTCTATGGACACTCGTGCTGCGACTTGCATGGTTTCGAACCTCGGACCCCCGGTGCGAGACCAATGGTCGACCTCTGAGCCACTGCACTCAGACGTTTACCAGACAGTTAATGGATCTACAAACCCTGAACTTCCATAAACCAGTTTACATGATCTCATTTTTATGAGGTTGAAGGATTTCATACATTCGAAAGGAACTCGTTCGTGGTCCATGGACAACTTCCATCATGTTGTGGCCATATGTTCCCATTTACTTTGTATAGTGTAGCACAGTTATAAACGTAACAATGTGCATGGCAATTGATATACCAACTCTTTAAATCTCTCTGGACCTTTGACAACATCATACATGCCTTTTCTTCTCTCGAAATAAACTAATATTATGCTCTTTAAATAAAAAGTGGTCAAAATGGCCCCATTCTGAGTGCATCAGGGTCATACCAGATGTAAGGAGACAATAAGTAACAAGGAAATGGCGTATGCTCACAATGAATGCAGAATAGGGTTATTTTGACCCTTATTCACTTCTTGTTTTATGTTATTTATCTTTTTAAGCTTAATGTTATTTGAATTCGAGACAAGAAGAAAAGAGTATGACATAATATCATGTATATCATGTTGACGACGTCTAGAGATATACAGAAGTGTCGCAAGACGAACACAGTTCAAAGAGTTATGCACTTTGCTACATTGTTAACAGCAGGGCATCATGTTGGATGTTTGGTCATTGTAAGACCTATATGCTCTGACTATCATAGAACATGTGCATCTCATCATGTCTCTTTGGTATTTCAGGAAACTATCCTGACCTCCTCTTATCCGTCAGGACTTGGCCATTGATACGTCATAATATGATCATCTTAAACCTTGGTCATGTTTATCGTGCTTATGATAAAAATCCTTTCAACACCGTTTTGCCAGGTACCTCTCATGCCATTTACATGTAACTTCAAATATTTCAAACAAGATAGTGTTCTATAATTATGATGTATGTGATTCTTTAATTTCACATCTGATGTACATGTATGTTGTTTAAATATTATTTTGAAGAAATTAGTGCTCCTTATCTCGTGAATTTGTGGATCCCCTTTTCCTATACTTTGGCTTTCCCATTACCTTTATTACTTAATTACAATTTCTTGATATGTGAGAGAAATATGATAATGACATTTACTTGTAACGAAAGAAGGAAAGATAGAAGAAAATATATACAGGAAAACTTGGGGAGACAAACGTTTTAAGTTGTGTAAGATCGTAGCATGTTTCAACGTGATATATTCCATAGTTACATTCCTGATACTTTGCTTTTTGATACCCCTCCAAATATGGTAGCAATGTGAGGGTTTGTTCCACATCCCTGATACCCCAGTTAAAGCTGGAAAGACATAGTACCACTTTTCTTAACATAAATACATCCAATGTGTCAGTAAGACTCGCTACATCCAGCTTTTATTCAATCTTCGACCTACTTATTCCACCTAAAACGACAGGTGGTCGAGGGATGAAACTATCTCATCAATTGACAGTATCGTCTTTAGCCCAAATGTTCGACAATCATCATTTTTATCCCATTTTTTGTTTTGCCAGAAGGTCGAAAGTTGAAGCTCTTTCAATCCTCGTTTAGAACATAAATATATACAAGCTCCATTTCAGCTCTACTATTTGGGTCTTCCCAACATTAAAACAAATCATTTAAATATCCACTTATTTATTAATTTTATTGTTTAACATCCATCCATTTTACAATACCTTTTTTTTTTAATGCACAGTCATGACAGACTCTGAATAATTAATTATGACCAAGGAGCTTTATCTCACACTGTAACGGTAAACATGACACCAAGCTATATTGAATTCATGTTTAATTTAATTAGTACATAATTGTACATGTATAACGTCTTGTATAACGTTATTTAACAATTTCGAATATGCATTTACTACTAGAAAAAAAAATCCATGAAGGCTGCTGAAATCTTAGACTATTAGGTATTTATTTCCTATGTTACTTATCTAATAATCTAAAAAGACGGGTAAGGAAATGACCAGCAACATTTTACTGTAAAGAGCGCATCCCAAAGTGTGAGACAACATTAAGGTGATAATCATGATACGTAACAAAGGAAATTGTGTACCCTTCCTCTCTTTAGCTCATTTCTCTGTTGAACCTTAAATCAAACAGGAAATATATCCTTATGTTTCACAGGCGATTACGTTTACCGGTCTACGCATGATCCACGGCTTAAGACGGACCTCAAATACATAAGTAATGTAAATGTGCCAGTAATACTTACCAAAATGATACAGATCCTCTATGAAATGTAATGTTCCTTCGATTTATTGATAAATAATCCAACAAAAAAGTAAGAACGGTGAGTTATGTAGGGTATGGTTATTCCAAATTGTGTGACGTCAAACAGAGACGACAAAACATCCACATGAAGTTTAGCATCGAAGAATGTTTATCGACTGTATTTTCCAAAAGTTTAAGAAGTTAAAGGGCATAAATTCATATAAGTCCTCCCTCAGATTCAGAATCCGATGTTCCTTTGCAAGTTTCGACGGATTCTGCTCTGGCAAGAAATGATGAGCAATTGTAATGTTTCAGGAATCATGTACGTCCACAGGGTCTGACCTAGTTAACTGCCTGGAAGATGTGGTATGTATGTATGTATCTTACCAAAATATGGTTATGTGCTCGGAGAAATTTGACATTGACTCTCCACATGGGCCGATCGATGGAGCTTCATTAATTACTAGTACTAGTATTAGATACCTGCTTTCTGCATACACAGTCACATAGAGCGAGCGAGACGGGAGGGTAAAACGATCAGCCAATCCGGTCACAGTACACCGCACTTGGGAAACTTTCACGAGACATGGGCGGGGCTACAGACCCGAAGTTTACTTCGCTGGCCAATCAGAACGTTGTGTGCTGAGCATGCGCCAATTGCGCTGTACCTCCTAGTGTGCACCGCTCTTCAGTCAATGAGATTCTTGACGTGATAACTGGAATAAAAACGATCTCAAGTTTCCAACGTGTACACACGCACAGTATTAAAGTTTTAAACGGAGTGATCTTTTGCCACAAAACATTGCTAAACTATATTGTTGTAATGTTTTGTGAGACAAGTGAACAGAATTCAACTTGCAAACTCTGTTCTTTTTATATGGCTGAACACAAACGAACAAAAAAAGAAAGAAAAAAAAAAAGAAAGATAATCGAATTTCATTGTTGGATAATATATTTTTGTCTTTCATTTTCTAATTTTGTTTGGTTTTAGGATCACTACCATTTCTTCGTCAAATGCACATCAAGGACAGGAGAATATCACAGTGAAGCATGGATTATAAGAATAATGCTCTTTTAGATAATTGCCTCCTGAACCAATAAAAATACAGAATAATTTTAATTTCATAATTATCTACTTATCTACTTATATATCTACTTCAAGAGCACTGTGATTTCTTGTTCATTATTTTGAGCGTATAGTCTTTGTCAATTATTCGGACAAGTTACAAATACATATTAAATTCTATAACTGTCACTGAGATAGAACAGTTCAGTATATCGCTTGACAAGATGTATTATTTTGACAAACTTACTGTATTTTCATTGTCTTCGTTAATCATCTAGGCCTACATGAAGTTCATAGTTCAGATCATTTACTTATGCTCTGTTTAAGCCGCCCAGTTTCATATACAATTTTTTAATGTCATATTACTAGGGAAACATTTCAGTTGTGTCACTAAACTCGTTCTTTAAAGATGCATGCCCAATCCAAATAGCCACAAGTATTTTGCCTGGGAACGGCCAAGTTGAATATGTGTAATCATTTCTCCATCTGTTATAAAGCCCCCAGGCTGTTTTATGGTGGAGTAGGGGTCTTGTGGGACCCTCGCGTATTTGGGGCTTTAGTTATTATCATAACCATATTCAGACAGGACATCAAATCAACGCAATGGGGAGAGATGTATAGGGTGGCATCAAATCGACCTATTTTGTCCTCTTTTAGGTTGTACATTATCTATGAAGTGTATTATCATACATGAGAACCTGTTAAATAATTAGATTAATCAATACAGGGTAATTTGCCCATCTCATGTGTATCCGGCAAATACGAATATGACTGTTTGAAAATAAATGGTGTTTTATGTAGGTTTGATTGTAAAACAAACAAAAACAAAAACAAAAACAAAACAAAATTAACAAAAACTTTGTATTGAAACGGCAAGTTGTTTTATATCTCTTCTATGATCAAAGCTGACAACATACATACAGTATACATAGAATACATCATTTTTGTAATAAGAACCAGTGGGCGATGAAGTTCCCATTGGACTACAAACACTGGACAAAAGTAAACGACTAATTATGAGTGATTTCATGATTTGCTGAATAAATTATCCTTTGAAAAGCACATTTGATTCGACCTTAATCTCAGTTATCATTGTTTGTTTCCTTAACATTTAAGTATTGTCATTTAAATATTCATATCTCACTCTTCGCATTATAGCTTCAATCTTTTAACTACTCCTACGCACACCAAAATAATGTACAGTCATATTACGTGCCAGGGCGCTTGGTATAGGACGTGGGCTTGTGGTCTATGAGGATATGGGATTTGGTAAGTCGGTGGGATTAAGGCGGGGGCTATTTTGAGCCTCGGGAGTCTCAGTGTGCAGGTCGACACGGGTTCAAGCCCCCTAGCCGCGAAACCACCAATGCATAGCGCCATATCATTTCAGGCTTTTACGTCTGACATGATCTTTTCCTTCCTTTTTTTTTTCCAGCCTCAATCGCAACACATTTTTCTTTGGTCAACGGAATACGTCGTTATATACTTAGGGTGGAAAAACTATTAGAGACGTCTCCGAGACGTCTCCGCCACAATTTTCAAACAGCCTACTGTGACAAAGCAGTTTGAAAAATGTCGCGGAGACGTCTCTACTAATTTTTATCCGTACCACCCTTAAAAAGTGACATCTTTTTCAAAATAACTTTATCGCGTTGGCGTTTCAGTAATGTTGATTTAATCGATCTTATGCGGCGGTCACAACTCGTCGTAGGCTACGGGGCACGTGCCATCGACGTAGCCTGCGATGCATGTGCAATGCACGCACAGGTCCTGGTTAACTTCTGCGATTCCTGCGTTTCTATAGTAAGGGTATTGTAAAAACTTCCTGCACGTCGTGCGTGCATTGTACCTTCGAGGTACCTCCGCTGCACGAATTTTCTACGAAATCCATAGTAGGGAGTTGCACGTCGATGGTACGGCGAGTTGTGACCGCCGCATTAGGTAGCGAATGTCTAACCACAAAGACATTATATATTTTTAAATACCTCTCTTTCTCCGCAAGGGAAACGTGACACTATTTAATCAGGTTATATGACATGATTCCATGGCAACCATTTCTTGTTGATGTGTGAGTAGAGAAAATTTGGGACTAAAGCCCAATTTTGGTTTGAACATGTTGAACGCGAAAACAAAAACACATCAAAGAGCGTCTTTCACGATATGAAAAGAGATGAGATGACACAACAATAGCAGAATATCATCACGGGTTTATGAATTCGGTGTTCGTGAAACATAAAGTGGAAACTATTAACTTTTCATAAAATTTCTTTGATTACAAGTGTGATCGTGCATAATAATCATGGGTTATGAAAATCAGCGTTGTAATTGCGGCACCATATTGCTATCACCTCCTTCCGTCTTGTAATCACAGTCATAATCCTAGTAGATCCTAACATTCCACTTAAAGACTCACAAATGCAGTTCTTCTCCCTTGTCATTTAGCATTTAGATTAACTGCCTTTAAATCAAGCCTATAAGTTGTTATATCTTGAGTGACAAAGATAATACATCAACAAAGCACCGTCATTTATCATGCAACTTATAAAAGTCAAATAAATCCCTCAAAATCATTCAAAAATGGAATTTAAGATATACAAATGCAATATTGAAGAATAATATTTATTTCGTCAACATTAATTTGTTTTATTCAAAGCCGAGTGGGTCAGAATGATATTTTTCTTTATTTGTAACTCGAAGCATGTCGGTATGTCATTGTTAAGAGATTTGATACTTCTTTGGATTTAATATGACATTCTTAGACCACGCTTTGCCCACCTCACCTCATTTCATCATTTTTTCCCACCAAATAGAATTTTATTTCAGTTAAGTTCTTAGTCACGTCTCATTGTGTGATATTAGAATAATACATTACTATTGCATGGTACAGGAAAATGCGTTTAAGTTTCTTACTACTTCAATTAATTAAATAATTATTATGCATTTAACGTTAAGATTCGTTGGTTCCTTATATGTTTTGACGACTGCTGATACAGCAAATCATACCGTTATTCTAAATGATAAAGGTGATGATTGTGAATTGTGACTTTGTTTAAGAGCGTTATATCCAGAAGTAAAGTTTTGTTTTCCAGACGGGCCCGTATTAAGGAGGAACAATTTGGTTGAGGTAAAGTGATAGACAAAATTTCTCGTGTGCAAAATTGACAGCAATTTCACGTACTACAAGCCGCTTACCAAGATATATTTTCTGGATATGCATGATTATAATTATGTTTAATTTGAACAGTTCTTGAACTATAGGACCATAAAATTAGCTAGACTCCTAAGTTAAAATGATATTATATTTCTACATTTTATTACATAGCAATTATTTCAATATTTCTGCTCATTATACTGTATAGGTTTTCCCGGCCAATTGTATATTAGAGGCATTCATTTTCGGTAAAAACGCTGCTGCATCGAAATATTGCCAGTCAAAATCGTATTCAATCATCAAAATTAACGATTGTTGTGATCGATTTCGTATTTTGCGCATTCTACTTCACATAATAAGCATATACATTCGGCAATAACTATTCAAATTCGTCTTCATCCAATCGACATTTCTCAAATTTGCTCTAATTTGAATGCAAAAATAATAAAAATTAAATGCCTATATCCGAATTTGAACTTTGCAACCATTACTTTGTGTGCCTAAAAACGAATCCGAGAGTATGAACACGAAATTGTTTGACTAAAGTCAGTCTGTCGCATCAAACACACGAATTTGAATACACATTAAATAAAAACGAACGATAAATGTATGAAATCGGCCGGGAAAACCTATATTATACCTCAATAATTATTGTGCGTTACACTGACACCGAGGAATCTATTTTGTCGGACACTGAAAATATCCGAAAAATATGAGAAGAGTAATATGAGGGAACAACCCGTGCCATCATGACTATGGCATCCAAATACTACGTCTTCTCGACCTGACAAACTCCGGTTTATTTAGAAGTATTTTGATTGATTTGGCATATGGTAGACTGACTTTCGGAGGACTTTAGATTTCTTCTAAGACCCCATCCTCAGGTCAACGTTATCTGAGATATCCTGAATGGCCAACAGGCGACCTGGTTGTAAGATCGGTCTCACCGAATCCAAACCAACACCAGACCTATACATCAAAAGATGGAAGATGGCAGTTGAGTTGGTCGGTTTGGAGTCGATCTAATGGGTGTGACCAGGTCATTATGTATGTTAGTGGGAAAGTGAGATAGAGTCACGCAAGAAAGAGAATAGCATTAATATTTTCACGATCTAAACAACATCACAAGGCAAAGGGGAATAGTGAAGTAGCTAGCAAAGGGCGCAGCCTGCATAACCCGTCCGAGAGCAAAAGGGTTTTGTATTATTGGTTCCTCCAAACTAAAATGTCTCACAAAAAAGTATAAAAAGACTGTAATTGCAACTTAACTGGACGTTTTAAGGTTGTACATTGCAAAATGTTGCATCAGTCATGTCAGTCTCGGAGACGTCTCGGCGACAGGAAAAATCTCATAGAGATATGAACGTGTTCGATCTTCCCCACGAATCGTGTGACGTCTCCGAGACTTCTTCGAGACAGAGTTGCAAAATAGTCCTATAAACCCGTCTCAAACCCCTCTTATGGCAAGTGACAGACGTGGATCCAAGAAAATCGAATTGAATGCATTTCTCGGGCCCAATTTGTCTGGGGACAAAAGCGGCTCTATTATGTTTACGCATGGGCCCGGTACTTTCATTGTATGACGTCGGTCTGCGTCCGCTACTGAGTGAGATACCACCATAAGGATTCCTTATGAGAAAAGAAACCTTCGGAATTTCCAAAGAAAAAAGGGACAAATATGTCTGAAGGGAAAATCCCCCTTAATATCGCCGATTGTTGTCCTTGTAGAGCTTCAGAGGCTATTTGAAGCAAATTGACCATTAATTTGATCTTTAAATGATAATAAATTTTATTGTTAGATGATAAAACTGATGATAATCAATTCTAAACCCCTCACAAAAAGTTCCGCAAATCAACTTTGGGCCATTATTACTTTTCAGGTACGCTTTAGTCAGGGAAATGTAAGCACCTTGCATATCCCTGTTTTAGTTATTCCTGACATTCATACCATTGGAAAGAAAATTTATTCCCCTTTTTATTGATATCGTACTTGTAATGATTGTGTCATGCTTCAATGCACAGAGTATCAGAATATGGAGAAAAGTAAAAAGTCGAATGTTCCAAAATGCATTTATCAAAGTGAAGTTCCGCAACTCGAGTTTAGGGTATTTTCTAATGTTTATTGAATTAATTCCTCTTTTAAATGACACCCTAATTGCATTGATAGTGTTGTTCTTGCATGCACAGTTACTTACCAGTGGTGGTGTTGCATAAAACTTTTTTTCTAACCTGAGTTTTCTCGGGTTAAAAAAAATCAGGTTATGTAGACCTATTTCTCAGGTTATTCAACCTGAGTTTTCATAATCCCTAAAAATTGATTGCATAAATACTTTTGAAAACTGAAACTGAAACTTGAAGTGTTTATGCAATGGAAAAAATCTGGTAAATATGTTGTAACCGAGTTTTCGGACTTTAACCGGAGTTTTCAGATTTTTACCGGAAAAAACTCGGTTAAAAGTTTATGCAACACCACCCTGATATTTATGACAAGTCAGTAGCTAAAGGCCCGGTATCACCGCCCGAACTTTGCTGGAGCGTCCTGGAGGCGGTGAAAAAAATCATCTACACTCGTTACCGTTCATTTCACACTTTAACAGAAGTTGGCCACCGTTAAGGCAACGCCGTATACCGTCAGCCATCGCTGATGGTCCTCCTAACCACTCCGAAGTTTGAGCTGCACAAATATTGCGAGCGGTGAGGAGCGGGCAATTTTCCGCTCCGGCAAATTTCACCACCGCTCAAACACGCCTAGTCAAAATTGGCACCGCTAACGCAAGTGTCGTGGACGCTTGGGTCCGCTAGCCAACGCAGAAATCTTGAACGCTGGACCACCGCTGCTCGCGGGAGGGTCCACGAGACCTCGGTGCCACGAGTCCTACGTCCCACGAGACCTCGGTCCCACGAGTCCTACGTCCCACGAGGCCGAATATCCCACCAGTCCTACGTCCACGAAACCTACGTCCCACGAGTCCTACGTCCCACGAGGCCGAGTAATTTTTTCCCACGAGTCTCGGCCCACGAGTCCTACGTCCCACGAGTCCTACGTCCCACGAGGAGGACTCGTGGGACGTAGGACTCGTGGGAAAATACTCGGCCTCTCGTGGGACGTAGGACTCACGTAGGTTCGTGGGACGTAGGACTCGTGGACGTAGGACTCGTGGGACGAGGATCATGGGAAAAATTCTCGGCCTCGTGGGACGTAGGACTCGTGGGACGTAGGTCTCGTGGGACGTAGGACTCGTGGGAAAATATTCGGCCTCGTGGGACGTAGACTCGTGGGACCGAGTTTAGGACTCGTGGCACCGAGGACTCGTGGAAGACCCCGCTTCGCCAGCTTTGCCCGGGCGGTGATTAAACGTTGCACAAACTTTTGGTGGAGCGGTTGTAAGCATTCGAGCGGGACATGGGATTGCTGGAACGTTACAGCAGGATAGATTGCGGTGATGAACTTTGGTTTGGCGTTGGTATAGAGGTGTCTGAGCTAAACCAACGCTCGCTACCGAAACCAACGCTAAAGCAACGCCGCTTTAGCGGTGCATCCATAGGCAACGCCCGTGTTTTCGATTGTTTTCCCATTTTGCTCGGTTACGAGCGTTATCGAAATTCGGCCCATCTTCCTACCGTTCAAGGAACGCCCAGCAAAGCTTGGGCGTGAGACCGCGGACAATAATGTTGCAATTGAATGCCTATTATGAATATTATTGTCTGCTGCGAGCAATAACAATGCATTTACGCGACTTCCCTCTCATTATTCATTATGTTATTATTGTGCATTCAAACATGATGTATACTATTGCAAATAAGGTATCAATAAAAAGAAGAATAAATGAATTGATAATGATTAAAAACATTAATGTATCAAGGTTCAGATTTGTGTTACAGAAAATTCTCTAACTGAAAATTATCTTTCACTTTGTCATGTATTCAGGTGCTATATTCAGGGGTTCTGCATGTGGACCCAGTCATGACATCACCATGACAAATTAGGTATCAATCAAGAGAGGAATAAATGAACTGACAATGTTGTAAAATTCAATAAAAATTAGAAAATATCCCCAAAGTTATCAGGACCTAAAGTCAAGTTGCGAACTTCAAAGTATCAATAAAATGCATTTTACAACATTTGACGTTTTACTTTTCTCCATATTTTGATATTCTGTGCATTTGGAGCATGACACAATCATAACAAACAGGATATCAATAAAAAGGAATAAATTATCTTTCCAATGGCATGAATATCAGGAATAACTAAAGCTTATCTGAAAAGTTATCATGGACCAAATTCAATTTGCGGAACTTTTTGTGAGGGGTTTATATTCGGCCATGCGTTTTGAGGTGGGCCTTTACCGTTACATGATATGTTTTCAAAGAAATCGTACCGTTTTTATTTAATAGAGTATTATTCTTATATTTGACACCATATACCCATAAAAGTATATTATACCCGGTTGTTGTATGTCCGGACGGGTTGTTTGTCCGGACAAGACGGCTATTTTCGGAGCTTTGTTATCACTATTTCATTAATCGATTGAAAATAATACCAGACAATATAACAAAGCATAAATATTCACAAATATTTTTGAAAATTACTGCACAAATTTTGAGAAAATCCAGAGCAAAAGATGATGTTTTTATCTGCTTAAGTGTCCGGACAACGGACCCCCCATCCTACATATTCTGAAAGAGAATTGTCTGAAGAATTCAAAAAATCATTCTGAAAAGGGATAGGGTTAAGTCATAAGAAGTTACAGATCTAAATATGTGAAAAAAAGGTGGGAAAAAGTACTACCAGAAAAATCTTGGCAGAGAAAAAACTAAGGACCCTACAAAAAAATAACATGCATATTCGAACTCTTCAAAGTCAGACCTTTCCAACAATATATAACTTGTTAAGCCCAGCGCACACATTGCGATGCGATTGCACTGCGATCCGATTGCAGCAAATTGCCAATCGCATCGCAGTGCATGAATCGCATCGCAGGCCAGCGCACACATTGCAACAGGCGCTGCACATCACCATGACAATGACAATGACAATGACAATGACAATGATGTTTTTATTTTCTTATGTCGCCCAGATGAGGGTATTGAAGAAAATCAAGTAATTACAAATTCTCAGAATACATATATAATGTATGAACAAATAGATATATCTTGAAATTAAATATGTACAGTGATTAAAAATTATTTACAAATTATTTACAATATTTACAAATATAATCACAGTGTATGGTACGGTCGTTAACAAGAAAACATGGGGATTACATTTTAACAAAAATATTATACACAATCAAAATCTGCAGGCAACAATGGTACCATGGTACCGTACCCCTCTTTTACGCGCTGGCGCGCAGTAATACAACCTCCATCTCTAGCCAATCTGATTGGCTGAAATTATCAAAATCGCAGGAAAATCGCAGGAAGATTTGACATGTCAAATGTCTGAGAATTGGTCTGCGATTCTTCTGCAACAAATCGCATCGCAGTCACAGCGTGTTGCAGGTTGGCGCACACTCTGCGATTTTGTTGCAATCGGATCGCAGTGCAATCGCATCGCAATGTGTGCGCTGGGGTTAGTTGTGGTAAAATAATTTTGCGCGATCATCTTTCCAGCGAAAATTTCCATATCAATTCTAGTTGTAAACTTAAGAGATAGAGGGCGCTACCATTCTACTCAAAGCGAACGCTCCCATTTACTTTTTTTTGTTTTTGGGACAGTTATTTCAATTTATTTTCTTTATTGTGGGAGCAACTACCTTTAAAAGAAATGATCATTCGATTGAGTACGCTCAAGTCTGATTTTTCAGAAATGGGATAACTTATTGCAAAGGGAAAAAAAAATGTCCTGTCACTTCGATCAATTCGAGATAGCATTGATTCGAATACGTATTGCCTTGAATGTATTGGCGCAAATTTTGAGCGCAGAACAGCTCATGCGCTTCAAAGTCTTGTCATCAAGTGACGCATATTATATTACACTTTAATGATCACACGGTTTTTTAAAAGGTTGAATTCTCAGCTTTCCCATTAATGTATATTTATTCAATCTGGTTAAAAAAAAGTCCTGTCACTTTGAACTAATTATAAGAAGGGAATTTTTTCTCGATATGGTCAATGTTTACGCAAATCACATGCATATCGCATAGGAAAATAATGCGAACGGCGTATCTGGCGAGATCTCTTGGTTGAGCATCAATCTATGTAAAATACAGGTTCTGATTACAACTTACAGCACAATCATGTTATAGGCTTTCCAAAAAATGTCTTTTTCCTCATCTGGTCTTAAGCATGCTTACTAATTAAACCATGAGAAAAGTTCATAAATTCTTTCACCTCCACGCAGTATTTTACTTCATCACCGTACGGGCGATACCATTCGATGCAGGAAGTCTTCTTAACGCGAGTTTTTGTTATTGCAGCCATCTGTGTATATACGATTTTCTGCGCTTCTCAGCCGTATTTTCCGAACGCACTCATGCTTGTTTGCGTCTGCCTCTAGATACATGGACGCGCCTTGTTTTAATGAGCATTTATGCCACACAGGTTGCCAGTCTGTACATAATTATCGTAGTTTGTAACGAATAATTTGGGCCCTCTGTACGATGTACGATCATAATCCTGCAAAAAATGGGCAATGTCGATAATTTTGGGGCACATTTAATAGATATACACTAATCTAATAGGCGAAATCAGCTAAAACTGGTCTATAATAGACAAATGCCCTAAAACTCTGGGGGCTCCGCCCCCAGATCCCAATCATGAAATTATGGAAGATTCCTGATCCGCAAATGTTAAGACATAATTTTTCCATTCAAAAGTTCCGGGGGACCTTCTTTTGGCATTTTGCCGGACTTGCAAACTTCTAGGCTCATGGCACCAATGAGGTTATGGTTTCGATGGCATTGCCATTAAATTTGAATGTACGATATTTTGGCTAAAAACGATAATTTTGAGGCTCTGGTAGATATCCTGACTTCTTGACCTGGCAACGCTGATGCCACCACATTGGTATAGATCGTTAACTTTACTTTTACATAGAGTAAAATTGATAATGAGAAGATCGGAAATTTGGGAAATATGTGTTATGATCGGTATATTTACGCCTCAAATATAGACTTAGTTTTGCTTACAACCTCTTGAAGTTACACTAATTACTTGTAAATACTTACAAAAAAATATAAATGATATTTACAGGCTCTTATTGATACAAATGATGCAGATCTGGCCTTAGCGGAGGGATTGTGACTTTTCTTTGGTTCAAGACATGTGGAAGGTATATACATGTGTATCTGTCTGAGAGTTATACATATTAGGTTATTCATTAATTAGCTTAATTAAGTAATATTAATGAGTGTAAATTTCACTATTAATTCTCATTTTATTAAGCAATCCAATAAACTGTTTCATTGTATGTTCAGATGATATTTAATAACTCATTTGTCTAACTGAGAAATAGAAATTTATGTTCCCCTCCGTCATCTGCTGTACAAAAATGGGTACTTGGAGTTAATTGTTAATTACTCATAAATAGATTGACCACAGGTATTTTCTTTAGCCTTTTAGATTAATTTCCTTCAAACTATAATACCCAATTCACCCATATATCATCCATATTTAAAGTTTGACACCAATTTTCAATTTAAACTACCATCTTACTCATTTAGAGAAATTAATTAATTAGCTTAATTAAGTATCTTTAAGTTCAGATTTGATCCATTTTTACTCATAAATGGATGATATTCCAATTAAACTGTTTAATGTTTAGGTAATGTAAAGGTAAAAGCTTAATTTGTTAAAGAATAGAAATTTATGCTCCTCCTCCTCCTCCACCGTGAAAAAAATGGCTACTCAGAGTTAATTAAACGCTAATTACTCAAAAACTGATAAACCATTTGCATTTCTTTTACTTTTAAAAATTGCCAGATTAATTCCCTTCAACTTAATACCAAGCATATATAGCACATGTATTTAGCATTTTATATCATTATTTATTTCTGTGCTTGTCGCGCACGTGTAACGACACCACCTATATGGGGGCCCACTATAAAACGTATGGCCATTCAAAAGAAAAGCACATTTCCACGAAATTCATGACAATGACAGTGCCAAACACTGTATACATTACCTCCAAGAAGTATGTTCGATGTCTTATTATTCAATTTATTAGGGCCTACCGTATTTTTGGGGGTTTTTTTAATTTTTTTTTTGCTGCTTTTATTTGTATATTTTGTCGATAGTGATATTGTCAGGTTATCAGGTTTACATAATGATTTGTACAATCTTTTTAAGAGAGACAATGAACCCTGACCCACGTGTAATATGTAACACACTGAAAAACAAAAATCTCGACGATACGGCTCCAATTTCGCATCCATGTTTCTAAATTTAGTATTGGCCACTGATTTTCAAGGAGATATTGCTCGTATACATGAATAATTGATGATCAATAAAACATTTTACAACTTTACCCTTCAATTTGATATGTAATGATGAGACGTTGATTGTGTATGTCAAGAACAAAATTTTTCATAAAAGACTAGTAAGATTAATTTGAAGCTGTTGTTGAAAATGTAATTTATTATCGTCAGTTAAAGAAATTTTGACGGTTTTCCCCTCTTTTTGTTAAAAAGTGGTTAAAGAAGAAGCAGTCTTGACAAGATTACTTTGATATAAAAAAAAGTGTTGCTGTATTCAATATGGTATAGAAAAAATAAGCAAAGCTGCCATGTGCGTGTTATTAGGTACTCATAATAGTTTTACTAGAATGGTTATCTTATTTTGATTTGGCAAGCTTGTAACATTTCCACTGTCACTTCTGATAAAAATCCCTCTCCATCATATTTTTAAAGCTGAAATCCACAAAATTAGGCGTCACAACAGCATGCATGATGGCACACTCACACCAGTTACACACTCACAAAATATACATTTTTTTAAATCCTTGCCAACTTTAGAAGCGCATATGTTCTGTTTTTTCTTTTCAATAACTTAGTAATATTTGATAGAATTGTCGAAGAGGCTGCGTAAATATCACTATATTGTTTCCCGTAGTCAAATACTATGTTGGGCTCATGTTATGAAAGCAATATTTCTCTATTAAAAAAAAAGGAAACATTTTCATACAGAGTGCACATTTACCACCCCTCCCCGTCCTCGGAAAAAGGGGGAAAATCTCACAAATCTGCAGACAATAATAAAAGAGGGGAAAGACAATAGTACTTACGATTAATTGATGGTAACAACGTCGATAAAATGTAAAATTGTGCGTAAGATTGGCTTAAACAAAATCCAATCATGCAGATTAGTATGACTAGACTCCACGGATATTCGGGAGCTTATGAAACTATCATTATGATTATGTAAAATAATCGGCTACCTGCAAGATGTATTTTCATGGAAGAAAGTTACATCGTTTCAAAAGATGAAAACATTCCTTCCGCTCCACTGAAGACATAATGAGCTGGTAGAAATGCAATGCAATGCATAAAATAAAAAAAAAATAAAAAAATGGAGCACGGGTTGGGAGGCCCCAATTAGAAATTATATCAATAAGTATAATCATCTAAAAGGAAGATATTTTATTTGCTTTTGTGACATGTGGAAGGTATATACATGTGTATCTGTCTGAGAGTTATACATATTAGGTTATTCATTAATTAGCTTAATTAAGTAATATTAATGAGTGTAAATTTCACTATTAATTCTCATTTTATTAAGCAATCCAATAAACTGTTTCATTGTATGTTCAGATGATATTTACACATTTGATCAGATATAACACTAATCTATAGGCGAAATCAGCTAAAACTGGTCTATAATAGCACAAAATGCCTTAAAACTCTGGGGGCTCCGCCCCCAGATCCCCATCCATGAAATTATGGAAGATTCCCTGATCCGCAAATGTTAAGACATATTTTTCCATTCAAAGTTCCGGGGGCCTCTTTTGGCATTTGCCGGACTTGCACTTCTAGCTCATCACCCAATGAGGTATGGATTTCGTGCAAATTGCCATTAAATCTTGAATGTACGATAATTTTGGCTAAAAAACGATAATTTTGAGGCTCTGGTACGATAATCTGACTTCTTGAACCTGGCAACGCTGATGCCACACATTGGTATACGTTAACTTTACATTTTACATAGAGTAGAATTGATATGAGATCGGAAAATTTGGGGAAATATGTGTTATGATGTATATTTACCCCCAAAATATAACTTAGTTTTGCCTTACAACCTTTTGAAGTTACACTAATTACTTGTAAACACTTACAAAAAAATATAAAATATATTTACAGTTCTTATTGATACAAATGATGCGATCTGGCTTAGCGAGGGATTTGACTTTTCTTGGTTCAAAGAC
>CALNVZ010002100.1:37443484-37470526 GCA_940671915.1 Paracentrotus lividus
AAAAAAAAAAAAAAAAAAAAAAAAAAAAAAAAGCTATAGGCTGCTGGGCACGTACCCTGGGCATGACAAATGCACCTTACGTAACCTCCTACCTGCATGATGCACATTTTATAGGAAAACTAAATATCTAATTTGTTTGAAGTTGCAACAAAAGACGAATGAACTGCTACAATATGTAACGATAGATGTTTGGCGGATATATGCTCAAGGTCTCTGTTAGATCTTAACGCTAAAAGAAAGAGGATTGATGTCCAGTAATTGTGTGTTTTGAAGTAGACGTAAAAACCATTAAAATTAAGGGGGCCGCCCAGTCTATTGCCAAAATATATCCTACTTTACAAATTTGCAATCCCTTTGCCCTAGATTGACCGCATTCAAGTTTGCTCAAAATCCAGCAATCCATTTTTGAAAAGAAGTCAAAAGATAAACAGCTAACAATAGTAATATCTCACAAAAAATAAAGAAAAGAAAAATCGTAAGTACCTTAATTTTTCATCAATATAGTAATTATATCATTTTGTATATTAATGTTTGTCCAGTTTACGAACATGTTCATATAATGCTTAATGCTGATATTACAATGCATATTAAAGAGGGTTGTTATTTATCATCTTTGTATACCTTTCAACATACTGAACAGGATTACCTAATATATCATAAAACAATAATTAAGGGTTAAAAAATATGCTTTTTATGACCGTTTAAAAACTTAATTTGTAAGGTTTTAGGCTCGCAGGGGATGTGTGAGAAGAAAAAAAAAATCGACACAACCGCATTCATTCTGCGCACTTCGCAACGCAGCATCCGACATTCTGAAAGTGTTATCTTGGTCATCTCCATCCTAGAAAAATAGATGTATACCGAAAATTGAAAAACGAGGAAATAGTTCGATGCCATAGTTTTGCAACAAACAGCCCCCTGATATGCGTCATATCCAAATTGTTTGCTATTATTCAACAAAATATTGTCCATAATATTAGTTCTGGTTAGTGGCCCTATTGGGTCACGCAAGCAACTTGATACGCAGTGCATTGATAGCGGTACCCACACAACCGGTACTAACGCTCCATTACTATTAATGTTTCTGTTATTACAGTCGGCCTATAATGTTAGATAAGTTCATAATCCATAAAGAACACATACAGTTATGGGCACTAAAGCCTTTTTGGCGCCGACATCATTAATCCTACAATGTAATCTAATAAACGCTCCTTCTTACTTGTTTAATGTTTCATTCGTGCTGTGTCCAAAAAAAATGCAGTCTAGACTATCTCACGCATTTAATGGTCAGCAATAAAATAAAAAATATAATGTATTCATTGTGATGCAGGGTTTGTCTGGTTACATTCCACCCCATTCCGTTCCAGGATAAAAAAAACACATTCTCTCATGTTTTTATCACACCCTGTGATTAAAGCTAGACAAGAAATAATGGGCCTCTGGTTTTTGAAAGTACAGGGGCTGAGCAGAAATTGAGGGGGGGGGGCTGAACAGGGATTATGTTGGCCATTTTCGTGTTTTTATATGCAGTTTCTAGAAAAAATTGGTACTAAGTAAACGGCAAGCCTAATAATCCATAATTTGAAGGGAGAAAAATCATAGGGGAGGGGGTCTTCAATTACTTTGTTTTGCTATCTTTCCTCAGCACAACTAATCCCCACATTGCCAACCAAGTGTGGTTTTCTAAATTAGATTTGGCATCAACGTCAAACTTTTAATGAGGAGGAAAGGAAAGATCCTAAATCGACAAATATTTCATTACTGAGCATCTTCCTTCCAGTTTGTCTTACGCCAGTCTTCAAAAAGAAACTGAATTAAGAGAAAGAGAGAGATAGATAGAGATCACGAAACTTTCGTCTTCACATTATCATTTTGAGGAAGTAAAAATTTTAGAAGTAAAGGTAATTTTAACATCAGAACTCTTTAAGTATGAAGTGATCTAATTTTTTTTTTTTTGGGGGGGGGGGATTTATTAGCTACATAAACAAGACACCGTCATATTTTAATTCAATATTATATGCAAGTGATTTTATATTTTCTTGAGTCGGTCCTCGCAAAAATGTTCACTTCAGCATAACCAAGGTGTTGAATAGTAAAGAAAATATTTTTTATGCTTGTTCAAACTTTCCAGCCTAGTCCAAAATCGATAAATTATTCATATTCAAAGATTTTCCATTACATGGTGTACCACGGTCACATCAGCAAAAACTATTAAAAACTGACACTGCAGTGCACTGATCAAATTGTGCATTATAGCAAATGGAAAGCTAGTGTTCAGTTTAGAATCAGTCTTGCTAATGTGACCATGCTATTAAGCTACAATCAAGAATAATCATCGTCGCTTTGCAATCACAAAGAATGTATCACAGAGGAGTTGTATTTTAGTTGTTTTCTAGTTTAATACCAAGTATAAAGCATTCTTACAAAATACATTGCACAAAAATAACTTAAATCAATATTTTCCAAATAATTATGTGCAAGCAGTTGACTACAAATTTAACAATCCATTTTTTAAAATCAAAATATTTATACTGTGCATAAAGTGTGGCTGTAATTTTATCCTACACAAAACCTGCACTATCCTCCTTATCATGAATTTATGAAGAATACAAAGCTTTAATGGAGATCTACATTAGTGATTCATTTATACTATCAATTATGCTTTTCATGATATCTGTTTAGCTTTAATTATAAACAAAACCACATTAAAAAAAAACCCACAGAAATAAATTTTGCTTGAAATATTCTGGTTAGTGTTTAGTACTATTCAGTAACTATGTAGCCTCTTGTAGGGATGGATTAGTTTCATCAAAACTTTCTCATATTTGACATTAAAAGAAGAAAAAATAGAAAAAATTCAAAACACTAATTATTACAAAACTATGATTTGTTTAGTTAAATGGATGTATCATGATTTTGAACTAAAATCTATGACTATGATCATACATTTGATATTGGTATTAGCAATAATAAAACTATCAATGAAATGATAAATAGATCCTTTAATAAGCAGGGGACCACTGTGAAACCCTATCATACTGCCCTATTTTGAACCCCAAACACTGTTTCACAACTATGGGACATCACACATGTTATCAAATTCGTGAACAAATAGAAGTTGAGAAAAAAGAAAATCCTTGCCCTTGACTATCTCATCCATGCAACTTTTTGAATGCAACTATTTCAAAGTGTCAAAATTCTTCTCCAACGTGTATCCTTCAGAATATGAGATGCCAGCCAGATAAGTCCAATGACAAAATTCCACCCTACATTAATTAGGAAACATATAGTAAATCAACTTGTCAATTATAAAGAACATTTTTACAGCAAGCTGTAATCACATTAAGGGTTATTTTACTACTCATATTTAACTCTAGTTTTATTGTTTTTAATCTTTGCTTTAAAGGTAGTGTCATCCTTTTGCAGGCAAAAATATTACATTTCTAGTTTTTGTGAGGATATAGTGGTATATCAATGACTATATCTTTCCACAACATGATTAAGCTCAAATATGTATGCTTGTCATTATATAGCGATTATCAAAATTCATTCCTATTTTTTTCAAACTCATCAAAAATATTACCGTACGTTGCGAACGTTGTCAGTTAGCGCAGAGAATAATGCACGCTGATGGTCGTGTGTAATTAATTGTTGTGTGTGGTCCTGTGCTGCAGCGCGCTGTAATTCAACGATGTTGATGGAGAGATGGTCTAGATTGATAGTCAGATTTTCGTTTCATATTATGATCTAGGCAACCTATGACAGTAAGATTGAATAGACAGTATGGTTGATCATATTCTAAGTTATGCCAAGTTGCATTAGTTTTCGCAATTTGTGAAAGGATGAGCACTGACCTTTAACAAAAGTTTCATTGACGGAAGGAGATTTCCTTGGTCCAAAAAGACTTTGTCTTAAGAAGGTTACAAGGTTACACTGTACTTAGATAAATGAGGGTGAGGTCTGGTAACCTAATCCTTACCCTTGTTTAAGGAAGTTGCCAGATACATTGTATAATAGAAGTTTATAAAGAGATCAAGATTCCTACAAAAGAATGGGATAGCTGACTCTCTCATCGATGTCGACTCCACCTTTGTCTTCTAGCTTTAGTTCTAGGCTGCTTTTGAAACCACGATGCTTCCATCTCCACTTCCATCGTCTCCTTTTTCTTACTTCATCTCCTTGGACCAAATCTACTCCTCCTTCGCCTTCTCGCTCTGGTTTTTGGCTGCTTCTCGACTGGTACTTCGATCTCCTCTTCCACCACTTCATCCTTCACAACATCATCTCCTTGGACCACATCATGGGTTACCACCACCTCCTCTTCCTCCTCATGGTGATTCAGGGTGTCGAGATGACCGGGTGATCCCATCAGGTGGTGCTCCTCTCCCTGAGTTTGTAATACTGGAAGTGGACCTGCAGAGGAGGAGAGTAGATAGATAATATGGTTAACGACTATCTTCTACCATTTTGTTTGTGAGAAAATTTTCACAAATTAGTTTTTGGTTAGTTAGGTTTATTTTAATTGACTACTAAAGAATTAAATGCTTATATGAGTAAGCAAGTCCTATCACATACAGGGTCTTGAGATAAATGCCTTAGCAAAGAGCACTAGTGCATCAACTTTGTTTCGAACCAGGGATCTCTCCGTTACAAGACCACAGCTCTACCGACTGAGCTATCACGCATCCTCAAGTTAAAGTTGTTTATATGTTTTATTTGATGTTAGGTTAGTGGCATATGCACTACTCTTATTCTGTTACAGGGAGAAGAATGTATCATGTTTTAGTCTCAACCCAATGTTGATGCAAAAGCTCAAATTCTTGAACTCTAAATATGGAAAGGTTTATATGGAAGCATATCACAATTCTGTCCAATTTACAGGGATTACTTTGAGTAGAATGATTTAAGAGAAGTTACATGGTATAAGCTGAGAATCTGGTCACTCCATTCATAGTGATACAATGTTATGCTTGGTATAAAAACAGCTCTTGTAGAGGTGACCACTTCAACAAGAAAGACAGATGAGTTTTATGACAAAGATACACAATGTCCTGTCAATATCATGGACATTTAAAAATGACACATCCTGGGTTCAATGTCAATCATTCTTATCCTTTAATCGCACAGATTGTTCATAATTCCTTCTTCATATATTGGTCAGCTGAGTAAGAGTGACTACATAAATATGCGAGATAGGCCTATAGTGGTCTATTTAATCTCCCATTTTATGCGATCCCAAATGCTCATATGATGGACAATTGAGTCATCAATATTGAATCAACACGATTGACAATAAAATCTGAACGTTTGACATTTTAATCCTCACCCTATTACCAAAACAAGAGACATCCTTTAGTAAACCTTGGTTATAATATCAATTTACATCAAAAGAGCTCTCATTTTATCAACCAGTATCATCTACATCATCAACCTTCGCAGAGATGATTGAGTATAAATAGACGTTTATTCACTGAAGTCAAATATCTTGTCCTTGTTCTTTTTATTCACGTCAGATTGTCCCCAAATTCATGTCATCAATATCATCCCTGCTTCACCAAGAGGCAGACACACAGAAGAGATAGACAGAAGAATCACCTTGAACTTGTGAACTAAGCCACCCGCCGGCACACGAATGCACGACCAGTCACCGTTAGATGATTATTAGCGGTCATGGAATGAAACAATGTAACTATTCGGTGACTCGTACCGGTCTATTTTTACTATTGAATGAGAGGACCTGTTCGGGGTTTTGACAGGTGGGGTTTCGTGAGGCACCTGTGGATGTTGATAGGGGTACATTATTGGTTGGTACGATGGTGGATGGCTTCTAGTCATACTATGTGTGATATCTAGTCAATGAAGCCCAAGATTGAAGGTATCCGATTGGACTTCCTCTCTCGTTTTATACCTATTCCACGGAATGCAGCCGCAAAACCACATGATTGACAAACAACAGCCATTGTCTCTCATCATGCCTTGTCTGAACAAGTAACTTTTTTAATCGTCGCAGTATCCTATTAAAAAAAAAAAAAAATCTGTGCAAGATCCACATTAATATCTGTTTTTCAACTGCACTTTGTTGGAGTTTGCAGAGTTTTCACTAGTCCATGATTACTGTCATCGCTGCTACTGAAGTGAACAGTACATTGACCACCCACGTATACATCTATACAACCTAGCTATCAAGTTGAAGCTTGTGGCATTATGCCAAAGGGAGAATTACGATAACACAGATGATGATGTCAACGTCAGAATATGATGATGTCAATGTTACGTATTTAAATGTTATCTTTTACAACTAAGCATACCTTTCTCCCTTTTTGAAATGGTATAGGCATGGACAAAGGAGGTACATGTGTTTGTCAAAAAGCAGACTGGAAAGGATTTTCTTACTATTTTCATTTGGAAGTCATCCCATAACTATCGCTCACTAATGGCATATGACTTGCAAACAGCTTTATTTTTTTAAAGGTCTATTTGTGCTGATCCAACAATCTGAAATTTGATTTTCAAACCTAACAGTATGCCAATGCCGTGTGTAGGACAAATTTGCTGCTGAAATGAGTAAAGTTATTTCTTGGCAAAATATTTACTTTAATCTTCAGCATGTTCTAATGTAATGTGTAGTCAAGTTTATTAAATCTGTACTAAGGATATCTAATTTCAATCATTCCAATATGTGAGCATTTATGCATTTGTTGCTGGAACTCGTTTTCCTCCATATTGAACAAATCTCACGTTCTACCTTGTCAGAAATAAAGGATTGTAGAGCAACATACAGAGGTGCAAATGAGGTTGATAACCTATGTCTTCCACTTCATATCTCTCTAATATCACAGAGTTTCAAGTGCAAGGTATTTTGATAGCTTTCTATGGTGAGGTTAAAATGGAATTCAAATCATTTATTTTCTATTTTCCATATTTCCCCAAGGTTTTAGAAAGACCTTGGCAACATAGTATCTCCTACATTTTGCACCTTGTTCTGATTATCTGGAGGCGCAAAAAGGGCAAAAGAGGTGCACTTACAACCCCCATCCATGAAATTGAGGGGTGGAAGTAGGTGGAAGGGGTGGGAGTAGATGGGGTGGGTGGGTAGCTGGAGGTTAACTATGTCAGATTAAAGGACAAAATGGGAAGATCATTATTGAATATGTCTTGACAGGGAAACAAAAACAAAATATTTACCAATGGATTTGAAGGCAACAACAACATCATCAGACAGTTTTAAACCCAAGTCGGAGGGGAAACTCATGGTAGATGACACCAAATAAAGGCCTATTATTGAACATGATTGTTAATGTTGTGTAAAGTTTTCTCAATTAGTTTTTTTCTGCAAATCAGCTGCCAAAGATCAAAAGGCCTTTTCCCATAAACTTTAGAAAGTGTTGATGCCTTTCTGTTTCTCAGTTGATGATACATGATGTTGAAATACTAGAAAGAAACTTCATTTTTGTACCCATAAACTTTTATATTTATAAAAATGTATAATAATTTAGCAGACTGGGTGAAAGAGTGGAGAGGCAAGCTTGGTATTGGGCAGACGTATCACTCAATTGTCTGGGGTAGATCCCGGAGAATAATTCGTGGGTGTATACCAGGCTTATCTCAGTATCAATCCTTCATTGCCCAATATGATAATTTGCTGGACAGGAACCGGCTCTACTCCAATTACATACGATTGCTACCAGTGATACTCTTTTCCAGATATCGGGAACTGATGGGGGAAAGGAGAGATGGCCGGAAATAAATAAAGATGGAACCAGAGAGAGACAGAGATAACGAGTTTGTAGCCAGAGTTGAACCCTTGAACTTTTCCAGGGAAGGATAGGCCCCTCTAGGATCCTTGGGCACCACAGGACTCTTTCCTATCAAGTTTCCATGGTAACACAATACTGTTAATGTAAAGGATCTGAAAATGTCACGAAGGAGACAATATATTCACATGCATAGATGCTAGCAAAATATATATTTTTAAAAATGTATAGAGTCACCCATTAAAGGAAAATCAATACATTTTGTTTTCAATTTATTTTAAATATAGTATTAAACAGCAACATATCTAAACAAAGAACCAGAATTGGTATTACCAGTAATAGCAGTTGGTCACATTGTGTAGGGTTGCCATTTTTGAAGTTCTTGGCAAGCCATATGTCAATATCTTTGTTTTATGAGCTTTAATATCAAAGAAAAGGAGGAAAAATTAATTTAATTGTAGAGTAGTTGACCCATATTGACAAATTGAAAAGTCATTCTAATTTTCATCCATTCATGCATTAAATGTAGCTGAACAATTATCAAGTCATAATGGAATAACAGAAGATCAGTCCCACAGGAAGGCATCTGAGAATCTACAAGAAAGATGATAGCATCTAAATGGCTGTCACACTGACAGACATTATAAAGTTTGGCTTTCTCACAACATGTGAGATTATATAGAGATTGATAGACAAGAGTCCTGATTGTTGGAGTTCAGTGGATGATCTCAACAAAGTATAGGTACAGAGTAGGCATGAATTCTTTTAGATCTTCTTCGGCCATCCCCAATTCTTGTCCTTTTTCGAGACATATCTCCCCGCATTGACAAAAAGGGGCAACATTTTTGTGTCCCCAAGACAAATTTTTTTTTTAATGGAGTTATCCTGCTAAAAGCAGACTGAAATTTTATAAGTAAATTAAATTATCGTCATAATCTGACCAAATGAAACTATGATTGAATAATCATTTTATCAAAAGACTTCAATAATACAAATAACATTTTTATAAATTTGTACAAACTTAAATGAAGCACATTACAAAGATAATACTTAAGATTAAAGGATTCTAAATAATACTCAAAATATATTGAGACTTTTAGAGCAAGTGTAACAACCTAAAGTATTACAAATGTCTTTGCTCCATTTAAGCATTAAAGAAATAACTTTTTAGAAGAAAAATATAATTTTTAGAAGGTGCTTACAAGACTGCTGCTGAAACATGAAATGTCTTCAACTAAACTTATGATTTAGACCTAATGCATGCTCTGTTCAGCATTACAATTAAAAGGTACAGATAACAAAAATATACAGTACTATCATCGATTATTTTTCAAGAGATAAGTGACTTTGATAAAAGGTCCAGTGTCCTTGTTTAGTCTTTATGTACTATCAATATATATGAATTCTTTCTTCGCCGACACTATACCGCCTTAATACAAATGTATACACGAAATGAAAATAAAACCTTCGTAGGTCTAGTTATTACGTAAATGTGTACTGTTCCCTATGTCATTAGTTGACAACTAGCTTTAGTAAGGTTTCATGAATGTGGGCCCAGTCCTTTATTTTCCATAACAAGCACGGAAAAAAACAAGATACTGATTGGATACTGTTTGGATGCATGTGAGACTACAGTTAAGAGAATGCTCGCAAGCTTAGATTACTTTATCCCCTACCCTCACCTGCTTCATTGCACACATTCGGAATAATGCTGATTGTTTATGCCAAACATGTTTTAAAATTTTAGTATTATGCGCTTTTGTCATAACGAGGTACTTTACCTCATTATAACAGGAAAGGACTGTACTACAAGGGTCACTCCAGTCAAAATTTCTTATGAGAATTTGGAAGGATCCCATGGCTATGTACAGACTATCAACAAATCCCTTATTATTATCATTATTGCTTGTGCCATACAATACATCATGTTGAATTTGTTTCATAAGACAAAGGAGTTACAAGCATTGATGCAGGCATCCTGCATGCATCTCTCCAGACAGATTTGTTTGTGTATACACAGCTCCAAGAAAGGACCTTGATAGATAACTGTTACTCTGTAACATGATAAGATAACACCACATCATTCCAGGTTGCCTGGCTGATGACCATCACAGAAACAAAGCCGCCAATGAAGAAATTATCATTCATGAACTTTAAAAAAACATCTTACATTGGGCGTGAAACTGTTGACTACAAGAAATAAACATAATGTTATATAGATGAAATATTTCTTTATTTGTACAAATACATTTTACTGAGTCCTCTAAACAAGCTAAATCTAAGTTATCTTCATAAGATAGCACAAACGCTATGGATCAAACAGGGGAGAAAAAAGAGGGGGAAGATCAGACAGACATACAATATACAAAGAGAGAGAGACACACACACACACAGAAAGACAGGGGCAAATTATTATGAATTTATAAAGTATACGAATCTCACTAAAATCTCAATTTCAACTATCTTCATGAGATAGCACAAGCTCTATGGACAATGATGCAGAAAGACGGGGTAAAAACCTACAGTCTTACAGAGAGAGGGAAAAAAGAAAGGGAGAGAAGGGGCATACAAGCAAAGAAAAAAAATTTCCTCTACAAGTCCCAGTAAAACTTGATTTAAGCTATCTTCATTAGATAGCACAAGCTCTAGATGGATCATTTAATGGAGAACAAAAGAGTGGGAAGACAAGATACATAGAGAGCTGGAGTCAAAAAGAAAGGAACATGTAAAAGTAAATAAATTATGAACTTAAAAAGCATACAAGTCTCACAAGAATCTTGAATTAAACTATCTTCAAGAGATAGCACAAGCTCTATGGATAATATAATGGAAAACAAAAGAGCATAATATACAGTCATACAGACAAAGCAAGAGAGAGAGAGAGAGAGAGAGAGAAATGGAGAAAGAGCAAACAAATTATTTTTGCCTCACTAAAATTTTTTTTTTATAACTTATATCCATCGTTTAAAGATTGTCGATGACTGACTGGTTAGGAGCATTTCACGTGATTTAAAATAATTCTTCTAGAAAAGAAAATTTTCCAATTTACCCGATTACTATTTCATCCGCATAATATACGCATGCAGCATAGATAGTTTACGTGCACTGCTATTATGACATGCATATTTGGCGCGTGCTGTAAAATTAAGTCAAATCAAGAAAAAAATCATTGAATGATGGTAGGCATACATAATTAAGTTTGATCTCTCTTACATCTAAGTGTTAAACCTCTTTATTTATTTATTTATTTCATTTTATTTTTTGATGAGGGATATAAAACAAACTTTATTTGCATGAATGGTTAAATCTACACGATCTCAGCTACTTGAATATCCCCATTTCCTTCAGGGCTAAACCCTTCAGGAAATGGAAATATTTCAGTAGATGCGATCTATAGATTGAACCATTCTTGCTCAGGTCCGTATATATTTGTACAATATCCTCATTTAATAGCCCAGATAGAGCTATATGGACAATACAATGGAGAGAGAAGAGAGTAAAGACAAGACAGAGATAGATCACGAGAGAAACAGTGGGTAGACAGTAATGGGGAGAAGGTTGCAGGAGCATAAAAGCAAACGAACTTACTTTTTCTGTAATGACTTCTTAACAGTTAAAGTAACTACACTACAGGGTGTATCAATAAAAACGGGACAGTTTTGAAAAGTCTGTCAAATTTTCGTTTCAAATTATTATGTCTATATTTTGATTGTAATAGATGCTCTGAAGTCTTATCTTTCAAATGCCATTTAAAATGATAAGTTTCGTTTATGCTTGAGCGCACACAGAACGTTTTTGTCGGGGGCTCAAAAAAGGCTTGCGCACAAAATGGAAGAAAATGAGAAATACGATCATTAGACTTTTTGCTAATCAGCAGACTTACTCTTAACCCTTTCATTATCTTTGCCATTATTTTCGAATTATGCTATCAAAATTCATTTAAAAAGCTGTTTAGTCAATTGAACTGTTTTTGCTTTTTTTTTCTCATGTTAACATGTTATCTTTTGGCATTGAATATTCCTTCAAACTTAAAACAAAAAAAAATAATAAATTTGTCAACCCAAGACAACGGGATTTGGTTGATTTTTTCATTCATTGATTGCTTTGTTTGTTCGTTTGTTTGATTGATTGTTTGATTGATGGATTGATTTATTAATTGATCGATTGATTGAATGAAGGATTGGTAGATTTTGAATGATTGATCGTTTGATCAATTCATTTGTTTCTTTAAATGATTGATCAATTGATCGCTTAATTTTTGATTGATTGTTCAAATGATTGATTAAATCGTTGGAAGAATCATAGGAAATTGACTCAAAGACTAACATAATCATTGATTAATGAAAAGTAACAATCCATCCGAATGGGAGTACCTGATTCAGAATAATGATTCTGAATAAATAATACCCTTTGACTTTAACCAAAGTTTTTTTTTTTTTTTTTTTTTTGAACCTCCGAAAAAAAAAACTTTCCGTGTTCGCTCAAGCATGAACGAAACAAATAAACAAAGCAATCAATATATCAATCAAATAAACAATTAAACAACCAACCAAATTCCCTTTCTTGTGGATTGACAAACAAAAAATTTTAAAAGGAATTTTTATGTAAAAAAAGACGTATTAAAACGAAAAAACAAAACAAACAAAACAATTAAAGTAAATAAATAGCTTTGTAAATGAATTTCAAATCATGATTCGTAAAAAATGACAAAGATAAAGAAAAAATTAGAAAAAGACTGCTGATGAGCAAGAAGTCTGATGATCGTAATTTTCAATTTTTCCATTTGTGCGCAAGCCGTTTTTTGAGCCCCCGACAAAAATGTTCTGTGTGTACTCAAGCATGAACGAAACTCATTTTTTAAAATTGCATTTGAAAGATAAGACTTCAGAGCATCTATTAACATAAAAATATAGACATCGTAATTTGAAATAAAATTTTGACAGACTTTTCAAAACTGTCCCGTTTTTATTGATACGCACTGTATATCAATCAAATAGGGATTCCTGCTCAAACATAACAATTAACAAATTTCCAGAAAAACCACAAGAGACATTCCCTGTCCTGGAAAATCATCTTAATCATTTAATGACTGGTCAATGACATACAACAGGTCTGGTAAGTATCCTTTCTCAAAACATTCCACTGCACATTCACATTTCATTCAATGAACCAATACTCACATTTTGTCTCACTCCAGCCTATAATACATGTGGTCTGTTTTCACAGCTCTAAATTTGTAATTGAATTGTTAAAATATATGTTTATTTTTTTCTTCTTCATTTTAAGCATTCAATTTTAAATAGATTTAGAGCCTTATATCTTATTCCTATTTACCGCAGCCATCCCCTTAATTTCCTTCTAAATAGCAAAAGTTTCTGCTAGGTTTAGAAGGAAATATATATTTGTAAAGGTTTCTTGTCCCAAATAAGTTCAACTCTATAAAGTTCACCATCCAAAAACGAAGGTCAAAAGTTATACTTAGTCAAAAAAGAGACTGATAATTTGTCATGTTCCACAAGCTTTCAATCTATGCATTACTCCAAAGTAATGGAACTCTTCAATTGTTATTCTTAAAAAAAGATCAGACACAAAGAATATTGTTAAGAAATATCCTCCCATTAAATTAATTCAAATTACAGCAATAGAATGAAGTTGACATTTCAATGGCAATCCCTACCGGATCACAAAATAATTAGGCACAGTATTATAATGACTGCATGCTGGTCTCTGGTTATATGAACCCAAATTTGGACTGTCCTCTATATTCAGTGATAGGCATACTTATTTGGAAGAGAGCGTAAGCCACAAACTGCATGGTCTCCATTTTATCCCTTATTCCCATTCCTATTATGATCAATTTCACATCAAAATCAGCCTTACTAGGAGCTTTACAAATGAATAAGTGGGCAAAAGGGTGATTTTCAACTCTAGGTAACCCTATGAAGCAAAGGAGGGTAAAGGACTTTCAAAAATCATTTACAAATCTGTCATTTAAAGAAATAAATAAGCAAGACAGAGTCATCATCACATCTTGACCTTTGTGTAAACCCCTTTCAATCTATTATTAAAGCAAAATCAACAAGATTTTTGATAATCAAACACATTTCTCAGTCTAACCAACGGATTAAACACTTCTGTCATTAAAGACACACCCCAAAAATCACACTTTTCACGTTTAAACTTGAAGTTTAAAAAGTTAACTTGTAATCTAAAATAAAATGTATAAAAAATCTTCTTCTTGGTTTCATCAAAACTTAATTAAGCGTTGAAATAAAAATACCACGTTCAAATACTTTTCTTCTTTTTTTCCCCTACATTACCACTATAATTCTTATAATATCCCTAAACCTAAGCCACATGATTTACATTTCCTTTAGAATGAGAGTACTGTCTAATCAATTTTATCTTACTTCTGTACATTATAATTCAATATCTTTTTCATATAAAATTCTGAATTAAAGTTACAGGGCTGTTTATAATATCACACCTCTCACATCGCAGCTCTATTTTGTTTTCAGTTTGTGACAAGGAACAGAAAGTTCCTTTCAATAAAGTTTCTTTCAAGAGATTTTCAAAGTTGACCCTGACATATAAATAAATTTCACCCATCCTCCCAGAGAAAACAATTTGTTGGTGGGAAGAAAACAATAAAGGTACAAGAACGGAAGAAGTGGCGTCAACTGACATGTTCATCAACTTGTCGCAACAGTCATAATAATCACGAACAAGGAGAGTGAAAGATTTATGACCCTGTCACCAGTGTAATTCCAATGACTAGACCCATCTATTTGAGCATGAATTATCTCCTGGTACTCAGGAAGACAAGGAACATTAAAGTTGAATAGCTATCAAATCTTAAGTGTATTCCGCCATTAACATTGCAAAGCAGGCCATAATCGGTTTGACTTCTCGTTAACCCATGGACCCATTGGCCCGTTAAACGATGTAAGAGAAGAGTTAATGGTCACTTTATGCTGGTACCAGACTGGCACGTGCCATGACAATAAATGCTCCACAGTAATTTATCAATTCCAATATGATTTCTTAGCCTAACCCCTAACCTAAAGACCGTCCTTTGATCGAAAAAGCTCCATTTTATTGCAATAATCTGATGTCCTTTAACAACTATTATCTAATAATCTGCATTGTCTAAGACTAAAATAAACATGACTAACTTCCTAATGTAATGGCTCTATTTTCTTCTTATAGGTCTGTATTCTGAACTCCACTCTAGACTCCAGTTTCGGCTTTAAACCTCTTCTCAATTGTCAATTTCGACAACCTTTTGTTCCCAATTTCATTACTAACTAGAGGGGCCGTCAAAGGCGGCAGACCCACGCCTTGGTGGCGCTACTACTATGGGGTCAAAACTGAAATCTACATTATGTGTACTAACCCCGGATGATTTTGTCTTAACACATGGCTTTACACAACTCGAAATTTATGTACTGAAAAAACATGACCCCTATGTCAGCGAATGTTAGCGAACGACCCAATTGTCTCCACGCTGACCTGTCCCCGGCCTATGTGTGACCGCACGTTCGTTAACCCTGCTCAAGGCCAGGTCACCGGCATTGGAGCTTCCTAAAAAATCGCTTGGGATCCTTGCCGCACTACACTGTGGTAGCGTGTCCCAGCAGTTAAGGAAGATGAATATTAATGTACTGATCATAAAAATAGTCTGCAAAACCTCCTACCTTATGACCTGGCGAGAAGATGTGCTTTATACACCTTGTTTCGAAATTCAATAATGTTAGTGTTACGTTTGTGTGCGCATGGGATATGGGCTGGGGATATGGCTGCGGCAGTATTAAAGCGAACTCCTAGAACCTAGCATGATATCTAGTACTGTGCTTTACCTTTGGAAAAGACCAATTTAAGAGCTACTGCGCACTTGGACTTTTGGTGGGTTTGTTTGCGATATCGCCACTGAGCTATCGCCACTATAAAGGCCCTCATCGCGGATAGGAAAAACTAGACGGTCCAGAGTAAAAACAAAAAGGTCACACAGAATCTGCAGGGATCAACCAATCATCACCTTAATCTAATCGATTCTTTCCTTTCACTATCCAAACAATCCCTGAAAATTTGGTGCAAATCCGTTTACCCGTTTTCTAGTTATCTTGTACACAAAACAAACAAACAAACAAACAAACAAACATACGGAACCCTTTACAATACCCTGCCGATTTCATCGGCGTGGGTAATTAAATACTTTTGGTTAAAAAAAAGGTGCTCTGGAATTTTAGCTGTGATCCACAATATATAGTCTTGTTTTGTTCCAAATTAATCACTGCTCAGTACTTGACTTTCATGGCTGGAAACTGAGGTTAAAATCCACACTAGAGTCTTAACCAGTGTAAGGGTGCTATCTCACTTCGCAGAGACGTCTCTGTGACAAAATAGAAATTTCGTCTCCGCGACGGATAAATAGAATTAGAGATGTCTCTGAGACGTCTTTGCGACAATTTATGAAAAAAAATCTCCGAAATTCAGGAGACGTCTTCGAGACGTCTCCGCGACAATTTATGAAAAAATCTGTCTCCGAAATTCTTTCTCGGAGACATCTCTAATACTATTTATCCGTCGCTGGGACAAAATTTTTATTCTGTCGCGGAGACGTACCACCCTTCAGAATACTGACAATATTAGGTTTGCGTTTGAACGATAGACATTAAAAAATAAAAAGTACTGTGCAACACCAAAGCTGTAGTTGCTCCACCACAAAAACATTGTAGAAGTTGGAACCTACTAATCTGTTAATTCATTTGATGTTAACATCCTGAAGAAGCAATGAGTTACACAAAAGTTCCTGTACATATTAATTGACTTCTTCAAGGATTTAACATTGTTGAAAACTACATGAAAAGCAGCTTATGAGTTTTCAATTACAGTACATCCTAAAGGTTAATGTTGAATATTTATCTTGAATGACAATTGTTCATTTAGTTATGAATGAAATAATGAGTAAGTGAGATTGATGTGCAGAGCAATATTTTTTAACATACTTCAGCTTGAGCAAAGAGATGGAGATATGTACAACCTTGTAAACAATTTTCATTGCATCAAACAATGTCATGGTAAGAAATATGAATCTAAAACAAAATGTAACCATAGCAACGATAATATTCGAAGCGTATCATCATCACAGCCCTCTGCTGAGAAGGCAAGAGCCCTGCAGCTAGACGTATTATGAGCTGTGATAAAGTGCTGAGATGATAATGCATCTCATAAGTGTCTCTGCCGACTTTTCAAAACCGGGTAATTGGTCCACCTCCATGTATAAATGTATGTTAGAGACCCCCCCCCCCCCACCCTGATCAGTTCCCCTAAAAATGTATGAATCTGTAAGTTTGCTCTACAATGCTTTATCACATCCTCTTACAAAGTTTGGTTCCATGTTTATAATTGTAATGACATTCACGTGTGTGTGAGTCAATTTTAATGTCTACCTGTACTTTCAGTTGATAGTATAGCATTAACACACGCCCGAGCGTGCGTTAGCGGTGACTGCAGTGCACCGCGAGATAGCTTTGGATAGGGGTCGCGCTGCAACGAGCCGCAGGCGAGTGCAGCTGCGCCCCATCCGAAGCATCGAGCGATCACTGCATTTACGTTTAATCGCACAATACAGGGAAGTGTGTTAACGCTTTTATAAAATTGCGACATTGCTCTAGTAGATCTTGAGTTACTTACCAAAAAATTCCAAGGGATTATCCCTTGGAATTTTTGGTAAGTAGCTCAAGATCTACATCACGATCGTCATCCAAGAAAGTAAACAAAACACGGAAAAGACCCGGATGTATGTGTTATCACTTTTTTTGCGCCGCAAAATGCACGGTGGTGCATTGCACCGAAAATTCAGCATGCACACGTGACGCGTTTTGACCAACCACGATGCGTAAAATCACAGAGCTATTTTATAACATGTGATATCTAATTGATTCAATATTTAAAAGGATTAAACAGTCCGTTACAGGAAATTTGAACGTGGGGAATCAAAATAATTTGGACATAATCTTAAACATCATTTTAAAGTGATTTTATAATGAGCATCACTGTGAACCAAGTTTTATGGCTATTAAAGTATACGGATACATGCCTTTCTCAACAATTGGTAGACTGGTGGGCTACCCTGGGCAATGAAGAAGCCTTGATACACAGCAATCAACCTGCTGAGATACCCACTCAGTCAATCCACACATTTAGTTCAGGAAACCAGGACATAGTTCACCTATACAATAATAACATCATGCTGAAAAGTTTCATGCTTTGTACATCATAACATAATAAAAGGTATTGATGAAGAAAAAAAGGGAGACAGTTGGAATAATATAAACCTGGGAGACTATTAACAGCCTACACAAAAGACAACAAACCCACACGTTTTCTTAATCCTTTATTTTTGGACCAGCCCGCAAGTTTACGATATCGCAGACAGAAAGGTTCAATCTAAGTCCTACTTTGTTCAACATTCTAAACATTGGCCGTTTGTATTTTGCACATTAATTTTGTTTCTCTTTTAGGTATCCCCTCTAAACATATGTCTCCTGTTAACGTAGTCTACAGAGGAAGAGGATATCACGAGATATGGGGAGGTTAAAAAGAATTACAACGTACATACTATACTTTTAAAATATATTAAAAGAGTTCCAATTTATGGCTGGATTTTCCTCTTGTAATAATTGTCCTAGAGCAATCTGTCCTCATTAATGTTTTCTTTCCTGACTAAAATAATGTGACATCTGAAGTTACTTAATCACTGACAATGCCGCTATCTATCTTCATGAGAAGGAGATGACATTATACATCTGACTGATATGTCAAAAGGGATTCAGCATGTGATTCCTGCTTACCTTGAAAACCTTGATTCAAACATTAGGCGCTGCTGCACTAGCTCGAGCAAAAAATTAGTGCGCTAATTGGTGGATCGTGAAGAAAAAAAACGATAAAAGAAACCGGTCCTGCACTAGCTCAAGCTATTTTAATATTTCGCATTAACGACCAGACCTGACCTTGAACAAACAAGCTCGATGTGCATTGCGCAATTGGTATAATTACCACTAGCGTATACACGCAGAGGTGCACGATTTCTGATTAACTCGAGCTAGTGCAGCACCGCGCAAAATAGCGCGCTATTTCGTGCTACAAACGCAAACCAGCTCAAGTTTTTTTTCAAAAAAGCCTAACGTGACCCGTTCTTGGATTTCCTCCAAATAAGCGTGCTATTCGGATCTGCTCTAATCGAGCTAATACATCGGATCACAAATAGCGTGCTATTTGAAATAGTTTGAGCTAGTGCAGCACCGCCTATTGAAGCATCTTCCCTTCCTACTCCCACACAGACCTACTTTAGTTTCACCTTCCTTATATTTAGTGTGGTCAGGTTTTTGTCATTTATTGACGAGCCAAAAGATGGTATTTATATTGAGTCTAAAATATAGACATATAAATGAGAATGGTATAAACAACTGTATTTCAAGTTCTAGGACCTGGTTAATATTAGAAACATGATGGCTACTAAAATAACTTTAATCATGCTGTAAAATAGAATAATCTCAAATTTAACAACCCAGAGCAAAAGAATTAAGTGTTGGTTGAAAACTTCACCTACATGTCAAGTGCATTTTCTTATGAAAGATACACACCTGAGTGGTACCAAAGTCTTAAAAAAATTGAAGTACGCCTCAAATTTCTGATTGAAGGTAAGAAGAGACATGTTGTATGGAAAACATGGTCATTATGCTTAAAAAGTTGACATAGTACTATCAATTATCTAACTATTGTGATCAATTTTATCATTTTATATAAGGCATTATAGTCCTATGCAACCCACTGATCTAATAAATTGGAACCAACGCTATTCCCCATACATCCATAAAACTTTAATCTTCATGTTCCTTGTCCAATGTCATGACCTAAACCTAACATTGTGCATAACACAAATGGGTGGTAGGAATACTGCAATGATTACAAATTGATTATCGCAGGGATTAAATAATGACAACACATGATTACAGTATTGCTTCCTTGTGTACTGTAATCTTAAACAAACACATGGGGCCCTTCTGGATTATATGCAGATAGGAAAAATAATTTCCTTCTACTTGGACATGATCAAACAGTCGTAAAAATGAGCTCAAGTTTATTTTCACAAGCGTGATTCAAAGCTCCACCTTATGTCTGAGCACATCCCAGCAAGTTCAATGTTTCTGTGCCACACATACAAACAAGATAGTCAATTTACAGAGGTGCAAGAAAAATGAATTCCTGGCTTTAATAGCTTACCGGTTCTAATTTGGTTTTTAAAAGGAAGGGAGGGTGGTAGAAATAGAAGAATTAGAAATAAAATCTCATCGGTTTTTAATTTGGATTTGGAAAGGAGGGAGGGTGGTACAAATGGTAAGCGCAGAAATGATATTTAAATCCACATCCAGAATCCATATCTACGGTCTTGTCCAATTTGAAAACAGATGCTTTCTGTTAGGACAACTTATTTTTAGAGAGACCCCTATTTCAGAAAGAGGGATAAATTGTAGAAGTGATATGGTCTGCCCGTCTACCCACACACCATTGAAATGAAGCATTATCACATGTAGGAAGATAGATTCCACCAAAATAAATATGACATACATTGCGTCCTTATTAAGACTTTTAAGATGCACATCATACACTCATCTGCCTGTATGCATAAAAATAAAATTTTCTAGCCGTTTCATGTGGTAAACTTTAAGGCACTCTTTAACGTGAATGAATGATATAAACTATTTAGAACTTAGTTGTTAATCATTCAATAATTGAGCTGTTTTAAACAGAGTCAAACTTATATCAGTATGTAACAAGTGACCATCTGCAAGGAACTGTCTGCTATTATAATAACCATAATGATAACTGTATGGTTTCATTTCCACAAGTTACATAAAATTGCAATATACAAATATATTGCAAAACGTAATATAGCATAAAAATGTAACATATTAAATGTAATATAATTTAAAGTGTAAAGACTTTTAGAATTACATTAAAGCCTGGTATTGACTTTATCATAATCAATGTATACACTTCTTCTGCCTTCATGCAGCATGAAATGATTTAGGTTTAAGGGCGTGATGGGTCTAGCCCCTATACAGGGCAATGCTATATAAATCTTCCCGCTATGACACTGGATTAAACTATTCATTCATGTAAAGTATCTCCTACTGCACAGACTTAACTTCCATACAGGCCTTACTGGAAGTGTTAATCCTGAAGAATCTGGCATTCGATGACTCACGGTCTAAAGTCAATCTGAAATCAGGTCTAAAGCACTTGCAGACTCGTCGTTTTCAAACGCTCTCTTATAGATTACGACCCGTCAATCAAACACCCATCCAAAAGAGAGAGCAATGTAGTCTTGAGTAGACTTCTAGACTAATATTATATTTCTACTAAGTATGCGGCTGCTGGATAGTTAAGACTTCTCAAGACTTCTTCAAAGATGTCTTAAACTTTGTCTTTAAGGATTCTCCACATCTGATATCTTTCTCAATTTCATTGCATTGCTCATCTAGATGAAACCATGTGCAACTGAGGATCACCAGTTGACACATTGGTAGGTCTAGACCATATAAGGTAAAGATCACATTAAACCCTAGAACATGCTGGGATGAAGAACATTATTTGACACTCCCATTATCTTATCTCACATAGTCTTACTTACATCATCCACTTCCGATCAATTTATGTAAGATGGGTAGCAGATAAGTTTCAAGCGTATCCAAGTAGCTATCTATTAATCAGCCAGATAAGAAGGGTATATACGGGCATAGAGAGAGAGGATAATGAGGGGTGTAGAAGAGGTGTACAGCGAGTATTCTGACAACTCCCAATTCTGGATTCATCTTCGCTAGTCATCTTTATCATCTTATGTAGGAAAAAAGTTATTTGTGGTAATGAAAGTGTTAGCAATGAATGGTAAGATACAGGTTAACCACAGACTGATTCTTAAATGATTTTCAAAATAAGGAATAACATTGACTTTAAGAAACTTGTGAAAAGAATCTGTGTGACGAAGGATGAACATCTCTCTGTGCATTCTTCATACCAGAACAAAATCTTTAAGATGCTATGTACAGGTTAAGTTTCAACACAGTCGTGTTTTTCTTATATGCATAAATGTACTATTTCGAAGTCAATGAACAGTTGCAACAAATTTTTTTTTTTCGTCATCAAGAATTATAAAGCATAACCAGTCAGGAATCAGGAAGAGCAAACCTTCTGTCATCACCGGGTGCATGTTCCGATCTACCTGGTTTACAGGTAATGAGCTAGCCCAAGGGGCAACAATGGAAGATGATTGGGGTATTATATTTCTGTCAGCTCCACCTGGCCAAAGGCAAACTGATTTTGACAGCAGGAAAGGAGGTACAGTCTGGAATGATAAACTGGTAGTAAGAAGTATGATTGGTTGTTTCCTCTTGGGGTCTTCGTCTTATTCCCATTGTGACCGATGATTTCTAGATCTGTGGACTGGGGTGAGGAATGATTTGAAGTCTGGGATGCAATTATGCATAGTCTATTCATCAGTTTTGCATTATTGAGGTTTTCAAAAGAAACCACAAAGTTCTAATGAGACACTTCCAGCCAAGCTGATTCACACATATGAATAATAAGAAGAAAGAAAAAAATATTCTTCAATGAAACAATATTTTTAAATTGCAGGCGCAGATTATTTCTTATCCTGAAGGATGGATGGCTTAAGTCTACGTATATTAACTTGTAAAATATTTAATAAGTACTACATACTGTAATGTATCCCACAATGTAGCAGGCCACCTCAACAGGATTCCCTACAACATGTATAGAACAAACTACACTCCACAATCAGATTAATTTTGGGAAAAAAGGGGGAAGATCCTACGAGATACCACTGCTCCACTACCACCAGGGTTTGTACATAACCAGGCATTTTATCAGGTTTACCTGATTTAGCAACAATGCCTGACATAAACGATATTTCAATCCCGTGTTTCGGATACTAGAGGAATTCTGTCAAAAATTTGGGAAGCTAACGCTCATCCCCTGTCAACTTGACCAGTATCTGACCATCACTATTCTGCAACCTTCTTTTGGTGTAAGGCTGATATGGGTCAAATGACTACTTTCGGGGGTCATCCAGGATACAACTCAACAAAAATATGTCTGCACCTGGTGAAATATTATTCTAGCGGACACTAGACACACAAGTGACGATGTACAGGTCGAAGCTATTGCTTTCGATACTGTCTGGATTCCCTTGGTGCAGAAGATGACACTTCATTGTTCACACTGATACCAAGACAATCAATTAGTCTGAGGTCCAACTAGATCAAATGACACTGCAACAAATTTCAGAAGGAACCAGTCCTGATGTTGAGTATTAAGGATTTGGTGCATCGGCGTGAGTTTACATTTAATACATACATACAACAAATAGGTGTTTCCAATCTAAAGCCTCGGTAACAAATGCCATTACACCGTGCGAACAATTTTCAGACTATTTCGTAAGAACTTCTTATGAAAGCTGTACAAAATCACCGTTCACAAACTATTGTATTCATAAGTTCAAAGATTGGTCGATAGTCTTGTCCAAGATTTGTTTCAACTTCATACGACACCCCCCTTTTGTAAGACGATCGTACAAACGTAAAAAAGCTGTAATAAAGTGAGCTCTATCTACAAACTCTAGAACTCTAGAGAAATTTGTGACCATAGCTTTATATTGTACAAGCATAAATTGTCTTATTCTGATATTGTTTATCCAACAAAATATTCTGTAAGATATTTTTTTTTTTAGACTGCATATAACAAAATAATAACCACAAAAACCTATATTCTCCATTTTTAAATGATTTGTACTGCAAATACGAATATATTTTGGGGATATTCAAGTAATTGCTTTCAATCCAAAAAGCCAAATGATGAGGCTACCACATTTGATTACTTTCATGACCTTGACCAATATTATGTATCATCATTGAAAAGGATCATCAAAATCATGAATGAAACATCCACAAAAACCTGTTAGTTGTTTACCTTTGATGAGTAATTCAGCATTGATACATGATTTTGAGATCAAGTATCAAATCTAGATTTTCTTAATCTCTAAATTCATTAATCCAAATCACGACATGAGGGTAGAAAAGTTTGCCATGAAACAGAAGCATTTTTAAAAACACATTGAGCATTGGAATATTGTTTTTGTGGAGGCCCCTAATGTAGAATTTAAAGTCAAGGCCAATTGCTACATACTTTCTGAATCTTTAAATCTTTAAATGAGAAAGGGGTCCATTTACTCCAAAATACTACTGAACCTTTCAATCAAATTAGACAATCTTGGTAAAATCTAAATGATGCATGTTTTAATGCAAACAACATTAAACAAACGAACTTCTTTTTTCCTCATCAATCAAACTTTTTTTTCAGACATTCACAAAATAGTTTCTCCAACTTCCTTGTTTTTCTATATATCAAGGTACATTCATTGCATTGGTATAAGACCATATAGCAACATCAAAACAAATTCTAAAACAAAATACAACATTCAAGAGCAAATTAAGAAAGCTGAAATTTAATACAGAGTCAAATGTCATTGACAGCATTAAGAAAAGTACTTTTTTGAGAAAAAAAAAGTATTTTGTAAACCTTTCACAGTATCATCCACTAGAAACAATCCTTGAATTTCATCTTTGAATTTAGAAAAAAAACAACTTGAAAGGATAATTATCTGAATGTCCATGATTCATGGTAGGGGATCTAGACAAGGAGTTTGAGATTTTCAAAACATGTTTTAAAAAAATCTCAAAGAGAGAGATATTGGGAGGAAGTCATATAATGAGCCAATATAAACATTAAACATACCGGGTACTGGAACATTGAAGTGGATATTTCAAAGATTCTAGATGATACCCATATCTTAATATTAACCAAGTCTGTACCACAGCACCCTTAATGAGGTGACCTCCATTAGTGGATATGTTATAACTCGATAAAATTTTGATGTTATTCTAACCTAAAAAGTTTAAATTCATTTTCAGAACGGTAATCCAATAACCTGATTAATGCCATAGACATGAAAACACTCTGTTTATCATGAATGTGTTGTTACTCTCAGATTGCCAGTATGATTCATATACAATGCCAATACCGTCCAAGTGGTTTATTTTTGCAGTGGTTTTATTTTCCAAAGTTTTGGAAGTCATCAAAAAGTTTCCATTTCCAAAATCGCAAAATTTTGCCCTCACAAGTATCCCCAACTAGTCCAAAATATCTGTATGCGAAAAGCGTTGGCTTATACAGTATTAGGAAACAGAAAGGGTTTATGCGGGTAAACAGGCAGTTGGAAACCAATTCTTATTTCAGTTTTATCGGGTTGGGGAGGGGGAGTATATGACTGGGCAAGTCCAAGCTATTTTGCGCGGTAACAAACGGGACATTCAGAGCCCAAAAATAGGGCTTGTTTGCAAAATCTTAAATGAAATATCAATCCTTAGGTATATTCTTGAATGTACTAAGAATCTTCAACAAAAACATAAAAAATAGTTGAAATAACTCCATTCATAATTAATTTATGATCATTTATCCGTTGGTAACAAACGGGACCAGAAAAAATGGTGTGTTCAAATTTTGACTTTGTTCACATATAACTCTGAATTTAAAAAGTAGATAAAACTTGCATAGTCTTATCCTTTTTGATGTGCAATAAGCATTGTAAGGACATATTTTAACATTAATACAACTTCGAGTTTTCTGGCAAGGTCAAGTTTTAAAAAATATGTAAGGTAACACACGGGACAGGTAACACACGGGACAATTATTCCCTGTATTGTTTTTCATTAAACAATTGGTGTAGCCAAGGCGTAGCAACAATTTTTGTTTAAAAATCTCTCTGATAAAACAAAAGAAACACATTAATCCAAAACACAAATGTAAAAAACACTTATTTTGTTTAATTTCTAAAGGTGGGAGGGTGAGTAATAAAAATGAATGATTTTACATCAGCTCAGTAAATTTTATGAGACTATTTCTAACACCTGATTATTTTAAGTCTAAAAATATTGAAAGCTATGTGCTAGGTTCATGATATCTTCACCAGAGTTAGCCAAGAAAATATAAAAACAGAACATACATGTACATGTACATACTTTTTGGTTGTACTCCTATGACAAACATCTTTTTTAAATGGTTGAAAATAGCATTTTTAATGCACTTTATTAATTTTTTCATGAATATTAATGAGCCTTGTGACGTCATATGACCTTGAAATGACTTTTTGACCTCATTTGCATTAAGTTCATTTCATAACGTTTATGGTGATATATGACACATTATGTATACCTTTACAAACCCACTGACACACTTGACACAAAAATGTTCAAAAAGTTGAAAAACCACCACCTTGGGAACAAATAGCGTGGACTTGGCCCACTCAACTCCCTTAATGCCATTTTTACAAATTCAATTCTCCCTTTCCAAAAATGATGAATTTTCAACCTAAATTTCTAAAACAATTTAAATGATATTATTCAGGTTTCTATAAAATGGAAAAAATTGTGAGACATTTTGTTCATAACTCTTGTTACTATGGCAACATGGTGCAAATGCACTTTTGACAAAATACAACACACTAAACCCCAAAGGACCATAGTAGTAAATGTTTTACCTTGGACAGTCCGCTATCTGTAAGTCTGACATGTAATGAAATTCTTTATTCAGTTATTTCTTTGGCATCAAAGCAACATAGTTGGTGACTGTGAAATACTGATATTAAATCTGCAGACGATCCACACCGGTATTTTGCACATATTGATTTACCTGCATGAATAATCAAAAACATTTCCCAAGAGAAAATGGGGTATGAGACATCTAATTATAAATGGTATGACTAACTGTGATGAATAGAGTTGGAAAGAAGATGAAATGGACTGGCAAAATGTTAGATGAGTGTTTCTATAATGTAACATCCTACCCATAAACCCAACCCTAACCCTAACAATAAATAGAAACATTATCCGAACCCTAACTCTTACCCTAATAATATTCAGGTGTTAAGATGTCAAGTGTGTCATGAGTGTCAGAGTTTCGGTTTATGGAATGCCCCATGTTAGATGACATGGATTAGTGGGGTGATGGGAGACAAAGCTAGACTAAAAAAAACATTCATTTTAGCACACATATCAAATGTGATGATATGACAGATGCAGAAGGAGTGAACACAAGTGGATGGGAGAGAGGAGGGAAAGGGGGACAGAGAGGGTAGGAGAGGGGGGGG
>CALNVZ010002100.1:37471141-37536968 GCA_940671915.1 Paracentrotus lividus
TTCTTTGCTGAAGTATATCAGTCGTCTGCTTTATGATGGACATATAAAAAACAGTCCATTCATATATATGCACATACAATCATATCTGCAAAATAGCAGAGCATTTCGTGGGTCTGGTGTATATGAACTGTGTTAATGACTGACCCAAAGTTGGACAGAATCATTTCATCAGTGTTTTTGCTATGGTCCACTTCTTGCTGTTCCTCCCCATACATTGTAGGTATTCCTCTGATGAAAGACTCAAACTACCCCCCCCCCCTCCAAAAAAAGGGAGATTTGTACAAGGGTGAAAGCTGTACAAGATTTCTATTTGCTTATTGAACTGTCTTAGTTCAGATATTTAAATCTCCCCTTTTTTATGATGGCACATGTACAATGTAGATCTTGACAATGTCACGATCTGTCCTATTTAATAAAAATAAAGAAACATGAAGGATGCAAGCAAAGTACTCTAACTGAACAGACGTCTCCTTTTATTTTGATCATTAGCCTATAAATCAAGATCTGTACAAACAGAAACACAAACTTACATTTCATCAAAATAAATAGTGCTTTATTAAGACAGCACCCCATCACCTTCATTCAAGAATGTGACAGTGTAGAGTATTCTTTCTTTCCCCCTGTTGATTTAACATCTTCTAGTCTGGGGCAGGAGTACGGAGGAAACACACTACAGAGTTGTTGGTTATAGTACAGTCACACCGCTCAATTGATTTCAAACATATGGATACTGAACAAGATCTTTGCTTTTGGTGTAATATAATTTTTTTAATTCAATCTCCCGTCGATCTGGTGTTGGAAGCATCGGTAGGACTGGGGTCTAATCAACCTCCTGTTGACAAGCAAGGTGGTTTACACCTGTGAGTGTGTTTGTTTCCTCCATCATTATTAACTTACCAACAGTGGCACAATATTTCAACCAAAACAAACCCAAAACGATCACGATGACGAGTATAAGAAGGAGTTTCCCCTTGAGGGCTGATCATCCCACACAAATCAATTGATCACATCTGGACCGCCGCCAGCGATTGAACCCAATACCCTGGATAATGATCACTTTGTATCGCTTGTTCCTCGAGATCTCTTTATAAAAAGTGTGAGGTTCATCAGAATAATCGCTCCAGACTTTCTACCTGTATGTGGTCTCCAAAACAAAGAATTTGTTCTGTTCTCTGAGAAACAGGTTACATTGAGTGTACATTTCTCAGATAATAATTTGATTGCATTCTCTATCGTAACTTTGGAAAATAGTTGACGTACAGACAGTCAGACTATTAATCATTCATTTCAGTTATTAAACCTATTTCTATCTCTTTCCTCCTTTTTTTAATCTCCTTTTAGATAGCTCAATTAGTTGAAACAGTCCATCAAAATAACGTTTCCCAGTTATTGACATCTTCATACATGCATGGCTTAAACTGGATGAAACAAAATTTGGCAAAGAGTATGTTTTTTTTGTGCCACATCACATTCCATTAGAGGGCCAACTACAGTCATATTTTCTGCTGCTCCAAATTTTTGAATAGCTGTCCTGCAGAGTTTGCACTTGAGCACACAGCATGGACAGACGTGATAATATAACCATAATGTCATCAGGCCGACATCACACATGCACACATGAAACGTTTATGAAGTAATGTAAAAAGCCTGGTCAGCATTAAACATCTGTGCAGTATAGGCATTATATAGACGTTCTACTAATGCGATCCACGTATACAATGTACATGTCTTGGAAAACAGATAGGCCTATTAAAGGATGATGTTCAACAAACTGAAATAAGAAATGGATGGTGCTGTACTAGAGTGTCACCTGAGCTCATGAATACAGAGCTCTGTATCAGCAAAGGTCATGGGCACTCAAATTTGCCTGATTTCCACATTTTCATACTCGTAATAAGAGCAAATATGTAACAATAAACTTTATCTAGGGGACCATGACATTTTTCACAACCTTCCATGTCAAGATTTACAAACTGGATAACACTGCATGAGCTTACATAAGGGTTGCCAAGAATGATGTAGAAGGCCTAATATCATGTTCAAGCAAACTCCTTGGTTCAAGCATCTTGTCACCAAAAGAGGATGTTGGGATATAATGAGATAAGATCAGGAGACTGGTAGAGATTAGAAATGATACTTAACAACAACAAAAAAAGAAAAGATAAATAGAGATGATGATGATGATGAAGTGGAACATGAAATGGAAAGTTGACGACCAAGGAGAGATCGTGTATAGTGAGAAAAAAGAAGCAATACAGAGAAAGATGGTGAGAGAGACACACCGAGAAAGACAGCTCTAGGCAGACAGAGACAGAAGTGTGGAATTGTGAGTGAGAGAGAAAGAAAAAGAGATAAAAATTAGGTATACTGTGGCAAATCCAGGCAGGGGTTCAGGGGATGCATGACTCCTCTATAATTTGAAAACCACTCCTTGACTGTACACATTAAATTCGTAAAATTTTGGCAGCTCACCTCTATTTTCAATTCCTGTATCCACCACTGGGTATTTATATAAATGTACAGGTGAAGCAAAGGTGACATTTACATGAAGTAAGGAAGATACATAGGAGTGGGAGGGAAACAGAAGCATATATTAACTCTTTGCAGTGCACGACACATTAATTTAAAGCATAAAAAAGAAGACTTTTCTTTTTAATTATTAAAAATAGTATAACAATATTTGCTTAGTATGAACTACAAGAAATTATGCCGCAGACCCGGACCTAGCATTATCAATGATTTTCAGATCTTTTAGCCCAGCCATTACAGAGAAAATGAATTATTACAAATGTATAGTTAATGGGTACAATTGTGACTGTAGTCGAACTTGGCAGGCAAAGAGTTAAGAGAGAGGAGGAACAGAAGAAATTGAGTAAACAGACCTGCACAGAGGTGGGAAGGTAAGGAAATACATGTAGGAGAACAAAACAATGATAGCGGCAGAAGGTGGGCGAAATGGGGAGGTGGATACGGAGGAAGGGGAAGAGATTGGGAGAACAAGGTAATGACATCCACACCATAGGTAGAGGGGGCAAATGGAAAGGGAAAAAGAAGGGGGAAAATGAAAGATATAGAACTAATGAACACACACGATGTGACTGTAGCTGTCATCATGTGGTTATACTCCCCAGGATGTGGTAATATTGGCACCAAAGAGCAGTTAATGGGAAGATATACATTATGCTGAAACAAAAAAAAAAGTCAATATTATCTGCAGCTCTACTCAAGCTGTTTTGGTAAAGTTCATGTTGACCACACATAGCTAGAGGGTGATGAACCAAATTAGAACTAATTTTTTATAATCAATGATACAGTTTGCAGTTTGTAAGCTGGCCATATTTAGACAAATATTCCATTCAAGACCACATACAGGTATTACAGTCCGATCCAGTTATAACAGGGCAATTCTCCAACTTAAAATCTCAACATGTGAAAACCTACATAAAATATAAGAAAGTCAAGTAAAATAAGATTTTGTTATAACTTAGTAATTAGCTTGCATCCAAGCACCTTTTATAATATGGAAGTGAACTGTACTCACTAACATAATATAACAGATTGTCCTTTCATAATTGCTATAATTACTTATAATCTATGCATAATAATGTAACATACATGCTACAACTCTCGCCTCTATATAGTCACACGTTCATGCAGGATCAATTCATTTTCTTTTCAATAGATGATTGTTTGAGAGTCAAGGGAAAAAATTATTGCAGAACCTTTAGAAAATACTTCTAAACTGCAAGATTTAGTACCAGTTTTATGTATTACAAAAACTATGGTTTAGTCAACTATCTTGTGTCATGAAAAAGAAAAATCAAAATGTCAAAAAAATGTATCAAAAACCATGACTGGGAAAGCCCTTCAGACGGTGACCTGAGGTGAACTATTTTTTTACGACAATAAAATTGGCAATAATTTGCCACTAATTTGTTAACTGGAGGAATCTGGTGCGTAACTATGCCCACAGCTTTTCCTAAAGGCTCTCCGATTGAGGCCACAAATTGTTTGGTAATCCAGGATGTCCCTTTCATATTTAGCTGTCAATAAAGGAAGCTGCTAATAGAGACAGAAAGGCAAGAAAAGACTTGAACATGACCTTAGGAAGGCTGGGCAGAGGGAGTGGGGAAGAAGGGGAGAGAGAGGGAGGGAGACGGAGAGAGGGAGGGAGAGAGAGGGAGAGGGAGGGAGAGGGGAAGAGGAGAGAGGAGGAGAGAGCTTTTGGGTCATTACTACAATGGGTTGACCTGTGGCCTAAATACAGCTTGCGACAGGAAACCCCCTCACTCATGATTGAAACTAATTCTGGAATCACGGGACGGTGTAAATGAGTATATTGACTTTAAACCGGTTTCTCACTTTATATCATTTAGGCGTCTTTGTTTTAAAAAATCTTTTAGTTTTATTTCCTCCCTTTTTGTGCATTATTTCAAAAGATTTACAGGGACAACTGCTTATCGGCTAAACATGGTTAAAAACGTCCTCAAGTGGAGCATAACCTTAGTTTCATGTAGTTCCAGTGTTTCATTTGTTTTGATCATTTTGCAACAATCCATTTGAAGTATGGAGAAAGGGAAAACAAGTCTAAATCCAATGTATCATAAAATGTGGACCCAAAAGAACAATATCAGTCACATTCACTTGTTTCCCAAATTACTATATGTACATTCATTATATTTATAGCAGAAAGAACTTTTTACACAGAATTGTGGGGTAAGAGGGGGCAATTTGTCCATTACAGAAGTTACTTAGCAGAGAATCAGGGAAATTCACCCTAGATGACCGGGACCTCAAGGAAATCGCATGAACAAAGGTCAGTTACATCATGACTTCTACTGATTGACGATCAGTATTTTCGAGAAATATGTCTGGACATTGTCTACTTTTGTGCAATTACTGTAATTGTCTGCTTTTAAATTGTTTTTGGGGATTAAGGATAATGTGAATATCACAGTGAGACGCATGACCTGTGTTAATCCTTGAATGGGTCAAGCAGGTTACCTAATAGTTCCGTTCTAAACCATGATGTCACAGAAGATGAGGTTCAGCAGGTTTCAGGTCATGAAGATATATCCTCATTAAACTTTACAACTATTTGTTCAAACTCTGTGTCTAGGTACGTCTTAATGTTATTTGTTTCTCTTTATGTCACAGGTTCACCAGGTCTGCCTACACCGCTAATGAATCTTAAGTATATTCTCTTTTTTCTATTTTAGGAAATAAGCTGGTCCTCATCAAGATCTACCCATGGATAACTCCAATCTGACATTACCACCTTTCAACGATTCTCCCTTCAAACCAGATATATTAGAGACTTTCCCAATCTAAATACCTCAAGGATGGGTAAAGTGTGTGAACAGGATGGGCCTTTACCTACATTATGCAGGAGCTTGATTACTGATTCGATATATTTCTGTATGTGCAAGTTTAAGTAAAATAAAACATTATCGTTAATGTAACATAACACTTAAGGTTACCTCACACATATCCCAAATAGTTTGATTTTCATTTAAATGTATTTTTAGTGGGTAAATATCGGACTTAGTTTTGAAGGATGACAATACTTATCTGATTTCTAGATTAAAACAGTCCTTTATTTCTTCTTTATTCTACTTCGGACAGGGCTTTTGATCTACATGTATAATTATTTCTTTTATTATTGAAGAACAATCAAAGACACATGGTATAAAGATGCAAAGTCTTGCACTGATCATGAAGAAAAGCAGTGTTTTTCAGATACCGGTAATTAAATTATGGACCAAATGATGTAAAATGCTGAACATCTGAAGCAGAATGGTCTTTACTTCATTAGAAGTCAAAGTAATCCAACACAGAAATGAAGGTGTGGTGCTATGTATCAAGCGGTGAGGAACCCTCTTTCCATTTCTCCTTGCACGTTTCCTGCTCATTATCTCATTAGAGAGCCCCAGCTATTTTCAGTTAATCAAGAGATCACTACACCTCCCAACTGAGATCAGCTTGTCACGTACGGAGTGATGGGACTGGCATTTTAATCCCAATTCAGTCTTCATTATGAAAATGCCTCTTTCAAACCTGGAATAGAGTTTATCATCAGCACCCTGTTCATTAAGATCAATTTGAAACAAAATGCAAAGAATATTTTAGTACCTTCTGGAGAAAAAAACAGGATTACATGTTTAAAAAATGCAAACATATCTGCAAACATAGAAAGATTTAGCTCGGGGGGAAAAGGTGAGGAAAGAAGCATGTATTATTGCCTCGTTCAAGATGGGACATTGAGAAAAAAAATTGCTCTAACTCATTGCCTGACATACTGTATAAGTGGTTATTTTTGCGAATTTTCTGAGTCCATCTTTTGTAAATTTTCCACTTGAACAGAAGGCTATTTATTGAGAAAAAAAAATTTAATTGCAAAATTATCCACTTGTGAATTTCCCAGACTTGTCCAAAATTGCCAAAATATCTGTACAAGAAAATATTGGCTAAATAGATAATTAGTTGACTTAAGCCACAATTGTACATATCAACTACATGTATACAATCATTAAAGTCAATTTTCTCTTTAAGGTTGGTGCTATAGGATTTCAAAAGCAACAATGCTACTTGTAACAGTTTCAAGTACTCAAGCCAGGCAAGATGTTTCATGACTAATAAAAGTCATGTATTCTGGTTCAACAAATTGCTTTCCATAACGAGAAATAGAGAATAAAAACTGGGTGTTTGTAGGGTGACTAGAGCTCAAGAGCAATGTGGGGATGGTGCACACATTGTGTGACTCCAATGACCAGAGTAACAACTGCATAGCAATAAGTGTTAGCTTACATGTAGCCAGTGCTCTATGTATGTTATTGGCAAAACACACTGATGTTGATACATGTGGGGGTGTAACCATGTATGGTTGTCTATTAATAATCAAATTATTCTAAGCTGCTTAATTCTTTTACCGAAAGGAAATAAAATAACGTCCCATGTCCTTAAGTGAGAAGAAGCCATCAAGGTCCATGGTTAGCCCTTGGGAGTCGGATAACTTCCATGTTTATCTTACCATTACCCAGCTTTCATACTCGATTTGTTCTCCATCACTCCACGATCTGAACAGCTTTGACGCAAGATTTACGATAAAAGCGAAACTCAAGACAGGACTAGTCAATGACCTGCTGCTGGAAATGCATGCTTCTCATGGGATCTAGTTGAACTTCAGCATGGATAGTTTGTATCCAACACACATGCTGACTATAGCGCCACCTATTGGCGAAGGTCATGGATCCTCAAAGGTGTTGAAAAAGGCATATTCAATCAATTTAATGAACTTTAGGGGGTAATTTGTGGGCATTGGTGCTCTGAATTCTATTTAGTATTTCCTATAGTTAAGAAAGAAAAATCAAGAAAATATGGAGCGATATTCGTGACAGATGTAAGAAAATGAAGATCTGAAAGCAGTTTCTATCAACAACAAAATAGGATGAATCATTTTAGGGTTTTGGATGTATTATCAACAACAAATATTATCTTTACACATCTTGCTCTAACTTATAATATACTTCCTATTTCTCTTCTTCTTTTTTCTTTTTCAGTAAGGGGTTTGGGGAGAAGCAGTAACTGCCTCATGGCTCAAGATGTTTACAATCTTTAGGCCAGCTATATGGAGAACATATGGGCATCAGATGTTGAACATGTATCACTACATTGAGGTGATATATGGGTCATTGCAAGAGAAACATATCAAACATGTATACAAGATGGTTCATTATACCAATCAGCGAATAGGGCTATTTTTTACTTGGTCTACATGAACACGTCCTATTCATCTCAGTTCCATATGGTCTATTAGGTCTACACCCTGCTCATCTTCCATTCATAATTGGTCTAGTAACCATTAGGTCTAATGCCAATTGGTCTAATATGATGGTCTAATGGTTATATAGGACCATGGGGATGGTAAGTAGATGGAATGAGTGAGAATCAAGCTTTATTAAACTAACTACATGTAGGAATTATACTAAGTGAGCATAAGACACTCTGTTGCATTCTCTCCCTCCCTCCTGTTTTTGTTTTTATGGTACATGCTTTTATTTCTCTGTCTCTCTCTCTCTTGTTTGCCTGTCTGCACTAGATATGGCGGAGCCAAGAATAACCTATGAGGACACTCAGGTTTAGATACAAGATGTTAGTCCTCTCTGTGTACATTCATAAACCAAGAGGTAAACATGTTATAAAAAATAACTGGATCAAAGTTTAAAAATATGGTGGAAAACAGACCAGTACAGATCAATAAGAAATTAAAAATATTTCATCGACTACATGTCAGGATATGATAGGAGAGATTTGAAAGTTTTCCAATTCCTTATTTTGTTGATTGGAATGCCGATTCAATTTAGAGGGGTAGATGCTTATTCTTCTTCAAACGAAATTGAAGTTGATGTTTGAAAGAAAATCTTCCAGAACATCAAGCAAAAAAACAAAAACAAAAAAGAACAGAAAAGACAAAAAAAAAATAATGTGTTTCACGTACATTGCAGCATGAATTCAATATCATGTGATATCAATTTTCAAGCAATATTCATATAATATTGACTGGCCTTGAGGGGAACATCAAATATATTGCCCACAACACAATCATATTGGCCCGAGTCTTTAGACGAGGGCAATATGGTTCTTTTAAGGGCAATATATTTGATGTTCCCCGAATGAATAGCCAGTCAATATTTGTATTATAATCCAAATCAGATATCTAGAGCAAAATCATGAAAATTTAGATATCTTACCCTTTAAAAATAGGGTTCTACTTTGTCATGTTTTTATCAGGAGGTCTAAGCTTTACCATTGTGACGTAATAATGAAGTCTCGGTCTTATCTCCATTAACATTATGACGTAAATTGTTGCTGCGCGGAGCAAAATGACGCGTATCTCCTTTTGCATCCTCAGATGCCCGGATGTGAGACCAGGGAAAATACAAAGGTATATTTTGCTTCGTCTCAGCATGCAGAGTGGGTACGTGCATAGAGACCGAGGAAAATACAATAATAATCTGCTCCTTCCCAATATTCATGAAATCTAGGGCAATATGGTTTTGTAAATGACCAGCTCAGATGTCTGATACAGGTAATAATGTGCAATATTGCTTGAAAATTGGACATTCCCCTTTAAGACAAGTTTGCTGCCACTATCCAAGAATATACCAGTCAACACTGAAAAAAATCATATTATTGTTACAGGTACATTGAACTATGAACTTAAACCATCTGGCCAGCACATGAATAACTCTCAGAACAGTACCATTGGTGTGAAAAAGAAACACATATTGTATCTACATTGTGTAATAATTTGTATTATGACCAATCAAGTGGGACTCAAGATAAATATGGATAGAATTGGAGAGGGTAATATTATTTAAAAACACATGTACATGTATGCAGAAGGCTAGTTAGGATAGTATAAATGTAAGTGAGGTAAAGTAAGCCCTTTTACATATTTTGATACAAATCAATTACAAAATATCCTGATTTTCATATTGATTGCAATTACATTGGAAGATTCATAGATGCAAATCTGGGAGGATTTGTGATCAATTTGCATCAAGTGCAACTCTTTACTTCAAGACCAGTATAAGGTTTTCATTTGGTATAAAAAATAAAGCCTCTATCTACCTAAGATCTGGAGTTCCTACTGGCAAAACCTATACCATCATCACATCATTACAGAAGGGTTCTGGACAAGTGGATAAGTCGCTGGATAATCCTTTACCACAATACAAGGCACAGTACAGAGCTTGAGTGTGGTATGAAGGATCTAGTATGAAGATGGAGCTGAGAATTACCTAAGATCAGAAGTCTTCAAGGAACTTACTTAAAACTCATATAATATTATCACACCATTATAGAGGGGTTGTGGTCTACTGGAAAATTGAGGTACAGTACCTGTACATGAACATGGAATCGAAAACTCTTGGCAAGACTTTACTTTAATTTGCTATACTCCATCTAGGGGTACATACATGTAGAAATTTATGTGTAGGTGCTAAAGAACTTAATCTTTGAGAAACTTTTCTGGGCAGAGACACATTAGTAGGGCCAAGATAATAATATAAATGTTTTTGGAAAGTGCATTAAAATGTCTAACATATATAGCCCAACTTGTTTGCCCCTTCTTCATCCACTACCACGCACAGGTTGGCAACGAAAATAGCACCTGTACATGAACATGGAATTGAAATATCTTGGCAAGACATTACTTTAAATTTGCTATACTCCATGTAGGGGTACATACAAATTTACATGTAGGTGCTAAAGAACTAAATCTTTGAGTAACTATTCTGGGCAGAGACACATTAGTAGGGCCAGGGTAATAATCTAAATGTTTCTGGAAAGTGCATTAAAATGTCTAACATATATAATAAATAATACTAATAATGTGATTTGTATTGCGCCAAATCCACTCTGCAGAGTGCTCAAGGCGCATCATATTATTACCCGGTTTAGCTCGGCTACCCCGAATGGGGCTCACAGCATTCAAGGAATTTCTTCCTACCGGTACCCATTCACCTCACTTGGGTCAAGTACCTTGTGATCGTCAGTCCGCTGGCTTATCCACTCGACCACACCACTTCTACATACATGTAGCCCAACTTGTTTGCCCCACTATCACGCACAGGTTGGCAACGAAAATAGCACACCCTGGATGTCCATCTCCAAACATTTCTGACATTTCTAGGACACCTGCTCGATGTAAACACATACACCTTCGTTTCCACACAAATCCTATCATTTGTTTGTAACTAAACAGGCAGACTGGCAGGAATCAACCCTACTTTGTTTACCTGCACATGAACTTTCTGATGAAATTATGCACCTGATTTGATTTTTCTGTATCTTTGTCATGAATTTTTTTGTTATATAATTGCCAGTCAGCATGACAGAATGTTCTTATATGGAATGTGATGATGATCATCAAAAGGAAATTCCCTTTTCATTGCCTTTGTCACCCATACCACCTCAACTATCTTGCAAAATAATAATAAATTCATAGATAACTAACAGCTTTTGGCTAACTCTTGCAAAATAAATACATTATATCATTGATTCTTTCCTATGTATAAGCTACAATATATTTTCGCGGCTGTCTACATACACATCTATGTATTGCAAAAAAAATATATAAAAAGTCTCAAAGAAATATAAATAACTTGCAAATTCATCTAGATCAAATGGGATAACTATTGGGAATATTTGCTTTCCAAAAATACCTCAACGTAAACTTAATGTGAAAAAAGTACGAGGAGGGTTCTTTCCACAGGTACTTTTTTATTTTCATTTCCGAAATACATGTATGTTGAATGAATCTTTCGGATTTTTCCATATTTTGCAAAATCATTGCTTACAAGGTAACTTGATCATGAATATAAAGTTACTCCCAAACCAAGGAAGATGGAAAGTATTACTGCTAGAAAACGATCAACAAAAAATATGATTCTCATTTTATGACTTAGATATAAATGTACTCTTCTTTTAATTCCCCTTTATTCCTGTTTGAATATTTCTTCATCATTGGCTTGTTTCTCTTTGCTACTCTTATCCTTCCTCTTGGCCTCCAATATCTTTGATCAGACTCCTTTCTAATTAAAATTCAAATTACCTGTGCTTCAAAGAAGAAGATCTAATTGTCACAGAACATTGTTGTGTGTTTAATACATGCATCTATGACTTTTGGTTCAGTATGGGCATTTTGATCTGTGAATTTCATAACATGATTCAAAAGATGTCATACAAAAGCTCTTTTGGTAAATTGATGTAGTTATGCTTAAGGGTACATGACCTTGCAACACAATAAAAAAACAAAGAAATCATAAGGAAATCAGCTAAACAAACGTTTTCAGATTATTTTAAATTTCATAAATTATTGATAATATAAGCAAAAGAGATATGTATATCATTTAAACTAAGCATGGTCACCTAAATAATTTCTTTCTGTTTTACTCTCACATGAAAATTTATAATCCCTGATTATATCATATAATATTCTTACTTTTTTTAAAAAACAGCTCTTTGGGAGTTGTCTTTAATCAAAAGATAGATACAAATAAAACTCAAGCTGGTCTTTAATCATTTTATCTATGATTCTCTCTCTGTACTTCTAAAAAGTGTAAGGCACATTGTATCAGATAACGTCGTTCTCCACAAAAACTTCATGTGGTTAGCAAAAGACACCATTTTAGGTACATGAACCAAATATAGTTGTCCACAAACATGATTCAATACTTCACTCTAGATGAATCATATTTTTGTGGAGAAAGAATGTAAATTCTATTCTTGATGATGAACCCATGTTTTATCTGTATAATCAGAACTTGGTTTTATACATGCATGCATGTGACATTGCTAAGAATAGACCACATGGGGATACACAAAGATTAATCAGAGTATCTTTGTAAATGTCACTGAGCGGGACTATTCATATTTGTTCCTTCCATTTCCTGGAGGCTAGTGTTTCATATACAAGATGCACATGTACATCTATTAAGAGCTTAATGACTACTATTGCAACTTAAATAGATAGATAATTGGTGTTTGTCTTTTCCTGACATCTACAATCTAGATTGCAATTCAATTTTTGATTTTTCTTTTCTTGGAAATTGTAGGAAAAACTCCTGCTTCCTTTCATTTAAAAAAAAGTTCTTTGTTTCCCCCACACTGAGACTTAAAAACAGATTCTACAGCCATAAGTGTCTCATTAAGTTCACAGAAATATATGTGAAATACAACACACTACATTTAAAAATGTTAAAACTTTTAAGATATATTTGGACTTTATTTCATGTTTTTGAGAACCAGGGATGATGTTATGATGTCCCAATGCCAGACCTTTAGGAGAATAATGTACCTAACAAGTTAGATTTTTTTATTTTTTTAAATATTTTTTAAAAGAATATTATCTTTTGAGTATTTCATAGGTAGATTTTAGTCTTACCTGCTAAAGTAAAGACACCCCCACCAAGCTGGGCATCTTCAACTGTCCCAGTGGTAGGCTGGCTGAGTTCATCGGTAGAGGGCACTGAATTCACAACGACCAAAGTACTCTCATTCTCTGCTACTCCAACTAGATCAGGATTATGAACACCCTACAAAACAAAAGCATCAGATAGAAATGTCATGTGCATCAGGACCGATGAATTATTTAAGTAATTAAAAGTAGAAGATTTAAAAATACAAAATGTTAAATTACTCTAAATAAATTGTTTTTAGATGTAGTATTACACTGTAAGTACAGTACACATTAGGTTCACCAGGTTCTAAACAAAAGAAATAAAGGACAAAACTAATTTTATTCTTAATGTTTCCTCTCTCTCATTTCCTCTCTCTCTCTCTCTCTCTCTCTCTCTCTCTCTGTCTTTTTATTATAAAAAGAAAGAATATTCTTTAAGATATCAAATGAGCAAAGAAAGATTCAAAATAAAAATTACACTGCACAAAAAAGGAGATTACACATATTTATTCAATATAACATGACATGTTCAAATGACACTTTGCCATTTCACATATTTCAGATCCTCAAATTAATTTATCTACATTGTAATGCATAATTTTGATCTGTAAAATAAAAAAAAAAAATTAAAAAAAGGGGAAGAGTAAAGGCCTTTTTTGCTCTCACGGATGATATACGGTGTGTGAGGCATACTTATGATGTTGATTCCTAACCCCAAATGAAGTTCTGGAGTACTCCAAACTGGAAATGATCTAATTGACTTACTTCATGAGGTGTTAAATAACTGATTAGGTGCTCTCACGAATGCATTGTTCTTTCATCTCCACCCACGTACATAATATATAGACTCTGAGTGCCTCGTGAAACTGGAAAGGGGGGCAGGGTTTCGCCCTTTCTATTCTGAATTCCCAATCTTTGAATCTAGAGCAACTTTGGTACATCTGTTCAATTCTACGCATGAATATAAACATTGTACATTCTTCTTTTCAACGTAGCAAAAATCTAATGGAATCGCTCATTGGCGTGGGTGCAATTTTCTTAAAATCACACAATTTAATTCTTTGATTTCTCCAGCTTCAGCTTAAATCTAAGAAGCAGGGATCAACTTAACGTCACACTCTGAATACTTCATTTCCAAACAAAAATACAAATGCTGGAGAGGTCAGGCAAACATTGGTAATGAGATTCACATGCCAACGTAGGAGGGTGGATTGTGGGCGGAAGTATGGATTTGGCAATATTTCACACCTTTTCAAACTTTCATGATGGATTTGATTCCAGTCAATTACAGTTGAGTCCCCATGCAGCCATTTGTTGCATTTATCCTAAATGGTTATTCTCATGTTTTGGCTACTGATAACACTTGGGGAGTGTGCCGCTAATGAGAAAATCCTCTCCACCAGCCAAAAAAAGGAAACGCATCCTGAATGATTTCATCCTCTGGCCACCAAGCCTCATGTATAGAAACGAAAAAAATAGGGATGTCTCCAAAATGATGAATATTGAATAACATCCTGATAAATACTTTGGAAGTGTTGCTCATGTATAGTCTGGACTCTGGTGTTGAATCTTCAAGGTCAAGATCTGTGATCCATGTACATGTAGCTGATAAATTATAAAAATAGCTTCTGAAATTTAAGTCAAAACTCTGCCATGTTTAGACTTACAATGCATGTACAATGGAGATTTGAATAATTTCTTTTATCTAATACATTATGGTAGCCTGCTCAAGTCTTTAAAAAAAAAAAGCATTTTCCCCTCTATTTTCCTTCTTCTCACTTTACTCTCCTCACTACACCCCTCTCTATTCACATCCTTTATTACTTTCTCCCTTCAACCAGATTCCCTTTCTTTTCCCATCACCTCTCCCCTCATGACCTATTTCCATCACTTTTCCTTTCCCCTCCTTAAATCCCCCTTTCTCCCTATCCCCTCTTGCCCTCCCTATCCCCTCTAGCCCTCCCCATATCCCTGCTTTTCTCCCTATCCCTAAATAGCTCCCTCCCCAACTATCTTCCTCCACTTCCCTCTATTTCATTAATCATTTCTCTCCTCATATCCCCTCTCTAGCCCTCCACATTTTTCGGCCTTATTCTCTCCCCATCCTTCTTTTCTTTCCCCTCCTCATCACTCCTCCTCTAGAGCCCTCCCCATTTCCCTCCCTTTCTCCCTCTCCACAACTAGCTCTCTCCCCATATATCTCTCCCTTTACCCCTTCCCGTTTCTCTGACCTCTTCTCCCCTTTACCTCTTCTTTCCCATTCTCTATCCAATCTCGAATTTGTTTTCCTTTTCTTTTACCTACCCTTACGTTCTTTGTAACCCTCTGTTGATAGTTGGTCATTCCATCTAAGACAGATTTGATCTCTTAAAATACCTACATAAACATTCTTTTTGCACGCCAACAACTATTTAAAAAAAAAATAAAAAAAATAAAAAATAGGGTACAAGGTCAAGTGCATCTATAAAATGTAGAACATTGGTCATCCACAAGCAAAACTACATGTACCTTGACTATGGAATATATACAGTGACAGTCAGGTCAAACTTTCTAAATGAAAACTGCAAACAAATGTGGCAAGCAAGGGTCAGCTGACAAACTATTTTAGAATGATCTCAGTAATATCAGAGACATATATAAATCAGGGTCTTAGGAATATGATTAAAATAGGTTAGGAGTAAGAGAGAAGTAGCATGCAAGCTACTATCTCTGAGTACATCAAGGACAAAGTTTGATTGGAGATTATACAAGACCCTAATTTAGATCACCTCTTTTGGGACAAAAAGTGATGTTTGCAGATTATAATTAAAACTTTTTTCCAAGTAAAGTTTAAGAAATATTTAAATTTGACATTACAATAATGAACTTTTCCTTTGTAGGTGATTAAGGATTTTTCAAGTAAAGAGAGAGAAATCAAACATCAAGGTTCTAAAACAAAAACTTTCGACAAGTGGTTCTACTTTCACTATGTCTCAAAATAACTTGGAATCTTGCCACATTAAAATTGAGTATGAATGTATCTTACTTAATGGTTGCTGTTGTTCTCCCCCCCCCCCCTCAAAAAAAAAAAATAATAAAAATAAAAAAAATCACGTAAATTGTAAGTAACTTGGAATAAGCATGACATCATTAACCTATAAACTCTCCAGTGGCACAAACAATAATGCATTTTTCTCTCATCATGCACAACCCCTCTCCTTTAGATTTTATTAAGAAGAGCCTGTTCTTATTGGGTCAAAATCACTGGCAATAGAATCTTTCTCTTGTTGGTGCAATTCGAGTAATGACTTTAAAAAGTCTCAAGTACATTGTACCATAGACAAACAATAATAAGTCTTTTTTTTTCATCCACAACCCCTCCCTTAATTTTTTTAGGCGTTTAAAATAAACTTCTGGCAATGGAAACAATCTGTCTTTTGTTGGTGAAAGGAGCTGACTGTGAGTGCGTAATTCCAGTAACGACTTCCTTCTGGCCAGTACCTCCCATTCACACACATAATATTTAGCTTCACGGTTTGTCTGGAATGGGATAACTTCCTCAAGACTCCATCGATTCCTCTTGCGGTATCCTCCCAAATTGCCCCTCCATTTCCTTAATCCATCTATCACAGGAGAGGATAGACGAGATTTGGACCCCATTCCATTTCAACTTGGGTGATTACCATGACTATTATTCCACAACAAATGAGCTTGCAAGAGCGATTCATCAAATGAAATATATGCTACTCTTGAGCATTAAAATATACCTGGGAGGAAGACTGCATAAAGTCTTTCAAAAGAGATGTTTAATAGAAATTAAATCAAATGTAACATTTAATGATCCAATCATGATAAGATTGAAGACCAATGTTAAGATTAAAGGCCCATGTTCCTGTAGATATGAAAGCAAAGAACTTTTGCCGCAGAGCATTTTTGAAAGTTGAAGGGTAAAGCAGACAGTGGGGGAGGGGGCTGAACAGGCTAAAGATCACAAATATATGGTTATGTATTATCAGTTTTCGTACGTGTTGCTGAAAAAATTTAGTTTTGTAGATGTGGAAACTATTGATACTGTTATCTATTACTGTTACATGCAGTCTATTACTGTTACATGCAGTAATGTAGTTTATTGATACATGAAGGAAACATCACTTGCATTCTTGAAATGTAAATTTTCAGGAACCTCAATGTCCATATTTTTGCAAATAAACTTTTTAAGGAGATAGAGGTATAGGCCTCCATCGTATTTTACATATATGTCTCGTGTCATTTTCACAGGATCCCACACATCTTATTCTTTCTTTCTTTTTTTTTTTTTTTTTCTTTTTTTTTTTTTTTTTTTTTTTTTTTTCCTTTTTTTTTAGGGGGGGGGGGAATAAATATTTTATGGTGTTATTTTCCTTCATTTTGCTTCACACGCACATGTCTTGATACATCAATTTTGTAGCCCACTGGGTGTTTTGAGATCCTCACTGTATACGTATAGGCCTACTTATGAGATATCAATCCCATATTGGATCGATTTTATCACAGTCCTAAAGACATATGAATCACTTCCAACAGACACTTCAAATAAAACTTGAGGAACCTCTGAGTGACCAGTAAACAAAATCGGTCCAAATCCTAGATGCTTTCATACCAGAAGCGATCCTCAAAAATGTCATATGTCAATAAATATGTCATATTATAATTGGGGACCCTGCACAGATAAAAGAGTTTAAACATCGCCCACTGTAGTTTACACATGCTACTATATAGCTCAGTGATATAGCTTATAAATCTATGACTACTAAACGTGGGATTTCACTCCTGTACAGGGTAATTGATTGACTAGTAAAATAAAGTATATAGCTCTTAATAATCCCATGAAAAGTAAATGCCAAGCCAAAATATTCCTTTATTTTAAAAAATTTATCAGAAATATAATTGTAGGATATTGTTATTTTTGTTGATAAACGACCAGTTTTCTAGAGGAACAAGTACTGTACCCTGGAAAGAGCCCCCGAACTAAGGTATATTTACATATTCAAAGTCATAAAAGAAAACAATTTCTTTTTAACTTCGAAGGAATATTTATATCAATATCATATTTAACAGAATACATCTACATGTATATGGAAATGATTCAACATGGATTTATTCTTAGTCTTAAGACATCCACCAGTGATTAGAGAGCTTAAATGTTCTTGCTTGACGACATTACTGAAGATATTGAGCATCATGAATCATATCCAGCTGTAGTCTCAGATAGATCAAAGGTACATATCAGTATTGGTCAGGTCAGGAACATCCTGAAGGGACATATCAGCGAAAAAAATATGATTTATATACTTTTGATTCCCTTCCGCTTCCCCCTACCCAATCCACCCTTGATTTCCTTCTCCATCTTAGAAAAGAGATGCATAGCTTATTCTTTGACATTTGAAAAAAAGTTTGAACAAAGAATGAAACTGACCAGAAATATATAAAATGAAAAACTGAGCAAAAAAGTGGGATTCTATTAGGATTCAAACCAGAGGCCTCATGATAACTGGACAGGTGCTCTACCGACTGAGCTATGGCAAGCCTTATGTCCATGTCCGTCCCAGAGAACCCCTTAGCTTTTAATGCCTGAGTGATCAGAAGCTATAGAACCTGGCATAAACCCAAAGGAACAGATCACAGATACACAACCACTTTTTTTTTCCTTCAAATTTTTACTTTAAGCCATGTTACTTGCAATAGATGTGGTTTGAGAAAACCCACTAAGTTGCGAAACATAGTGTGACCAATAGACAGGAGATATACATATCATAATACACTGGACTTGCAATTAGCTGTAAAGTGTTAAGTTACAGGGCAATGGTCTTTGACTGTCCATCCCTCTACTAGCAACAAACATCTCCGCCCTCGCAGGATCCCAAATTGATTGAATTATCGTATCATGTCTGCTAATCGGTGGTTGTTGTCCAATGCTGAAGCTGGTGACAGTAGGAACTATCTACAGGCACCATGTGTCATATCCTGTAGGACATCCACAAGATGTAGAAAAGAACTGTCGCTCTGTCCGGAGTTAGGGGGACCCCCTTTGGACGGGCGGAAACCCTGCCCACTCCCCAGGGGATACAGACACATTCGGGAGGATTTGTCGGCTAAATTATTACTAATCTCCTCCTAGAGATGAGTTATTTCCAAAGCTATATATGAAAGCAAACAGAAATCAATGCTCTTCCTTCAAAATGAAACAGTGCTGAAAGATTGATAGGAAACAAATCTTTCATTTGTAGGGCTCTTTTCCCCATTAGACTGTGAAACACACTTTCTTTTTTGACACATAGCCTTAATTAGAATTTTTAAACAAAGAACAATCTTTCAATATTCTATTTGTAAGTTCTTTGTCTGAACAGGCTTTCCACTATGAATTTCATCCTTAATCAAAGTTGGTACAGTATGTAAATTGCATCTACTGGTAAAATGTGTCTTACCTTGTTCAAGTCTCTTAACTACAAATTAAAATAGAATTGTCCAAATTGAGTTTCTAAATAAGCTCTTAGGCCCCCTCAACCCAGCCACACTCACCTCGTCATGTTCATAAATTTATAACAATTTTAATATAAATTGAGTAAACCAAAGTTTTAAACATATTTGTACAAGTACATGTAGCATACTTAATTTGTTACGTTAGGGATGGTGGTGGATCAATGAAAAGGAAGGAATCCATCATTTCTTGGAAGACGTTTTTCTCGCAAAGGATTTGTCAGTGCTTAGGAGACAGTTTATACCAAGGGCTGCTAATCATGCTCGTAATCCCGGCAAACCAGGAGGTGGGATGGCTTGATAAGACAGCATTGAGCTTAAGAGGGGATTCCTGAAGCTGTCACTGGTCATATACCCTTCAGATCCTACTTCCAGACAGGACTCAAGCCTGGTAGAGTTTTGAGCGCGGTTATTCCTGTCATGAATTAACATGATGAACATGTGCACATAGATGCAGTGAACTAGAAATTTAGTAGCAAATCATGTTGAGCTTTGGCTGGAAGGGTGTTACCAACCAAACCTAATCAATAAGCAAGGTGACGTGATGGTCCTTGAACAACTACTCAATAAATCTGATCCTAGTTGCACTAATTGTCCTAATAGTAATTATTGCCTAGGGGTAGTTTTTCAGATACAGGTGTGATACTTGTGTTTAAAACCAAGCTGATACTCTCATGGCCTTTGGTATATGTTTTTATTCATTTTCTTTATATTATCCTTTGGATAAGACTAAAAGCTATAGGTCCCTCAATGACTTATATGGTACCCAAAAAAAAATGTTTTCTAAGCATTCAGTAAAAGAAAATTAATTGATTTAATTCATTTGATAAACTTTGTTACAATGATATGTACTGTATGCATGTAGAAGGGGCACATACATGGTCATGTACATGCATCTACAGTGAACATATTTAATGACTGACAAGAGTTCTTGTACTGCAAACCCTAAAATAAATTATCCGTCTGATTATCAGTCTGGTAATTAAAGATGCTATCACTTTAAACAAAATCAATGACTTGCACAAAAAGAATTCTAATTTTAATGACTATGCTAATTTGTAAGGCTTTTAAGGAAATTCCATTGACGGTTCTTAAATCATCCTCATGGTCGGAGCTTGATACACTATAATGTGCATGACGTCATTCATCAATAACAGACTGTCCACAGACAGCTTTAATCTCTCCAAATGATGGAACCTTAAGCTATCTGCTTAATTTTGCCGTGTCTGATTTCTCCACAGCATGCAATAATATCATCCAAGAAGATTTTCGCGAGGACTTCTTTGGATTTTTTTCCCTTCAATAGACTTTCCCTGATAACTCTTGACCATGACCTTTTCATGATCCAATGTTCTATTCAGAATGTTTTCCTACCTCACTGAAATGTTTCGACATTACTCATATCATCACAGCCACAACAAACTTCTTTACAATACATGACCCTGCAATATTTTACCTTTGCCTATATTGTAACTACAACATTAATAGCCTATATTGCAGAGCTTATAAAAACTTCACGACACAAGATTCCAACACTAAGCTTTCAAAATGCCATTACCCAATATGAACTTTGGGAACCCATTGTATACTTTAAAGTCACACCTATTTTAGCAAAGTTTATTTTAAAATCTTTAATTTGTGAACAGGTAACAAAAACACACTTAGACAGCATAATTCCTCCAGAAACACTATGCTATGGTGGATACATAAAAAAAAATGGTAAGCAGACACTACGGATAACACCTGAGTGCAATTATTTTCTTCACTAATGTTTCACACCTCAGTTTCCCCCAACAACCGCACGACGGTAGCCGGGGAAATATTACCTAAAGGACATTACCCGTTCATAACGCAAAACATTGACTATATAATCTCCCTCTCACAGTGCGTGCAGACATAGAGTCTAATCACTAAAGATAGCACATATAATTGCCCGAGGAACATGACTGCATGGATATCACATGCACGTATTTCTTTGGAGTGTATTACAGTAGAAGGAAATGGGGAATCAACTTCCATAGCGCTACAAGACAGTGACTCAATGATTGTAGTAGATTTACAGTGCGATCATATCAACTAGTGTCTATCCCCTTAAGAAGATGAAAACCCAAAGAAAATGAATGACACTAAGGATTAGGTAGCTCAGACAATTGCCCTATCATGGAAATGCACCTGCAAGTGAGACTCTCTTTTCTCATGCAATAGCGGAATCATCATCGATCATTCATCGTCCTTGATATTGAAATGTCATTTATTTTTAGAAATCAATGTATTAGATTAATGAATGGTGCATTTTGATTCTTTTTTTCTTTTTTTAATTTTCAATCCTAAGACACAAACAAATTTCCCTCATTCGTAAATGCAAATGATTCATTCCAATATATTTCTAAACTTGATAAAGTTAAACCAACGTCCCTAATCATTGTACTGTATGAGAAATGAAGCAAATCAAATCAAAGCAAAAATCACCATGTTAAGATACCTTTATACATTACTGTCGAATATTTACTATATTTACTACATTTACTACATTGTTGGTATTTGTAAGTCAGTTTAATTACTATAATGTGTTTGTTAACAGGCTGTTGTTATTGTTTTGAAGATAAGAAAATTGACATGCCATCTCCTAGCAACAGGGTGCATCTCTAGTAGTAAAGGATGCTATCCACCTGTTTCCACGTGATGATAGTATTCTCCGGACAGGTGTGGTTACAGGGATAACATCTAATCCTTCATTCCTCTCCCTGTATGCCAATTTGCAATGGGATTTGTTGTGTCTGGAGTTTGGTCACCGTCAAATGTCCATCCCGTATAACCTGTTGACAGTTTTGGGGCATTTTTTTTTTTCTCTCTCTATGTCTGTTTCTCTCTCTCTCTCTCTTTTTATTAAGCAGCTTTCGGAGCACAACGGTAGCTCCAGAGCAAAAATCAAACTGCACATGTGCAACTCCCTTTTAGCATGTGCAACTCTTCTTCCCAAACAGGACGGTAGTCGAGCGATTTAGCGTACGGAGTAGAATGACTACTGTAGGCACAGTCTTGGTATATTATATGTATATAAAATCAAAGAGATACATTTCAATGATAAAGCGCAAATAGAAAGAAGAAATATATATATATATATAGTAAAGAAAGTTAAAGGACAAAACAAGGAAATACATTAGAACTACAAGAAGAGAAATGAAAGAAGAATAAAACAATGAAATACATACAAAATGATTGAAGAGAAGATGAAAGAAGGATTAAACAAAGGAATACATAAGAAGTTATAGCCTACCATAGTGTTCCCGAAACCTCCGTAAAGTCCGACAGGCTACCTGTATCCTCATGTATATATTTCTCACTCTCTCTTTCTCTCCCTTCAATTCTTCCATCTCTCTGAACCCGTCTTCTTTATTCTCTCTCTCTCTCTCTCTCTTCAGTCTTTCACCCCACACACTCTGCCTTCTCTTGTTCTCTCCTGCTTTTTCATTACTGTTTCCTTTACTGTCTCTGTCTCCCTATTTTCATCTCTCTCACACTCTCTCTCTCTCTCTCTCTCTCTCTCTATATATATATATATATATATATTATATATATATATATATCTGTCTCTCTCTTTTTAGTCTTTCATCCCAAACTCTCTGCCTTTCCTTTTCATTCGTTCTCTTTCCTTACTGTCTCTGTCTCCCTATATCAGTCTCTATATCCCTCTCTCAACTATGCAAGGTCTCCAAATTTATTCACGATATTTGTCAAATTCAAGATTAAATTGGAGGTCATTCCATAGTTCCTGAACTTCCCATTTCTAACAACAACAATATCTGATCTAAAAAATATAAGAAGTACACCTCGAGCTGCTGAAGGAAGGAAATACGATTTTAAGACGTCACCTCTCGTGGACGCATCTTGACGTTTCATCTTTTGCATCCAGCTATTGAAGTGCTTTTGACAGGATTGAGATAGGCAGGCAGTCCAACACTGTCCAGGGCAATCACGTCTAGCTCCCTAATCCTGACTAGACCCTGTCCAGCTAAGGATCCCTAGGGAAGCTGGCTTCACAAGTTGAAGGAAATCAATTGCAGCACACCATATCAATAGCTCTTGTCAAACTATTTTTTACTGCCTTTAGACTAAACAAATCTGCGTATTTCAGTTTAACAGATTACCTGTTTTTCAATCTGTTCCAAATCATGGTTCTATTTCTACATCTGAGCTACTTTGATGAACATTCTGTTCAATGTTAATTTAATAAAAACTGTTGATCTCTTCCTACATCGTTCATGACAGTGACCTACATTGCAGGGGTTCACTATCATGAAGAATTTACAAATTTGTTCCTTTGTCACAGCATTCTCAAATACTGTATAAGCCAATATTTTCGCGTACAGATATTTTCGCGATTTTTGACTAATTGTTGAAATTCGCGAGAGCAAAATTTCGCGATTTTGGTGATGACTTCATTACTATAAATAGACTTGTACTGAAGTGGAAATTTTCGCGATGACCAACTCGCGAAATTCGCGAAAATAAAGTCACCGCGAAAATAACCACTTATACAGTAGTTTTTCTGTTAATTGTATGTTGTTGCTTGCATTATTGATGAGAGTTTGTTTTTATTTTTATTTTTTTTGGCCAAAAGCCTGAGAGCTAGGTAGGCGCTAACTGACCTGGGCTGTGTTTCACCAAGTTGTTTGTAAGTTAAAATTACTTTACGGACGACTGGTGATCTTTTCTTGTGCTAAATTATACAGCATGTGATTAATATAGCACCCAAAAACATATTCCAGTTTTAACCATATTCACAATTACGATGGCATTTTATTACTTCTCTGCTGACAGCCAAAAAGCACTATCTGATACGAAAAATGCCTTTCTGGCCCTCAAAAGAAATGTTTTCAGCTAACATTAACCAACAATCTTTCAGAAAATAATGCATGATGATCATGCATCCTTCTGCTCTAAATTGATGTGTTTTGACACTAATGACATTCTGTCTCTCTGCAGAGTATTATCCTCTGTCTCTTACCTGTTGTGGTAATACTGCATCGGTTCCTGTCAGTTGTGTCTCATTGCTGATTAGATGCTCCTCTCCAACGCTCACTTGTGATTGGCCAATGCTGGAGGTCATGTGATCATTACTGGTATGTAAGTCATCACCTGGGTGTACAATAGCTGATTCACCGGCAGACTGCATCAGCTCTGGGGAAAAAAGAAGGTATCTCAAGGTTTCAGGATGCAAACTGCAAAGATGCTACTGCATAAAGATCGTTGATGAATGCGTCATCTGGCCAAGATGCATTTCAATTTCCTGAGCATTTATCTTTTCAAAAATAGGGTGAATTCTTAACAAATAATCAGGTGTCATAAAAATGAGTTCTCATCTTTAAAAATATCCATTATAAGTACCGTATGTACATGTAAATGGTTGTATTGCAATGTAAAGTTTCCATTAATAATGATCTGAAGATTATACAGCTGTTAATTTTTATTATTAATCAGAGGTCAATTATAGTTAATTACATCCTCTATGTCCCCTGTGTTCTCACATACGTTCATCATATGTGATTAGTTGGTTCTCTCTAGTGACAGTAACTTATTCGAACATGCATGCCAAAAATAATTATAGCCTGATACTTTAGCAGTACACCAGTGGACATTCATTCATTCATTATCAGCAGGGATGAAAAGCCTACCGAGTCAAAGTGCAAATTCGTTTCTGTAAATTCAAACTAATTTTGAATTGCCTTTCAGTAATTTCCATTCATTTTTATTCTATTTAAAGTAATTTTCCCCTCCTTGTAGTTTTCCCCCTATTCACAGGCCTCGAGCAAGTGGAATTACTGCTCGAGAAATCTTATCATCATCATCATCATTATCACTACAATAGAAAGTCTTATCATCATCATTATTATCACTAAATAGAAGAAAAAGATTATTAATTAAATTTCTCTTTGTGATTACTTTAAAGGAGTAATTTAATTTAATGATTCTCCAATAAGGCCATGTGTTTTAAGTTGGGCCCATGTTGTGTGACACACTAAAAATTTGTACTAATCATGCGCATTTCCATGAAAGTGGCTGTAACTTTATAAAAATATATATTAACCCCACAAAAGTATACATTTTCTGGAAGCTGAATGTCTGAGGAGTTCGGAAATGTTCTTAAGGTTAACATAGGTGGCGCCCTTGAAAGGTTATGAATCTTAAAGCCTGAAAAATTCATGAAAAAAGATGGCCTTGGAAAAAAATTGCAAAAAAAAAATTGCTTACCCTACAACATTATTTACTGCAGATTTGAACTCCTCACATTTAGAGCTTTCCAAACATGTATAACTTTCTATACCCTGGGAGAGTTTACCGCATTTTGCTCCAGGCTGGAAAGATGACTTCGAAAATTTCAATTTTTTAAGAAATTGTACCTTGTTGCCGTGTTCTAAGTATTGCAACTCGCTGTTTAAGATACTAGACATGTAATGAAGGACCCTATATAAGTTGATAAGGCAGATAGAATTAGCAAAGTAGTACTGACATGTGAAAATCCCTTTATCGTGGTAAACATTATTAACCATAATGTCCTATATAAGAGCCCTTTAGCTGTAAAGATATTGTCATTCATATATAGTACAGTCACAATAGTGTACAACACTAAACTGTTTATAACTACTTTTATGATCATAAACAAGCTAAATAACATTTTGCAAGTGTTTCAGAAGGATGAAAGCATTTCAATTTTAAAAAATCCATCTCTGAACATGATTTAACTCTGTTTTTACAGCACATGTACCATATTTGCTGCCGGCTCCTCCTGCGCGGCTCCTCCTCCACCCCTGACTCTCGTTAATTAACAGTTAATTAACAGACAATGATGAAATTAAAAAAATTTTAAAGCATGTATTTTGTTGCCTTATATGAGAGCTTTAATTTAAGACCAAATTCAGCTATATAGCTTGTATAGTTTTTAAGCTAAATCAATAAACAAAATCATATTTGAGGAGCAGATGTCACAACTCCACCTTTTTAAGGGCCCAACTCAAAACGCATGGCCATAATATGAAATAAACACAGGAAAGTTTGTTTTTATATTTTGTAACAAAACAGTTAAGAAGAGGCAATGAGAAGTGTTTGGGTGGCAATCGATGGAACTTACTAGCATCGGTATAAATAGATCTATACTTTAAAACATATTCAGTCAACTCAATGATAATAATTGTAAAACAATAGAAAACAAATATGAGTCTTAAAAGCAATCAAAACATACATTTTTACTGGTAAATATTGTTTACAATTAATGTATGTCTGTTCCATTTTGACCTACTGATATCCACAAAATCAACTGGGCAATTCCATAATTAGTTTTGTTACATATTATGGTACAATGTTCGCTAAGGATGGCTTCTACATGAAGATGCTTGGATATTATTTTCCAATATTCGTAGTGTCAATACCTATAGACCAACCCTACTTTATGTCATCAAAGAGAATCATGAGGCATATTTCAATAAGTAATAACACGTACTTAAACTTTGGTTAGTTACGTTACCAAAAGTGGACATGTTTTTTTTTTGGACTGACTTTGAGCATAAAATTCCTCGAAACTATGTTCATCTAAAACAAACTGTGACATTCATGCTATTCATGACATCATGCAAGTCATGTGATATTCTATATTTTATGAATAGCTTGACATTTTTCTGTAGAAACAACAAAAAGATGGTTAGTTACGTTAGTTAGTTACGTTACATTTTGTCCAGTGAACTTCTAGATGTCATTTCACCCCCTGGTAATCAATCAAATATGACAATAGCCTGTGAAATATGGAAATGTGATCATCCTTTCCCTTTTAGCGAAATTTACAAGTAGAAATATTAAATGAATATTTGCATTTTAGTGAAATTTATTGTCCCCAGTCCCACATGTACAATTTTAATGATGGTTTGAGATCCTGAAGATATTAACGAAAATGACTTTTTTTTAAAACTGAATATGAAAGACCTTTGTAATTCTCAAACATCCATGGTATTAGATTAGTGATAAATTTAATGATTAACTTAAGAGACTGACTTCTTTTTTTGAAAATGTCCCCATACATGTAATTCATAGAATTGCCCAACTGATGTTTTGCTATCTATGTTCACAAGCAAATTCTTCTCTCATGTGCTAAATAAGAAAAGAAAAAAAACACTTGAAAGCAACCTACATAGTATAAAATTATTTGTAAAATACAAATCCACCCTTCCCAGTGGTCATGCACCCCAAAAATAGCGTTTGTGACGTACAGAATGATCCACACGCACCAATGGTATTCAAAGAAAAGATAACCAAAATAGACCCAAAATCTGAACATAACCTCTTGTTTTTCAAGAGACAGGCACACTATCCACCTGACATGCCGCCATCGTCATGCCCTGACACATAGAGGTCAAGAGGAAGTAATCCTGAAGAGATAAGACCCGTTTAGATCTCCCAAAATGTTTGCGATTAACAAAAATCACAGCATGCTACTGGAACAACATGAATGATGTTCAAGGACAGGATATAGGAATTATTATACGAATGTTTAATTGACTTCTTCTTCACTTTTTTCCCCTCTGAAAGGTGAAAAGTGATGATTTCCAAACTAATGAGCTCCATGCATTGGCCTGGCTCTTTCAGGATTAAAGGATTGTACAGCATAACTGTATTGATTGCGAAGTCTGATCTTCACACATTAACTACTTATTAAAGCTGCGTCCCTGAACCCAACTTTTACCATGTAACCTAACGGTAACCTAAAAATAAACCAAAAAAATTAAGCAAATGGAAGATCGTATGATCAGCGATTAAAGTTCATGGTGTTTATTAACGTTAAATCCTTAATATATTTATTTATTTTTTTAATCATATGATTTTAAGATGTTACAGTGTATGACCTTAACTCATTTTCATCAAAGTCACATCATTTCACACAGCAGCAAATTGGTTTTCCATTCCCTAGAAATATTTAGAATTAACAATATGAAATTTGGAAATGCAACATCTGCATTTCACTGTACTGAACTTGAAGTCTAGGTCATTAAGATGTTCCATTCTCTGAGGTTAATTTTACCCCCGCCCCCCATCACAGATTTAGAAAAAACATTTCCCAGTCACAAGCAAGTTGGAGCGTCATCTCTGCAACATCCCCAAAATTTCTTTTGTCTAAAATTGTGTTAATTGGCCACGACTTTTGCAACTGGACAGGGTCTTTTTTTAAAAGTCGAATGATATTACCGCAACTCCAGAGGCCCGAGTTACTAAATAGTCTCATGGCCTTAAAAGGAGACATCTGTAAGCTAAGGACCTGCTGGCCCACAGCAGATGATGTCTTCTAATACTTAAGTTACATTTATGTGCAGTGCCACATTTGTCATGTTCACAAGTCATGTTCTGCCAACAATAGGAGACAATGAATGTAATGTGGTAGCCTGTGGCTGGATCTTATAATCTAATTTAACCTAATGATTCATAAGCACGAAGGATCATTATTTAAAAGAACAGTATATGCATGATAACGACAGCTCATCTTTCAATTAAATTTAGCACCTGGTACACATTTTCTAGTCCTAACTATGTTTTAAAGATCATAATAAACCCTGGGATGAGGCTTGAAATATACGAGGTATGTTCTCTTACACGTATGAGCTTAATGACACAAGCTCCTGATTGGTCAACTTAAACAGAGTTAACTTTATACTAATTAGAAATAAACTCATGATTTCCGGCTGAGTTGAGACAAGTGTTCAGTGTAGATGGACAAGACATTGTTGCAGCTTTGTCATAAAAAGGTTAACATTCAGAATGTACTTAAAGAGACATTCCATTTTCGTTGGACCGTGTCATTGATATGCACAAACTTAAATTCTGAATATCTGAATATAATTTACAATTTTAATGACGAGACAATTGAATGTGTGGTTTTTAAATATTTAAAATGATCATATGATCAAATGATCATCATCATGCAATCAAAATTAACCTTCCAGCCTCTTAACATGTACAAATGTAATATTGCAACTCCTGCCTTTTGTTCAAGCTTAATGCATACACATAATAAAAAAGACTGAAACATTAAACATGACATTATTATGCAAGCCAAAAAAATGTTCTTTGCCTTGAATGATATGATTCAACATATGTGATTGGTTTCACACGCAATGAGTTCTGGATAATAATGGGATGTGACATTCTCATAACTCTCCAAAACATAAGTGAACATAATTTATAAGTTACTGTGACGTATAAACAGTCATTATTTTGGCAATACTACCCTGCGAAGGAATAAAAGGGATTGAGTAACTTTATGGAGGCTTGCAAGAATCTAAACATTGGGGCCTTACATGTTGTCAGTGCATGTAGTAATGTGTCGAGTGGAAACCTTGAAAATATCCTTTCAAAAGCATCTTTACATCCTTCACAATAAGTGAAAATGTAATTATTTTCCCTCCATAACTTATGTTTACCCAGGTATGCTTATTACTATGGTGATATTCAGCCATTAATATCTTAGCAATTAAATGATCAAGTAGCTTCAAAATCAGGAGATTCCAAGTGAACCTAAAGGTTTGAGAATTTTTATAACGTACTAGTAGGAAAGATTGGCTTTAAATGTCTTGGTGACAAAAGTATGAGTATCAATATAACATGTGAAGAGCCACAGGATGTGACATGACAATGATTCATCACCTTTAAATCAAATAAATATATATCAATAATGCGCATTGATTTGCAGTTTACTGAAATGTTATATTCCTTTTCTGATATCTTACTTTGCAAAAAAAAATGCTGAATCCCTTTTTTTTTCTAAGGGAAAGTTACTCAGCTTAACGGAGTAAAGTGACACAAACTGTTCTCCCATGGGACATGTGCCAATATGCAAACAGTTTGAGAAGATAGGAAGTTTCCTTTATGGTACAAGTAATCTCACAAATGCCTTTAATTACACACAACAAACTGATTATCATTATTATCATCAATTGGCCATCACTTACACGCACTCTTCTCCCATGGGCCAAGTGTCTATATTCACACGTTTTGAGAAGAAAGGAAGTTTTCTTCATGATACAATTAATCTCACAACGCCTTCAATTTGATTACTATTATTATTATTATCAATTGCCCATGGATCAGTGACACGCACTGTTCTCCCATGGGCCAAGTGTCTACATGTATATTCCAAGAGTTTGGAGAAAAGGAAGTTTTCTTTACGATACAATTAATCTCAAAACGCTTTTAATTACACAGAACAAACTGATTATCGTTATCATATTATCAATTGCCCATCAGTGTCACGCACTGTTCTCCCATGGGCAGTGTGTCTATATTCAAGGAGCTTGGGAACAAAGGAAGTTTTCTTTATGGTACAATTAATCTCACAACGCCTTTAATTTGATACCGTTTATTATTATCAATTGCCCATGATTGGTGACACACACTACTCCTCATAAGCCAAGTGTCTACATTTTGTATATTCCAAGAGTTTAAGAAGAAAGGAAGTTTTCTTTATGATACAATTAATCTCAAAACGCTTTTAATTACACAGTACAAACTGATTATCATTATTATTATTATCAATTGCCCATCAGTGTCACGCACTGTTCTCCCATGGGCAGTGTGTCTATATTCCAGGAGCTTGGGAAGAAAGGAAGTTTTCTTTATGATGCAAGTAATCTCCTGTTCCCACACCAACTTTAATGACTCACAAGTTTCATATCTATCACTTTTCAGTAGCTCAATCTGAAGCAATAGGAGGAAATACAAGTAGGTCTGCACACTCATTCTCTTCCATTCTCAGCGAGGTTGTATGGAAGTGGGCTAATGATAATCAGTCCTCCTGCCTCCAAAACAAGGCAGTCATAGTGCTTTGGTTTGTCATGCTTTAAATCACATGCAGCTGGCTAGATCCCTATCTCATATACCATCTAATAGAATGTTCTCTGTATCAGAATGACAGTGATTTATACTATTTCATATACCTCACTATAAGAATGTTGAATAATCCAGTCTGTTGATTGGCCAAAAGCTGGGTCATGTCTTCAACCATGCCCCCAAAACAACAATCAGTCAAGATCAATAGTACTTGGATTTATGACCATTGCCCCCCTGGATGCCCCCTTAGCAACGGGCATAGTGCGATCCCCGTTTGTTTAGGTGCATAAGGTTGCTTTGTGCGATGCGATTATTTCAGATACCATAATTTGCAGCATGACTTGGTCGGTGATTTTAGACAATTAAAAATTTCTCTCGTGAATTATATTTCACCTCGGCCTACGGCCTTGGTGACATATAATTCACGAGAGAAATTCTAAATCTATGGCTGCAGATATTAAAGTATATTAACTAAAATGCATGCACTATATGTATAATATCTAGCGGTTGCTGAATTAGATGGTCATGTAATGTTCAAAGAGTTTACATTAATCTCGCAGACATGACTTTTAGTTATTTGGCAGTTAGTATTACTATTTTTTCTTTGAATATCATTACTATTTTTTAATATCAATCTGTGTTCTCATAACCATTGGGTTAACAGACTACCAGAATAACATAGACACTAGTAAGTATTATGCAGTAATTTTCTTCTTAATACTTTGCAATAAACAAGGAAGCTTTAAGACTTGGAAGAAATGACTATTGCTTCCTGTCTTTCAAAACAACAGCATTTTACATGCATTGCCAACAGTTTACAATCATGACCATAATCACACTTGTACCTCACTTGCCACCAGAGGGAGTAGTTTACATCAACATGAAATTCATGAGAGAGCACCTACTTGGAGCATTTCCCTTGATCAACTTTGTCAAGCTTACCTGTTCCTGATTGGTGTATCTCAGCACACATGTCTGTCTCATCCTGACCTAACGAGGGCACTGTTTGCCTAGGTTGTCTTGCGGTGATGATGATCTGTCTTGTATTTCCATCTGTTCCTAAAACATCCCCTTCAGCACCCTAGAAAGATACAAGAAACAAAATGAATGCAACTATGTCTATATGGCTCCTTCATCAAAACTAGTCAATTCAGAAATAGACCTCTACGAACTTTGACTTTATTACTAAAAAAAACTAATTAGATCGTCATCCTATAAATGTGTATGTTGTTCATATCATATTAACCGGTTCTTGACATAACCAAACTAATACCTGGAATTTCATAAATTTACTTCTGTGACCCATGACCTTTAATCTATGTTCCTCAAAATCAATGTCTTCCTGTGGTGATACATACTATCATCAATATTGAAATTCACACATCAAGAAGGTGTAGGTCTAAATTGCACGCAACTCAGATTTTAGCTGGCAATTATGTATCTGCCCGATTCTGACTTGGAAGTTGATATTATTAACAAGGAGTATAAAGATGGAAGATGAGCAAGCCCTGATTGAGGGATTTAGTCTGAAAAGACTTTTCCAGCTTCTCTTGGTGTTAATAGACAGATGTGACAGTACTTACCTGTACATTTGTAACTTGGATGATGATATGATTATCAGCGTGTACTGTAGTCATTCCTTCAGCCATGAATATGGAGTTAGCAGATGGGAGATGAGCAAGGGCTGACTGAGGGAGTATCAAAGATTGAAGTCCTGATCCATCATCCATGTTTACTCCTGATCAAAGGCAAGTAAAATACATTTAAAAATCATTAGAAAGCCAAAACAAATTCCTTGCACTTATAATACAAGTACTACAACATGTATCTACACCTTTACTAAAGTTCTCGGAATATAAACAACTTTCAAATGTACGTAATATTGTTAGAAAATTATGGCTAATTGTGATGTGATGTGAACTTTTTTGGTACGGCAAGCTTGAATCTGGTGATCACAATACATGGAGTATATATGTAGAGTATAGAAAATGTAGCCTAACTATTCTGTAAAACCAGTAATTCTTGTTGGCCCAAACATTTGAGAACCCTGCAAAGGGCTGTGATTAACAAGAAATTCATGCCATGTAATATATTGATCAATACAGTAATTTTTTTTTGCGATTTGTGAAAGTTCAAGCTTGAAAAATGGCTGTTATCAACAATTTGTGACAATTTTATTCTGTATTCTGGTTTTGTTTATATGTAGGTAGAATTACCTGATGAAGAGCCGAGTTGAATAGGTACTTGAACAGTGAGTGTTCCATTCTTGACCTGATTGTGTTGAGGGTCGATGTGCGGTGCAGGCACTACCCGCCTTTCTTCTTGAAGCCTGCGTCTGTTGTGCAGCATTCTCAGGTGCTCTAATAATGCTGAAAGAATGGATGTGCATTGTGTATAAAAAGGGTCAAAGTTCAAGACAATGTTGTTCAGGAGTGCATCATTCTGGAAACCTAATCAAGGTATAATTGGAAAGCAATAGACTTAGTTTTAGTTCGCGTAATCGAGTATTTGATTTTCTTTAAAGGGGAAGTTCACCCTGGAATTTTATTGGTCTTAAAATATGAGAGGAAATATAAATAACTGATTAGATGCAAAGCTTTGAAGAAAATCAACCAAAAAATACGGAAGTTATCGAATATTAAAGTTTATATGTGTGACGTCACGGCGCAGCAGCTCTCCCATTGGCTTGTTATGTAAAATACTATAAAATTTTGCGTTTTTTGCATGGTTCTTGATAAAGGAATGGGTCAATTTGATATAGTCCATGGTATATGAACATATGTTTGATGGTATATCTACTCGCGAGCAGGTGACATAATTAATTTCTTTTGCAAAAAAAATGACATTTTATGGAATTACACTAGCATAACACATGGAGATCTGCTCGCATTGTGACGTCACAGAGAATCAAAACTTGAATATTCATGAACTTCATAATTTTTTGGTCGATTTTCTCCAAACCTTCACTCCATATTTTTCTTTTATTTCTTTCATTTTTTAAGACCAATAAAATTCCAGGGTGAACTTCACCCTTTAAAAAAGGACTGTTCCAAGGGAAATATGTCCTTTGTAGTATGATTAATTGATAGCCTTTCATTAGACATATTCACTTATGTAGGCTTGACTGTCCCAACGTTTGCTGTGAAGCATTAAAGGAATTTGAATACTAATTGTATTTTCATCAAAAGAATAAAGGTGCTTTTTAACCTCGAAGATCAAAAAACAAAAGGCATTCTATCAATGCAAGTTCCAATACGATATACATGTATCATGCAAAGGTTAACAAACTGCTTCTCAGGACAATAATGAAATGTGCCTTTTAAAGTAGACATTTTTTTTAATTTTTAATTTTTATTTTTTTTATTATTTATTTATTTATATTATTTATTATTGTAACACTTTTATTATTTTATTCTTTTTATTTATCTTATTGTATTTATTATTTTTTTTTGTTTTTGTATTGGGGGGGGGGGTCAAAGCTGTGATGGGTACATGAATGATGTTTTCTATTTTCTTCACATCCTGACGCCCCCCCCCATCCCTAAACACAAACTTGAGAGATTAGACTTGTGCACATACTTTTCATATCTGAGCCTTGGACTTGTCTCTTTAGACTCCACCATTTAGATCTTAGCCACTGGGGTGACCTAACACTCTTCCAGTTCCTAGCCATGTCCTCCCAGTCTATGTCACTCTCTTCTTCCACTCCTGTATCACCAATCCTGCGGCGGAGAACATAATAACAAAATCTGATGCAGACCAGACATAAAGATGTGCATGCCCATCACATGACCAGTTGTGAAAATTTTGCAAAATTTATAAGCAAGAATCAACATGTCCACATACTCATCCAGAGAATACTTTTTATATAGTTTTCATATTTTAGAATGGTGTTCAATAATAAATCAAGTAATGTTTGTAATATTGTCATATATTAGGTTTAACATTGCACTCTATAAAGTAGAGAAAATCTGGCGTTTCCAGGAATTTACATATCTTCACTTTTTGTGAAACCTGTGATAATACATTTTTGAGGAATTCATTCTTACAATTTTATTGCTTTTACAGCAATCATATTTATTTTATGTATAGAACCTGACAGCTAAGATTTTTAAAGCCACCGCACAGTTACAAAATCCCTTTAAATAATCACAATTTCAGTTACCTATTGATTAGAGTAAGATCATCAGTCCTACTCCATTCTGAGCCACCGGTTTGTTTCCAATTGAGGTAGTTAAGCCACTTTGCTCTGCATTGTTTCTCTGTCCTTGTGATGACCTTGTCTGATACCTGTGACCATGAGATACCTGTGGTAACGCTCTCCCCAGGCTGGGCCCCTGACAGGGAGAACACTGCTTCAGTCAAATGTCTCTCTTCATCTGCTGTCCACTTGCCTAGATATTGAATAAGATGAAATATTCTTACTGGTGTTTTTAATCTTCGCGGTGCTGTCGTTCACCATATGAATATTTATACCAAATTTAATTCAATTAATTGCTTTTATTGTGACTTTGATGCCTGTGGTCACAATCTCCCCTCGTTGGGCCCTGGACAGAGAGAAAACAGCCTCGGTTAAGAGCCTTTCTTCCCCTGACGCCTACTTTCCTAGATATACATACATGTAGGATGGAATATTCCATTCAATTTATCGCTTTCATTGTGACCAAGAAATATTGCAATGTATTTAAGCACTTCTGTGCTGTTGGGGCAAGAATTCTTGTTTATTTTTAGTGTTTAAAAACCACTTCAATCAACAACAAAAATAGAAGTCTGTTAAATACAGTATATAAAATATGAAGAAACCCTCCTTTCCATTCAAATATCATAAAATGAAAGATGGAGTATTACCTCTGTTGCAAGAATCTTTGAGAAGTCTGAATTTATCTTTGACTGATGAAGCACTACGGCCCATCTCAGATCCAATAAATGCCCAGTCATTGCCATGCTTAGCTCTCAGTCTATCAGGAAAATATAAATAATACAGGTATAGAAATATTCATCCTCAGATTGCCAAGTTCTTTGGTGCAATATTGTACAGTTCAGATATGATAAAGTTAATAAGACAATTTTTCTGAGGTAAAATATATTACAAGTTCAAGGATTCCAGATGAGGACTCTTCTTAAAATGATCTTTGGTAGTAAAAAATATATGTACTTAAGAGACAATAACAAGAAAATGTAACAGTAATTTTGCCCAAAGCCAAATGCTCATTAGCATATCATTTTGATTTGACCTTTGAAACAATATCACAAGCCATCACCATATAAACTACAAGCAAACGATTTATGAATAATAATAGTTTTTTCTTTCTTGTTAATGCGATGATGTGATCTAGCCTTTCCCCTTCCTATTTCAGTAACCTGATGAAAGATGACTTTGGTCATTTTAAAAATCTTCTGGAAATCTCATAAAAATAAAGCCACTTACTCTTTCAGTTTCTTGATATCTTCTGTCGTATACCTGTAAAAGAAAAAATAGATAGAAACATTCAATAAAAGTTAATCCCATCGTTTTTACACAACCCTTTACCACTATATTCAAAATTACACACCCAAATTTTGAGTAGATAATCTAATTGAATCGTAAATAATAGAAAATATCTTTGAAGGGATAATTGTTATAATACAAAAGTTGTTGCCTCAACAAGATATAGGGTTACTGATTGCAAATTACTCATTCCTCATTCCTACTCATTCCTTTCTTGTTAATGTCTGATACATTCTTCTTTCCAATAATGTATATAACACAAAGCTTGCCTTTGTTACACTGTAAATTTCATAACGGTATTTCCTGTGTAATATACAAGCTGTCAATTAAATGATACCTGAAAGGTTTATTTCATACCAGTAATGTATATATCACTAAGCTTGCCATTGTTATGAAATCATTCTGTGTAAATTTCATTTCAGGTATTTCCTGTGTAATATACAAGCTGTCAATCACAATTTTAACCACAGTTTTAATGGCCTACATGTATATCTCTCATGAAATTTTTTTTTATCTAAAATGTAATGAAATACATTAAAGTATGTTTATCTCCATTCAAATATACAAACAATACTGTAATATCAATCACCATGAATTCACTGTGGAGAATTGGGTTATAAAGGTCGCTATTCTCGAAGGGTGACTAAAGTTAGTAAGCCTACTAAATCATATTTAGTCCTTTCTATTGTCTTGAACAATAGAGTGACGTATAGTAGGCCTACTAAGTTTAGTCACCCTTCAAGAATACTGGCCATTATATCAATGTTAAACTTCCTAGAACTATTCAAACCGATTAATTACAACTCAAATCTAATGACTTTAAAGCAAAATGAGAACAAATGAGCTCTGAAGGCTTTGAAACGGTTGAATATCAAGTACCTTCCAACATGATTCTTCTGATCGTACATCCGAATGACCCGGCGGTAAACAGCAAAGAGTGGACGCTGCAAACCTTGGGCTATACTGCGATAAAAATTCTTCCTGTTGTCCTTGCTATTATTGAAGATAACCTCACTGGCATCCCTGAGTTTGTGGTCCTATTCAAAGAAATTAAATATATAAAAGGCAAGAGATTACTTCAAGTCTACGAGTCACAAAGGAAAGGGTGCTTTGATAACTTTATGACTATATAAACATGGAAAGGGTGTAACAAAATAGATTTTAAAGGGTGTTTCAACATCACAAATAAGGAATGTTCCTAGATGACATATAGCAATAATATTTTTCAATGTTGTTTTTTGTTAGCACTATCAATTTTGAAGAAGATAATCTAACCATCAACAACAACAAAAAAAAACAACCTTGTCCCATATAATAATAATAGTATTTAAGAAACGCTATTCACGATTGTACCATAGCGCTTTACATAATTAAAGTATAAACATAGAATAATACAACATAGAATATATTACATCCAAAACATATTTATGAGTATACATGTGCATAGAGGCAATCGGCCCTTTGAATTAACAGCCAACTAATTAAGCATTAAACAGAATAACATTTCAAAGATTCTTAAATGGTTGGGGTTACTTAATATGCTACGATTATTTTTGAGGTATACTTGTTCCTATATTTGGTGCTGCAATTCCAAAAACGTTTGCCTGTGAGAGAGTGAAAGTGGAATCTGGGTTTAACTAATATTGTTTGTGTCGTCTGAGGATCGAAGATTACGCCGGGGTGTATAGCCTGAAAGATTCTGAGTAAAATAGGCCTGGTGTCTGATTTGTAGAGAAATTTGTGTGCATAAAGACAGAGTTTGAAATCAATTCTTTTAGCAACGGGCAGGCCAGTGTAATTGTTTTAAGGAACAGAGAAGTTGGTGTTTGGCGTACTAACCGAAAAATTAGTCTAGCTGCACGATTTTGTATACATTGTAGGCGTTTTACATTTTGACGGACAGGAGAGAAAAACAATGCATTACAATAATCAGAGCCTGGAAATTATAAGTGCTTGAACAACACGATGACATGTCGTACGACTCAGATTAAAATGTCTAAATTCTCCAGAGATTTCTCAAATAATAGTTACATGTGCGAACAACATATACAACCAAAAACATGACCAGATAATGAGAAAGAAGAGTTCAAAGTAACACCAAGATTAACAAACACTGCGTGACAGAGGAATCACATCATTGTCTACTTTAAGGTTTAACATTTGATTGTGGTTCACGTGAATAAGTTGTGAAGGACCACAATTCGGGCTTTTCTGCAAACCATTGGAGTTTGATGAAAGTTAGTAGGACATCCATTTTCCTTATTTCAGAAATACAAGCAGCAATATTACAGAGAACAGTATCATAGTCAATAGGATCAAAACTAGCAAACAGTTGGATATCATCAGCATATTTGGATATCATCAGCATATACCGTATAATAAAGGTTATGACGTTTAATTATATTCAAGAATATTTCTATAAGGGCTGGGAATGGGGAATTACTAAGATTTTTTTTTGTTTTGTGTGTGTGTGGAGAGGGGATTGATTTGACCAGTAAAAAAGTTATTAGTTCAGAAATCAAATTTGATAACTGGTAATAACAGCAGGAGAATATAAAATGTGCCAATGAAATTGGTTTACTGCTGCTCAAATGAAATCAAAAAGCTTTTCTATTTTGGAGAAGAAAAAACTGAACTTAAAAAGGTTTTGTGTAACATATTATATCTTCTGAACCTTCAGAAGTGTTTATTTGGCAATAATTTCAAAAGCGTAACATTTTTTTAGGGATGCACAGTAGAAGAAACAAATGAAAAACTAACACTCCAGCTTACCCTGACATATTCTTCAATATTCCTTTCCAGGAGTTCAATTTCGTCACTTGACCACATTCCTTGCTTCCATTTATGACCTGCAGTTTCACAAAATCAATGACAATAACAAAGGATAACTATTACCGCTTGATTACCAATTTCGCTTTAACTAAAACTGTCTAATCTCTGCTTCCCTTACCCCCTCCCCCAGTCTCTCTCTCTCCCTCTCTTCCACCTTCTGTTCATCTCCCCTCTCTATCTCAATCTCTCAGCTCTCTCCCATACCCCCCTTCTCTCTCACATTTGCTTATATCACCTCTCTCACACGTTTTATTAATTTTGTAACAAAATACTTATGTATCCTCTCATCTTTCTATCATTCTCACACCCATCTTTACACACACTTTTACATCTATTCAAACTTTTTTTGTTAAACACATCACAGATGGCATATTCAATTATCATCAAACCGAAAAACAAACAAAAATCCAGAACCACATGTTTACTTAAAATGAGAGAACGATTGGAATTTAGCTTACCTTGGTCAGACAGAGAGTCTTTGGAGCATTTGTGGTAACCTATATTGTGTTACAAGATCATAGGCTGAAAAAATATGAATATTTGTCAAATCATAAACTTAAAAAACACATGTTTATGGAATTCACTATTAAAATTTACTGTAAGGACATTGAAGCAATTCTTCCTCTAATTGTGATATTTAACTAGAAGAATCTTCGACCACCGCACGGTCGGAAGGCATGCCTCCGTATTGCCACATCGGAAAAAAAGGCTCGCATGTTGAGTATTTTTACATCCATCTTTATACCATGACATCTTTGGATATTGACCCCAAATCTATTAAAGGACCATTCTTGGTCACGTGTGTGACCGAAATTATGCAAAATCTTGACTTTAATTGTCTATAACTCTAACAATGTTAAAAATATACTGATTAATGTTATATCATGCTAATATTATTATGGCTATATCATTTGTAATATTTTTTAATGTTTACAATATGCATGTTCATGTCAGAGGTCAAAGAAAGTGGGTCACGTGTGTGACTTCACAGAACGGCATGATTTTGAACGTTCATATTCCATTTTGAAATTCCTGTGAGTTTTAAAATGATGAAAATGTTCTTATATGCTGTGAGATATGCATTATTGACCTGTTAACCAAAAAATACCACTGGATAGGAGTCATCTCTGAAATTCTTTTTTTATCTATTATTTTATATCGTGATGTCGGGTCACGTGTGTGACATTTTAGTGGGTCACGTGTGTGACCTATGGCAAATTGTACAGAAAATTGGATATATTATGTTATACACTAAATGTACATTTTGAAACAATTACTATAATCCGCTGTGGTAAAAAAATTATGAACTCAACCTAGTCAGTCAATGGGGGTGTTTTGGTACTGTCAAGAATGGGAGGGCGGGTAGGGAGGGGGGCCATGATGCCCCCTATAAGATCTTGGCTGTTGATCCGCTGAGCAGCGCCGAAAATTTGCAATGGATGTAGTGTTGTGAGAACTAACAAGAAAGCACTGTTAATTTTCCCATAATAATAATCATTTATTTTATATGAATTAATTATGCTAATTAACGCATTGCATGAAATCATAATTTTTTGTTCTAATTGACAAACTACAGCTTCTGGAATGCAATTTTGTGTTTGCATAATCTTTATAGGATTCCAAACATTATATTGGAAAAAATTTGATATCGAACTAAATATCCTTGTGTATTTCATTGTTTTATGAATTTCTTATGTATTTCCTTGTTTTTTTACCTTTTGTTTTGTTTGTTTGTTTGTTCTTTTTTTTCGCAAAAATTATTGCAAACCATTTGATTGAGCATAATAATGCTAAAATAAATTAATTTCAGCCAATGAAAGTGAAAATAATCAGAAGTTTATGACCGCCCCCCACCCAGCGGGTCACGTGTGTGGACCAATTTGTTTGCTAATTAATAATCATATTAAAACTTGTCATGGATTCAATATTTAGTGAGATGCAAGGACATTAAATCTAGCTTTGAAGAAATAAATTATAATAATACCATAGCCATGGTTAAAGACGGGGCATAATCTTTTTGTGTTTTCTGGTTACTTGTGTTGACATTTTGAGGGCAATTAATTTCCAGGGTTGATTATCTTAATATAATCAATTTAACAACATTATTTGGTTGGGGGGTTAGATTAAAAGGAATAGAGTAAATAGTAATATTAATGACAGTAATAAAAGTAGGAAGTCAGCAATCCATTCCAGTCAGGGTTTAAAAAGATAATATTTTATTTACCGTTTTTTCCATTTATTATCATATCACGAAAAAACATCAGTCATGAAACTTCAGACATTGCTCTATTTTGAATATGCAGCTTAAAATCAAAAAGCAAAAATTTATTTGTCCCCAAAGAGGTTCACTTTTCAAAGATAGCCGAATAGCCTGGTCCCCTTTTTTTAAGGCATGACCATAGTTGTCACACACGAGACCTGTGGTCACGTGTGTGACCAATTTCAAAATTAATTAATAAATAAATTAAAAGCTATCATGGCTTCATATTTGGTGAGAGTGCAAGGCACATTATATCTAGCTTTGGAGAAAAAATTGAATAATAATAGAACCATGTTTTCGGGGTGGCGTTGATTGTTCGGTTTTGGGTCACGTGTGTGACATTTGATGGCAATTGATTTCTTTATGTAATTTCTTAAAACAGAATCAATTCAACCCCATTATTTTTCATTTAAATTTAAAGAATGAAGTTAAAACAGGGTATAATGACAATAATCAAGTAAGACGAAGACCAGCGTCATACATCAAGTCAGGTCAAACAAATGAATTTTACGTACCTATTTTCCATTCAAATTTTTTCATGTTAATTTATGCAAATGAGCATGAAAAATTTTAAAATTAAGATAAAATATTCATTTATGAAACTTCAGACAATGCTCAATAAAGAATGTGCAGCTAAAAAACAAAAAGGGCACAACTTTATTTTTTCCCAAAAAGGTTCACTTTCAGAAATCGCCCTCTAAAGTTGTATCATACAGAATTATTTCCAACTCAGGAAGCGGATGGCTACTGATGTAAATAAAAAGGATAAACATGTTTAAGTTTGATCTGTCAAAAGTCCTTCAGAATTGCACAAACGAGTCATTTACATAAATAACCAGTGACCTTCGATGTCCTGACCTCAAAAATCTAATCAGTTCATCTTTCCTCCCACATGACCAAGTTTGAAGTTGATCCACTATAAACGTCAGAAGTTACAGCAAGAACGATACCATTTTCATGTATACAATGACGTCTGTGACCCTTGACCTTTCACTTCATGACCTCAAAATATAAAAATTCATTGTCCCTACCATATGACACCATGACCCAAGTTGATGTTCATCCATCAAACTGTTCTTAAGTTATCGCAAGAACAAGCCATTTTCACGTACACAATGTCCTCTGTGGCCTGTTGAACTTTGACCTCATGACTCTAAATTCTAATCAGTTTATTGTCCGTCCATATGCACATATGACCCAAAGTTTGAATTGATCCGTCAAACGGTTTTTAAGTTATTGCCGAGAACAAGCCATTTTCATACTACAATGCACCTCTGTGACCTTTGACCTCATGACCCCAAAATCTGACAAGTTCATTGTCCCTCCCATATGTAAATATGATCCCAGTTTGAAGTTGATCCCTCAAACGGTTCTTAAGTTATTGCAAGAACGAGAGCCATTTTCACGTACACAATGACCTGTGACCTCATGACCCCAAAATCTAATAAGTTTATTGACCCTCATATATGCACATATCACCCAAGTTTCAAGTTTATCCCTCAAACGGTTCTTAAGTTATCGCAAGAACGAGCCATTTTCATGTACACAATGACCTGTGACCTTTGACCTCATGACCCCAAATTCTAATCAGTTCATTGTCCCTACCATATATGCATACATGATCCAAGTTTGAAGTTGACCCGTCAAACCGTTCTTAAGTTATTGCGAGAACGAACCATTTTCATGTATACAACGGCATCTGTGACCTTTGACCTTTGACCTCATGACCCTAAAATCTAATCAGTTCATTGCCCCTCCCATAGGCACACATTACCCAAGTTTGAAGTTGACACGTCAAACGGTTTTTAAGTTATGGCGAGAACGAGCCATTTTCATGCATACAATGACCTCTGTGACCTTTGACCTAATGACCCCAAAGTCTAATCAGATCATTGTCTCTACCATATGCATACATGATCCAAGTTTGAAAGTGATCCGTCAAACGGTTCTTAAGTTATCGCGAGAACGAAAACGGGACGGACGTACGGACGGACGGACAACCCGAAAACATAATGCACGGAGGCATAAAAATTAAATTGCAAATTCAACTGGTCATTTATCCTAATAGTGCTTATCATCAAAATATTTCTAACATAATTTTCCATAAACAACTCCTACAAACCCCAGATGAACTTTGGATAGCTAATTTCACGTGTGATCTGTGAATAATATTACAAATCCACGAAAATCATATCTTAAAGGGGGAAACATTGCTGCCAGTTGTTTGGGGGATTTTAATGAATTATTTTATTACCATTTAAAAAATTAAAAAATAAAATGTATATATTTCATTTATTTAAAACAGCTCACCATATCAGAATCTTTAGCTTGTTGCACACTAGTCATGTCCATCCCATGTGAACTTCCTGATGCTAAGCCATCCGATGATTCATTTATCTGAAGGACCTTACCCATACCATCATGTCCTGCAATATGAAGAACAACATATGAAGAACAACCAATAGCAAATCACTTGTAGATAAATCTATTGCATCTCCTTGGACAAGTACCCTCTGGACAACAACACCCCAGACAACTACTTCTGGCATAATTCCTGAGGACAACTGTCCCAAGAGTACAAGTAGTTGCCCTCAGGGGTAGTCGTCTGAGGAGCAGTTGTCCTAGAATTCATCTAATTGCCCTCCCCACCCCATTATTTGTCCGTTATATACCTACAAAAAAAAATTAAGAGAACCTTTATACATACATATTTCTCTGAAGTGATACCCAACTATGGCATTCAAAATAAACATAAACATATATCTGATTATTGATTGACTTATAAGAAAGCAAACAAATTCTGGTAAAAAAGCTACAGCTTTTAATCCTAATAAACTTTGATCATCAGTCCGGCCTAAATTTAAAAAAATTTAAATCTATCAAGACCATTAATCTCACATTATTAAACAGTCACATTTAATTTCAATGTCAGCTGTATAACAATAATGTCTTCTAAAGCAGATGTATGCCTAAAAATGAATATAAAGATTCATCTTTCTACTAAATTTCTTGAAATTGTATTTCTTTAGATATTTTAGTTAAATTGTAACTCCTACTGTGCTAGATCCAATGCTCGATCTGCATGAATAAAATGAAGTCAGAATAAATCTTTCACCCAAGAGACCTAACACAATTTGAGTCACAGTAAATTTCTCTTTTATGGATTTTTCTCATTAAGATTATTTATATTCAAAGCCTTATATCCGCTTACCTGGAACAGAATCAAGACTATCAACGGGCACAACAACAATATGGCGAAATCTTGTATGTCCATTTCCATCTGAGTGTCAGATGAAGGGGGTTGGAGACCTATGCACTAACCACCTCATCTCCATCTACATGTAGCTGAATGGTGTCCTCTACATTCACATGATCCATAGCTGCAAAAAACACAAAATTTCACAAAATAGAATTTTGCTATAAAAATGTACACAACGGTAAAATAAACAAGGAAAATATATATGTGAAGGCTGCCTGTTCGTGTAGAAACTTTGAAGGAAAAAATGTCAACAGTAACAGCTAATCTTTAACAAGAAATAATACTTAAAAAAGAAATTAAAATAAAATAATCAATAAGTTTTTTTTTAAATTGTGTGTGTGAATAGTGGAGATGAAGTTAGCTTCACGACTTACACTTTATTGCAAGGTCAATTCAGAATTGACCATGCACAAGAAAAGTGCTGTACAGTGATTTTCTTTGAATGGAAAGTGAATTAAATATCAAAAGGGTGTGATTGTGCACCCATGACCAAAGGAGGCATGTTAAAAAAAGGTCTAAAAATTCCACTAAACAAAATTTGAAATATCTTATTAAAAGATTAGATTAACCCTACTTTTATTTTGAGGTAGATTTAAATTACCTGACTTTGCTAATTAATCTTGAGAAGTTTCCTCAGCAAACAAAGAGGGCAACAAGCAGCCATTTCTAATCTTAGTACAGCCTAAGCCTCAAGTAAGGATGGTTTGCAGCCATATGTACAAATCTTTACATGTGTATGTAAAGTAGATTAAAGGGTAAGTTCACCCTGGAATTTTATTGGTCTTAAAAAATGAAGAAAAATAAAAGAAAATATGAGTGAAGGTTTGGGGAAAATCGACCAAAATATAACGAAGTTATGAATATTCAAAGTTTTGATTCTGTGATGTCACATGCGAGCAGATCTCCTATGTGTTATTTTAGTGTAAATTCCATGAAATGTCTTTTTTTTCAGAAAGAAAATAATTATGTCACCTGTGCTGTCCATATACATCAAACATATGTTCATATACATGACTACATCAAATTGACCCATTCCTTTATCAAGAACCATCCCTTAGGAAAATAGAAAGTCTGCCGCAGATCTGCCGCAGATTTGCGGCAGATCTGCGGCAGACTAAAGTCTGCGGCAAAGAGTATGCAGAAGTATGCGGCAGAAAGAATCTTTGCTGCAGACTTACCGCATACCAGTCTGCGGCAGGAACAGTCTGCAGCAGGGTCTGCGGCAGAAAATTGGAAAGTTATACAGACTGCAGCAGGTCTGCGGTGGAAATTTGGAAAGTTATAGAGTCTGCGGCAGGTCTGCGGTGGAAAGGGGAAAATTAATATAGTCTGCAGCAGGTCTGCCACAAACTTTCATATCACCCATAGGAAAATGAAAAGTATGCGGCAGAGAGTATGCAGGAGTATGCTGCAGAAATAGAGTTCCGGCAGACTTGCCGCATACTAGTATGCCACAGAAACAGTCTGCAGCAGACTGTTTTCTGGCATACTAGTATGCGGCAAGTCTGCGGCAAGAAAAAGATGAATCTTTATCATCAGCTTTAAATGTTTTTGAACCTGTCTATAATTGCACTTGCAGGCTTCTGAATATGTATGTAATTATGCAAATAAATTAAATAAGAAAGAAATCAGTATAGGTGTTACTTTCGACTAACTGTGACCAAAAATGTTTTAGATTTAGGTGGTGTATATAAGCAGGGAGTGTTCTAAGATAGAGTGTGGCGGGAATGGGACAGGCAGGGCCAGAGCACAGTCTGGGGTAAAATGGAAAAATATACTATGGGCAGAATGATAAAGGGTATGCCGCAAGACCTACCACAAAATTTTTATCATGCTGAAGAGTATGCAGCAAGTCTGCGACAAGAAGTAGCATATGAATATCATGACAAAGGGTATGCCGCAGTTTTTTTTAATCATGCTGAAAGAGTATGTGGCAAGTATGTGGCAAGGTATAGAAATTGAATATTCCATAAAAAAAGAGTATGCGGCAGGTCTGCGCATATCTAATTTGCATGTGAAAACCTGCGGCAGGTCTGCCGCAGACCAGTGACAAGTATGCGGCAGGAGTTTGCGGAGGCCCAAAATTTTCCTATGGGTCACTGGTCTAAAGAGTATGCGGCAAGGCAGCGGCAAGTCTGCGGCAAGGCAGCCACAGCAGTATGCAGGCAGGCTGATTTTTTCCTATGGGTATGAATATTCATGATAAAGGTCTGCGGCAGATCTGCCGCAGACTCTCTGTCATACTGAAAGAGTCTGCAGCAGATCTGCCGCAGACTCTCTCTCATACTGAAAGAGTCTGCGGCAGGGCTGCAGCAATACTAATTTGCATGTGAAAATCTGCGGCAAGTCTGCCACAAGTCTGGCGGGAAGTCTACCACAAGAGTCTGCGGCAGGCACAAACTTTCCTATGGGATGACAAAAAGACAAATTTATGGAATTTACATACACAACCAATGGGAGAGCTGCTCGCACGTGACGTCACAGAATAAAAAATTACATATTCATAACTTCGCTTTTTTTTGGTCGATTTTTCTTCAAACTTTCACTAATATTTTTCTATTATTTTCTTCATTTTTGAAGACCAATAAAATTCCAGGGTGAACTTCCCCTTTAAACAAGACAAAATTTTCAGTTCCTTTTTTAGTTTTCATTTATGTCACATTGATGAGATGAGACCCCAGGTTAGAGGGATGGGTTTATACAAGGAGGAGGGATTACTTACATGGGGGAGGGGGTTCATGAACAAGGGTAATTTGTGTCTAAGTCAATTTAGACCGAGTCCAATGTTAGATTTAGACGATAAGAATAAGATAAGATAAGATATGGTTTATTCAATAAAAATCGTCGCAGCCATAAGCTGAATTGAGATTTCTTAACAACATAATACAATGCGGTATACATAAATGTTACATTACAATAATACAATATAAAAATCTTGACGTTAGGCATATTTGATCATAAATAATTAGAAAAATTGTAGGAAGTAGGCCTATGGTAGCATTCCCTAAATAAATTTATTTAAAAAAAACAAACAAAAAAAACAAAAAAAACATGAAAGTAATGGAATAGAGTTGTATTGTAAGTATATATACCTAATATGAAAAAAAATATCTCCATAAAGTGGCATATGAAAGGTCATTTGTATAACTATATAGATTTTCAAATTGTGACTTATATATAATTAATCAAGGAACGTGGAAAGAATGAATATTGCAATTACAAAGCAAAATAGATAAATAATAGTTTTTAGGCTATAATTATAAAACAGGTTCTAGTTTATCAATATGTCACATATAAACAAATACTAATGATTGATTGATATCTGTCACCCTCTTGAATCATCATACCTTGAATCATACCTTGATGCGGGCTTAAAGTTTAATTAAAACTTGTTTGCCCTCTCCTCCTTCCAGGTTTCGGGTGAAGAACTGGAAGCTACTGTTTAATAAAACTGAATGCGGATTGTGCAGACGTGAATTTTAGTGACAGCATGGGCAAGAAAATGGTTGGTCTGGGTTGTATTTTTCCCTTTTTGGTGTCCCACGCCTTTTCTAAGTTCGATTTGAAAAGAATTAACAGAAGTACTGGAGACTGAGCTTTCAGGTAAATTGTTCCATTCCGTCACTATTCGGTGGGAAAATGCATTCTGCCTTCTTCGGGTAGCTGCACAGGGTTTTCCATCTTATATTTATGACCTCTGGTTCTGGAATTAGTCTTGAAATTGAAAAAGCAGGTAGGCTCCATGTCATTGTTTTATTAATTATTCGAAAAGTTTTGAATCAGATCTGCTCTATGTCGTCGGTAGGAAAGTGAAGGCAATTTCAATTCGGTCAATCTCTCTGGATAACTCTTCTCCTTCGGGTTCGACACCGATTTTGTAGCTCTTCTTTGGACCTTTTAAGCTTGACTTGATCCTTTTCTCAGGCATGGATGCCAAATCTGTGAACAGTACTCTAAAGATGGTCGAACCAGGGACTTATACAGCAACTTAAAGCTCTTAGGCTCAATGAAGAAAAGGTGCGTTTGATGATTCCCATTTTCTTGTTTCCTGCAGAGGCTATTCTGTCGACATGTTGAGAGAATTTGAGTTTATCATCAAATGTAACTCCCAAGTCCTTTTCACAATGACTCATTTGGATGACAGGGCTGTCGACGCTAAGTCGGTATGTCAAGGTGAAGGTTCTTCTTTCCATAATGGACAACTTTGCATTTTCCATCGTTAAACGGAAGCTGTTGGTTCTTGGTTGCTGAGCTGAGGAAACTTCTCAATAATTAGCGAAACCAGCTTTAAACCTACCTCAAAATAAATTAAGATAAGGCATAATCGTGATCGAGGAAAGCGCACCATTCACTTTGTACAGCATCGCTTCATTCAGTCACACGCATTGGTTTCCTCTTTCCTTCCCCATTCACTTGTGTACAAGCATTTGAGCGAGCGGTTTCCGAAACGACGATAAGGCCTAAGATAATCTATAGTCTCATTGCAATATAATTCTTCCATTAGATATTTTTAATATTGTTTAGCAGAATTTCTAGACCCTTTTTTCAATATGCCACATTGGCTTGGCTCGAGCTGCTCAAGACACTTTTCTGCATTGACTTCCCATTGGGCATTGGAAGAAAACTGCTGCAGTACGGTACCCGGTTGTTATGTCCAGACGGGTTGTTTGTCCGGCCAAAGATGGCAAAAAGCCAATTAGGAGCTTTGTGATCAATATTTCATTAATCGATTGAAAATAATATCAGATATGACAATATACACGTATGCCTAGACATCTACAATCTAACTGTTGGACTCTAACTTAACTTAATGACATTACATTTACAAAGCACAAAATGACAAATAATATATTCACTAATATTTTTGCTATTTCCTGCACAAATTTTGAGAAAACCGAGAGCAAAAGATGAGGTTTTTAACGGACCCCCCATCCTGCTTCCCAGTGCAAGGTCATTTATGAACTAATGCATAAGTGTAAGTGATCGCCCTCCAGCCACCGGGCCGTGGCCTCGTCCACAACGTCGACCGACCAGCCCCGGTCCCGTCGCCGCTGCCCCGTGCATTAGAAATCACCCAGCGAAGCGCGGTACGGTAAGCATGCACCAACACTTCCTGTTTACCGTCCGGGAACTTCGGGCTAGAAAAGCCAGGATGCTCTCGAAAGTGACCAGGATGTTTCTTGACTTTCAGCGCGAGAATACGAAAATAAACGCAAGTAATTTTCACAATATACGTGAATAAAATAAATTAAATCTTTCAAATTTACATTCTTCATATCTTATACAATTGCTACACACGTTGAAGTAACAAGAAAATAATAATTTACCGAAATTTCTCCTTCAATAGTCACCGAATTCGATTTAGATTTTGGAGACAGACGACATTTCAACATGGAAACCGCTTAATATCCGCTACGACCGCTACGACAGGAGACAGAACATGTCTCTAGCAATATGTTCAGAAAATGAAAATAAGGGAGAAAAATTGTTTGCCATCATAGGAAAACAGAGCGATACAATACAATATCGTTTTAAAAATAGAGATGAAACAAGTATTTATTTCTTTTTAAGTCAGACAAAAAGCATATGAATAGGAAAAAAAGGATAAAACAGTAAATCTGACAATATGAAAAGAAGTAGTAACAAAATAGGATGCGGATCAATCAATAGACTAACATATATTGTTGATTGACAAAATATCAAATATTCACACTTCAGCTCATTAAATCCCAGGTGGGCAAAGGCATTTTATAAATTGTGCCTTTATAAAGCCCTAAGAAGTATTTAAAACAAAAACACCCCATTATGCCCTATTGTGTTTTTAGGGGTAGTAGGCCCAGCAGTAGGGTTTTTAAATTTTCTGTTCAGTTGCACACAAATTTCCTAACTTTATTATTACTTTTGTGTGTGCATGTTTGAGAAAAATATTACATTGAAATAAACCATAAAGCATATTATAATTTATTACCATTCTTTATAGTCAAACAAACTTAACAAATGTTTGTTTTTGTACATTTAAATGCAAATTGGCTATCGATTATATGAAAGAAAAGTATAACCCTCACTCACTCTCTTATTTCTTTCTAACTTTCATGTCTCCTTCTCTCTCTCTCTCTCTCACACACACACACCACACACACACACACACACACACACACACACAACACACACACACACCACCACACACACAACACACACACACCACACCACACACACACACATGTGCTGCCCCCATCTATCCATGTTCAAATATGGTCATTATTTATACCGATATATACTACATGTATATATATAAAATGATTATGTGTTAGTTATATATATATATATATATATATATACAATGTAATATATATTTTTTTTTTTTTTACTGAAACATTTACTTCCTTCAAGATCATTGATCCCATATAAATCAACTTAATCAAAATTATGCAAAAAAGAACATACAAAACAATGAATGAATTTTACAATTTATTCACAAGAAATATAACACAGAAAAGATATACTTATATTGCTTCATATATACATGCAATTTTATATTTGATAATTTAACTTTTTACAGTTTGGTACTATATGTGAGTGAACATTATATTATACAGGAACCAGTTGAATGCAGAATAAATATTGGAATTTGGTTTCACATATATCTACAAATTATTCAATATCAGTGCTTCCAACAGGAAAAATGTAACTATAAAATGTTTTGTATTTAAAAACATATAAGTACATGTCATTAAATTTATTTTGTGTAAAGGAATAACTCATATAATTCTGTACAATACCAAATTAAAACTGCTGTCATAAAAAAAAGGAGAGCAATTGGGTTTAAATGTTATGTCAACCCCTCGTTTGCAAGACCGACAGCAGTTCACGAGGACTGAGCTGCTGATGTTAGACCCCCCTATCAAAAATTCCTCGTTTGGAGATCCAAGATATTTTCTTTCCAAGCACCATCGACCCTGCATGGCCAGGTAATCCCTCTTATCTAACTTTTCAACTCCGCTGGCTAGCCCTGAACGTTGAGCCAGCTAAATGATAACAGCAGAAATTGTGGTAAGAGTATAGCTCTGCCTGTAATTGGCCCTCGGAATGAAATAATTGTATTTGATATTTTTCAAGTTTTCAAAGGCATATTTTATTTAAAGAATCCAGTGTTAATCGTTTTCATTTCGAACGAGAAGAAAATTACCTCGGGAATAAAGGAAAGTACGACAACAAAAAATAAATAAAAATGTATCTATACATACATCCAGACCGTTTAATGTAAACAATTATTGCCACCACATGTGCCCCCTGCTGTGTGACCATTGAGTACCACTGTTTGGACCAAGGTCAAGGAACAGATGTTTAGATACTTAAATAGCTTGCTTGTGGTAAGTCACACTTGGAGGAAAGAGAACTAATAGAGTTACAACTAGGGGTCTATTGTCCTCAAACAGACTATTTACTCATGAAAAAAAAAGTGTGACAAAATAGACAGGACGTAATGAACTAAAAATTAAAGTTACATGAGTGATACTTTTAAATACAAAACTCTCAAAGTTAGACATAATTTCCCCCGGGGATGCACTGTACGTACTGAATACAATGCATTATTATATTACGATTGCATTGAATACACGATGGAAGTACTTTATACAGCTGATCCAAATAGGCACACACCAAGATTGAAGTAAAAAGGCAAAGTCTGCAAAGGCTAAAAGACAATAAAGGCAAAATGCCTCTCTTTAATTCCAACTATAAAGTACGTAATGTTCATTCATAGTACATCAGTATTCTATCTTTGACTTTGAAACATGTATTATGGGCGGGAGGAGGGGAGCATAGGCGGGCTGGGAGGAGCTCGTGGGGGGGGGGTGGGGGGAGGGGCGAGTCGAGGGAAGATGGAGCGGGAGGGGCGGGGGGGGGCGAGGGAGGGAGGGGGTGGGGAGGCGGCGCGGGCGGGCGGAGAAGGGCGGGGGGGGTGGGCGGAGCGGGAGGGGCGCGGGGAGAAGGGGGGGGGGGGGGGGCGGAGGGACCTTGGGGGGGTGGGGGGAGGGAGGGGGTTGGTGATGGGAGGCCTGCAGGGGGGCGGAGGGGAGGGAGGGGGGGCGGGAGGCTACCTATTAGTTGGAAGGTTTTATTTTTTTAAAACTTGTGCGTTTAAAGAAAGCTACAAAGCTTTATTGAGATGGTTACAGTTATAAAGCAAATGAAAAAATAAACAACAATACTTCTTGTTCCGTAGCATTTCCTAGTTTGCTTTGAGCAGAGTTGAAAACATATTTATGTTTGTATGATTAAATATATTTCAAAATACAAAAGTGACCTCTTCTTCAATCTAATTTCTTTAATATCATTCATTTATTTATGTACTTGCAAATACAATAAATTGATTAGCAGGCATGCAGATATTTTCCACAGCATACTGGCAGGAGTAACCTAATACTGTATAAGTGGTTATTTTCGCGAATTTTGCGAGTCGCTCATCGCGAAAATTTCCACTTTAGTACAAGGCTATTTATATTAATTAAGTCATCACCAAAATCGCAAAATTTTACTCTCGCGAATTTTCCCCAACTAGTTCAAAATCACGGAAATATCTGGATGGGAAAATATTGGCTTAAAGAGTAGTGGTCTAACTTCTGATTGACTGTGAATGCTTTCACAATGCTAAACTTTTAATTTAGGTTTAAAAAAAAAAAAAAATCAAAGTTGTCTTGCTTACATTCTTGACTGTATCTCTCCATCAGAAACAAGAGACAGAAGACAGATTGACTTGAAAGCGATGAGATTGTTGGTTGAAATCCTCAATTTTCTTTCAATATCATCTATTCATGTAGACCTACATGCAAAGCACTTAAAACTATTCTCTACAACCATTGATATCTACTCAGAGCTGCCAACCTAACTGGACAAAAAATCCTATTATTTTGTCTAAAAAATCCTATTTTCAACACAAAAATCCTATTTTGTTTGCGCAGAAGCGAACCTACATGTACGATGCCGCCCGCATTGGGGAGGGTATCGGATAGGGTCCCCATCTTATGGTAGGGCCTTTGTGTATTTTAGATATGAAGGCACTCAACCTTTACTTCAAAAACAGTTGAATTAATCATGTGTATAAATTTCATTCCACAATGTTCTACATCTAGAGAAATCTATATAAACAAAATAAGAAATTCATAATCAATCATAGCAAAAAATTCAAAATAATCTAAAGAAAATGTAATATGATAACATGATGCCATAATGATACAACTGGATAGCTGAAATGCAATGCTTGTATAATGCAGATACTTTCCAGAAATAATACATACTTTTCAAGTTGCTTTGGAGTCCAATTCCGTTTTTTGTTGAAAAAAAAACGCCTATTGCTATATATGGGACTGATGATGTAAAAACATTACAAATTCCAGGCAAATTTTCTGGAGTAAATATCGCTGAAATGGAATAGGCAAACATGTGACTATGAGGAGAGACTATCAATGGACGGAATTTGACTATTGGCATTATTGCTGAAGTACTTAAAAGTAGAATTCTAAGGCGGTTTTGTTCCAAAGAAGTACACAATCTCCACCAAGCTCTTGTCACTAGCTAGGCCGCTAGGCCTAGCCTGGGGGAGATGCTGGCCTAGTTCCGCTGGTGGTGCATGGTGAAGTTAGATTTTTATTTTTCGCAGCATGGTTGGTGTAGTGCGTAGACATGCATGGAAATGAGATTTAATTTAATCGTCTGTACACGAGTCTAGTACATATGTCATAGATATACTACGAAAAACAAGTTAGCGATGAATGCCTTCTCAGCATGGGTGTGTTAGCCTTTGATTCAGCTGTTTTTAGCATTATAATATGTCGGAATTTTGAAAAATCGTATTTTATCGGGATAAATCGTACTGTCGTATTCTCATGCAAAAATCGTACGAAATACGATAAAATCGTATTGGTTGGCAGCTCTGTCTACTGCATGCAATCATACTGATGGGGGTTTCTTCTGACTGTGAATACTTTCAGATCAATAGACTTTGACATTGAAATTCATTTAAAAATATAAAGGTGATCTTGGACATCTCTGCATAAGAAACAACAGAGAGAAGGAAGATTGTATCAATAAGACACATTGTCAGTTTCTTTTCTTTCTTTCCAGTAGGCACCAAAAATGAAGTCAAAAGGCAAAGTCATGAGGTTATTAGATGAAAGCTGTGTGGTGATTTTGGATCAATAAGACACAATTTGAAATGAAGTAGTGTTCTAACTCTGACTGTTAAGGCTTCACACCGATTAACATTTACTTGAAATAATTTCACAGATATTATGGTGTTCTTGCTCGACAGTCTTTGTACCAGAAACAAAAGACAAAAGGAAGATTGTGTTGAAAGCTGTGTGCTGAGTTTGAATCAATAAGACACAATGTTGGTTTACTTCTTCTTCTTTCCTTTCTTTCCCTTCTTTCCTTTCTTTCCTTTCTTGCCTTTCTTTCCCTTATCGTCATCGTCTCCTCCTTCAGCTGCCTTCGCTCTCTTTTTGCCTAGAGGAGTCTTGGCGTACCAAGTCTACAGGACAGATAAAGATATAAAAAATGCCAGTTACAAATATAGCACTGCTAAAGTGACAAGGTCTTATATCCTTCTTTTTTTTTTTAGACATTTAAAATGTTCCAGAGGAAAAACAAAAGACAAATATACACCGACGCAAAAAACTACAGCCTAGGGGATTGCCTTTCTATTGACATCCTATGTCGGCTTCCTGATTTTGGGGTTAAGAGCTGAGATAAGGTTGGGACAGAACACCAAAATTTGTGGTACAAGGCTTTGTCACTCCAGTGAAGATGGATTTACGTACATGTAGTGATGTACATTGCATTATTGAAATGACCCGCCTAAAAATTAGATAATGGGTGTTTACACTGAATGAATAAAACGAAATATAACAAAGAATAGACTGTGCCAGGAATAAACAAATTATTTAAAAAAATCAATATTATTCTCAGGAAATGATTTCGCCCTGAGTTGCCTTCCAATGCCTTGATCTAGTAATCAGGTATACCAGGGGAAGTTATTTCACATGGGCTGTAGAAAACTTTAGTTTCAACCACAGTAATTATGTTCCAATCTATGTGCTTCTAAGAACTGTAGGCCTACTATAATATTTTTGTTATCATGCATTATCCATTCTTCTTTCAAAAGATACTCTATTTGATTTCATCAACCTGCCTTTAATAGTGGCCAATTTTGTATAAGTTTCCTTTCTACTTTTAGTGGTCACCTACATGTATATTTTCAACCTCTAAAAGGAAAAGTGTGTTGGAGCACCTGTCTATAAAGGCCACCTATGCTTACATCTACAATGGTCAATTTTTCAATTTCCCTCGAGTGTTTTAATAAACAGATTTGACTGTATAAAATTAAAGCCCACCTTGAATGCTTCTTCTTCCTCCTTGTATATAGGTTCCAGACGGGCCAATGCCGGGATGAACTCTGACCCCACCAGGGGCCTCTTGGCTAGCTGGGATACCCGTCTCTCTGTCAGGATCTGCTGACATGCTGTCATAATGTGTTTCTGGGTATAGCCATCGGTCACCTTGGCCAAGGAGCTCATGTCCATCAATGGGTTCAGGATCCCATTGTTCTTCACAATGAGAGACCTCCACAATACTGGAATAGGAGAGAGTAGAATATGAGTGAATATGTACACAACATTGTAGCTGTCATAGCAACTGCATGCACCTGCTGAGAATGCGCTCCCTAGTACTTTTCATTGTAAATACTCCCGACGGAGACGGAGGTACCGTCAAAAATTTGAGTAAATAAATAAAGAGATTGGCATAAATAATGCATTATCTCGACTACTTGTTTTTATTGAATCAAAGCCAATATGTGAAACTCTATAATGTTTGGACATTGTTTAATAGATAAAGATATAGAGTGTGAATAATGCTGTAATTATGAGTGTAGCCATGCGTCACCTTGGGCAATGATTGCTAACCATCAAGGGGTTCAGGATTCCATTAACAATGACAAAATAAAAAGATGTATTGCATAAACAAGATAAAGATTGAAAACAGTTTGTCACAATGAGAGACCTCCACAATACTGGAGTGTGAGATATATCATAGGTATGCCTTATTGTAGATATATACTGTAATAAAGAAGACATTTTGGAAAACTATGGTTTACAATGGTTCTAATGGTTCTTTACTATAGTTTCAATGTATTTTGTAGAATTGTGACTCTAGTCAACTATGGGAAGCAAAGGGTTAAGAATGGAAGAATATGATTTTTAAGTGCATCTTTGACTTACAATGTCTTGAAGCATAGTCTGGTCTTGGAATGAGGACAACTCGTTGGTAGGCACCGACCAGTCCCTTCATCTCACATTCAAAGGGTGCTCTAGAGGTTCCTACCAGCACCACACGATCCTCTGGCTTTAACAGCTTCAGCATTTTAGGCAGCTCCTTCTTCAGACGTTTGGGGTCGGTCTGCAACATGAAAAATTAAAATTAAAAAGGTTTCTCATGTTTATCACTTTATTAAGTATCATCATAATTTTAACAGGATAACATTAGCATCAACATACTCAATTTTCTCTTGCCTCTACTTTAACTATAAGATAAGATAAGATTTACTGACTCTACCCCCTCTCGGGGTATGAGAGTACAAACAAAGAAACATATTATTTACAAATGATATACATACATATGAAATGAGATCATGATAGTAGGTAAAAACAATGAGCTTACAGAATACAAAGGAAATACATAAAAAAATGTACATGTACAATATAATAAAGAGCATATAAATTTAGCATGAATTATAAAGATTAGATAAACATAAAGGCCCATATTCTACTATGAAGACTGAGTTTGTATGCGTCGCAAAGCTTTTGTGCGATCCGCATCCGACAAAAGGATAATGCAATGCATATATAAACTCAGTCTTCATAGAAGAATATGGGCCTATGAGTGATTTACCCCTGTCAAATTAGGTACCCATTTTTTTAATTTACACCTGTGTGGAGTGTGGCAAGTTTAGATGAATGTCTTGCCAACAATCTTACCTTGTCAGTCTTGGGCACCTTCTTGAGGAACGTCCTTTCAGCATCACCAATCATAATGACAGAAGGCTGTAAGAGTCTGCCCACCTTCAGGACCATGTGCATCAGCATAGCCAGACCAGACTTCCCGGGGTACTTGCCAGCAATGTTGGTTGCAGTCAAGTCAAACAGGTTAGCACCAGTCTCGGTACAGATGGCGTTGACCAGGCTGCGCTTGCCGGTGCCTCGCGGCCCTGCCAGCAGGATGGATTTGATGTGCGGTGCTTTTTCATGAACTGCTTGGGATCCTGCAAACAAAATGGAATAATTACATCATTATAATACACTACTTAGATTTTCTTTTTTAAGAACATTTTAAAGAAATGATTTGATCACTTGATTTCATCACTTTTGGCCAAATTTTACATGATAAAACAATGCATAAACAATTTTGGCAAAGCGATTATCAAAACACAGGCACCACAAACTGTGCAAGACTACAAACAAAAACGAACAAATCCCATCCTCCTCCCCCCTCCCCATACTAAAATCAGAGAACCCAACTCTGATAAAAAAAACAAGTGCCATGATGTTAGCCCCTTGATTGTACTAAGGATTAAACATACCAAGAGGAATGATGCCATAAAGCGCCACCAGTTGTCTGACATCAGAGAGGGAAGGCATAGGTTCAATATTAGCTTGTCTAAGAGTAGTACCCAGGTAGCTGTACTCCCCGACGTAGTCCTGAAGAGGAAACTTGGGGGATCGGATTATGATCCCTTCTTTCACCAGCTCCTCATATAGATCTTCTATTGTCCTATAAATAAAAGAGATTATGGTGAATTCATCTTACTAATTATGATTACCACTAACCACAAAATGTACTAATCAATCATGTCCACAAAAAGCCTCGAAAAGGGTTGTTTTCAGCCTTCCTGCATCGTCAAAATTTCCTTAAAATAGGGATGTTTTTTAAATTCAATTGCAACTTTATTTAGAATAAGGGTGTTTTCAGTGTAAATCGCTTTTTTTTGGTACTAAATTTCACTGATTTTAGGACATTTAGGGTATATTTTTTTACCTCATTACATTTACATCCTTATGCCAGTCACGGCAAAGGGGCTTTACCGCACATACATTTAATATGTGCACTTTCTCCACTCCATTCAGAGAATTTTTCAAATAGGTTTTCAACCTCTAACAGATATATATAGTGTATAACTGATATCTATTTTGCTGTATCATAAAAAAACATTCCTATAAAGTATAAATTTTCCACATTCAACTCTTTATTTTGAACACAGGGATCTCAAAGTAAGTGCCATGAATGATAATCCAGACATTTATCTGTTTTCTTACCTGTCAGGAGTGAGATCCTTTTCTTTCTTGCCCTTCTTGCCTTTCTTTCCACTCTTCTTGCCACTCTTCTTTTTCTTCTTCTTCTTTCCACTCTTCTTTCCACTTTTGCCCTTCTTGCCTTTCTTCCCCTTTCCCTTGCCATCTCTGTCAACAGCCTAAATTAATGAAATGAGAGAGAACATTGTTTGAAAAAAGGAATTGATTAACTTATTAGGTGTTCTGGTTAGGAATGTAAACAAATACTTTATCATGATATCTTTGTAACATCCATTCATTGAAGTCGGATTTGTACTATATACATTGTAATACTCCTGATTTCTCCATTAAAAAGATATTATAATAAAATATAGTTAACAAAAACAATTGATCTAAATGTGTAGTATCCAAGTTTGTCTTGTTTACCTTCAACTATTTTCAATTTAACTAAATTCTATGCTCGAGTTTGTATCATATAATTGTATCCGGGCAATTACCCTCTAGACAAATATCTCTGTGACAACTACCCCCACATGTAGGGATAGGGTTAAGGGTATGGACAGATTACTGAAAGGGTATATAGTTGTGCCAGAACCTTCACTTTATCTAAAGTAGCATTCATGTCAATCAGAACTCGCAGGTGTGAAAGTACCTTACATTTTGTATGTCACGCAAACTAAAACTCTTACCTTAAAATTCTCTCATGAACTTAATACAACTTTCATTACTTCATGTGAATTTGGTACAATTCATTCATAGATATATCCACTGAAAATGAACTTTGGTATTTCTACAAACTTAAGCAATCGTCAAGATTGGCTGTCATGAAATCCAAATAACATTGAAGCATTACTCTTTCGTGAAATAGTAATGGTCCCCAATCATGCAATAGATAATAATTCCTTTTCTCCTACAGGAATATTATGGATGCCAGGAAAGGTTGGAAGTATTAAATAGACATACATTTACTAATAATCAACTTTTAACAATAATCTAATAATAATTGACTACTGTAAGTAAATTAACTTAAGTGTACACAAGATTTATGTAAACAAAGGTAAGGGACATTCATTATATTTTTGGTACATTTAAAGGGAAAAGTAATTAAACATCAAATAGAGTCTTTGAATAATTGTGATTATAAAATTGACATCCAATACAGCCCTTCAAAAATGTAAGGGGAAAATGTGCATATAACATATGAAATGACAATAGTCTGGGAGCCAGCTACAAATTTTTTTACCCCATTTTCCCTATAAGGTTTGACCCCTGAAAGTGATGTAGTTCAGTACAAGGATCGAGGAAATCGATGTCAGCTGCTGCGACAGTGGGGGACTCGGCCCCCAGACCCACTCAAAAAACCCGTTTTGGGACATTTATTTACCCCATCTTCCCCATGGACCAAATTTTGTCAGTGGGAAGTAGTATGAATGTACATTGCAAAAATATATTAGCTGACAAAAAATAGTGGGGGAAGTGCAGAACTGACAGCTTCAAAGACCCCCTCCCCATACTGCGCATGCGTCGGGTCAGTATGCCGCACGTATAACGGTGTGCATGATATCTCTGTATACATGGTATATATAAAACACACAGCAATCCTCTGTTCTCTGCTGATGATTCAATATATTAGACTTATTTGTAAGTTAGATTATAAGTGACTTGCCCGTTCAATAGGCTTTGATCTCTAATTTATTTTATTTATTTTTAAGGGAAGTTTTTCGATAAACAGAGGTCTTGAGAAGTGGGTAATAAATGTAATAGACTGTGCAACTCCACTTTTTTTTATTTTATTTTTTTATTACATACAAAAATCTTTTCGAGGCAAAGAAGGTTTCGAATACACATTTAATTTCTATAAGATGGATAAATCTAGGCCTATAGGCTATCTTGCAGATCAACGACATTGCTAGACCCCCCCCCCCCAATCGCCTGCACCCTTTGGCCTTACACTCATCTTTCAAGAAATAATAAGTCGTAATACAGCATAATTATGTAATCGTAATATAATACATTTAGCTCCAAACAAGGCTCTGCGTAATGTGTTAATCAAATTTATTTAATAATGCTAATGTTCATTGCATTTACTCGCGTGCAGTTCGGCATGTGTTATTCATTTATATTTATTTTTACACAATTGAAATACAGATAAGCTACGGACCCGGGTTAGGAAATCAGGGGAGGGCACTGATCTGTTAGTATACAGATCAGGGGAGGTGCGCAGTCAGAAATATTGAATGATAGGGGCGTAGTTGAATATATACAGAAACTGAGTAGTTTTCAATAAGATATTATTGTGCCTGTGCCTGGATCCGTCACTGCAAATGTTTCACTATGTGTTGTATTATGTATATTAGCACATCGGCTTAATTTCTTATTTGTTATATATTGGATCAACAACAGGGACAAATCCAGGATTGAAAGTAAGCCCCCTACATAATTATTTAGAGGGGTTTATCGTGTTTCATCACTTGTGTTATTAGCAGTATCTGTTAAATTATACAACAAGAATATCATGTCATGTTAGAATGTAAACTTTGGTAGTAAATTTTTTTTTTTTTTTTTTTTTTTGCATCCAATTTCCAACTGTTTGATACTCAATTAGTGCAACTGTCTACATTTATGAAGATAGTTTTCAAAAGGTGAAAAGTGATATCAAATTTATCAATGGGAACATTACTTTTTTTTTTTAATCTATTAATTCAGGGGAAAAAATGCAATATCATAGCCACATTGACCATGATATTTTTCATTTATTTTTTTATTTTTTTCTACAAAGTACAGTCATGTAATTCCAATCATTTAACAAAAGAGGAGAAAAAGTAATAACAGTGTATTAGAAATTCCAGACTTTGATTTCATGTTTCATATTACATCGTTTGAATAGAAGACACTGAGTGTATGAGTCCTACCGTACGAAGATGTGAATAAGGAAAATCACGAACAAAAGATGAGAGAAAGCGGACAGGAAAGAGAAGGGGTTTGTAAGAGGGAAAAGAAATACAATGAAAGATAATAATGATCTTTAAAAAAAAAAAAATATTAGTCATCTGAATAATATAATAAGCACTCAGAATTGTCACAAAACACCCCCATTTGGTTGCCTCCCCCTCCTCTACTCCTACATGCTTTCCAAGAAAAGTGACTCGTGAAATAATAAAATGGCATATAAAAAATATATGAAAGTTAGTATTTTGGAACGTAATCAAAAGATTATTCCATTTTTCTTCAGTCTACACAGATTTGATGTACTACAACTGACAATACTTATATATTTTCTTATATCTTTTCTCGTCTTACAACACCTCCTCCAATTCTTTTGATCATATTTTGTCATGCATACTGCTTCTCTATTCCTTTCCATCGGTACGATATACTTATAGACAATAATTGTAAAGTATATCTAAATAAATTGCACCATATCAAGTGAGCTCGGCATTTTTATTGCGTAACTTATACTTTGATTGATTTTCGTTCTTCGTCACAAAGAATGTGTGGTGCGGGGGGGGGGGTCTAGCCAAAAGTTTGCATCTGGTAAGAGAATAGGCCTATATGCCTTATAAGTCTTTATCCACATGATCCTGGCGCATCGAGTTTATAATCCAGGACACTTCTCATCTTGCATTGCAACAGATTATTGTATTTAATTCAAAATTAATTAACTTCTAAAGTTATTTCAATCGTTGGCTGATGAATTTAAGACCTCAGTTAATCGGATTCCCCCTTAAAAAAAACAAATAAAACATAGTAATAACAAAGAAATCCCAAAGTAATAGGCAAGGCTTCAATAACTGCAAATCTAGCATAAGCAATAAAGTGTATGAAAATGATTTAAATAAAAAACCAATAAAACAGAGTATTAAACCCGAATGTTGTTATTATCATCAAGATTATCATTGCACTCACTATTATACTACGTGAAGCGGACAGATCGCTCCGATTCCTCCTCAGTATGGGGAGGGTCTTGATGATGCTGTCATTCTGCAACTTCCACCTTAGTGTCTTCGCTAGTATACTTTTCAAGTACCACTTCGATACTACCTTCCCCTACATAATATTTTTCATGGGCCATATGGCAGTGTAAATGTCCAAGGACGGCTGGTTTTTTTAAGTGCGCGTCTGGGGGCCGAGTCCTCCCACTGTCGCAGCAGCTGACCATTCGATTTCTCGATCCCTTGCTGAACTTACACACATTTCATGGGGTCAAACCTTTTTAGGGAGCGGGTAAATAATTTGTAGCTGGCTCCATAGACTACTAAATATTTGTGATACACTTAGCTAGCAGAGTGAAACAATAACTACGGTACGTGTATTGAGTATAAATCAGAGGGTTGTAAATGTAGCATGTAAAAGAACATGAAAGAAGATGGAAATTTGTGACTTTTCGTCAGAGTAGGCCACATCTAAATTCCTGAGAGTAAATATCTATTACAAAGAGATCTGGGTATTCTACTTCACAAGATAAATCACAACTATTGATAAGGTTTTACATTTATTCATTTTTTTTTTTTTCATATCAACATACTTTAATTTGATTAACCTTTGCTGTTAAGACCTAAGAAGTGAAGAGGGAGGTCATTAAAATTTATTAATTTGCATGATTAATAGATATTAATATCTGAAAATTTATTTTAAAATAACATTAATAAATTAGCAAAAATTAACCTGGATTTGGCACAAACTCTACATCCGGGACTTTAAAAATAAAAATGTTTCATTACAATTTTACAAACTACAGATTATGCAACTTTTTATATCATATTTTTTTAGATTTACATTTAAATCAAAATTGAATACAATATTTACATGATGAAAGTCCTATTAATGAAGCTCAGGAAGTAATGCAGCACATTTATTCTGTAGGCTAAGTCTCTCCCATTCATGTTACATTAAGTTTTAAATTCTTCTCAAATCTTAAGTTATCAATACTCAATAGTAAAAAAAAAAGAAAAGTAAAAAATAAAAATTTGAAAGAAATAGTGAATGATTCACTCCCAATTCTGATTATGTTCATATAAATACAATATCCTCCAAAGCTTGGAATTAGAAGGGCTTGACTTTCTTCTAATCATATCCACACTTTTGATTGTTAAATTGAGTGTTTCAGCCAAACCTGAACACAGATTTTTGCCCTTGTGTTTAATTCAGCAAGATCTTTGCTTTCACTTTTGTTTTATCAAGGGCTCAAACTGATTACTCAACACTCCTACTTCTAAGCTCAAGAGAATTGTCCATTAATTGATTAATTTGAGTAGAACATAATACTCACCAGTTTGAGATTCTTGAGTTCAGTTCTCATGAGTTCATCTACCTGATTCCTTATCTCATTCTCAACTTCCATACGTTTCTCTTCCTTTATGAGTTCTGAGTCATGTTTCTGACTGAAGTTAGACTCCTCATTTCTCTCCTTCCAAATACCTGTTCAAAACAAAAATGCAACCAACCTAATCAATTACTAAAACATGTTTGTACAATTCAATGCATGTTACAAGATTCTGAAAATGCACAAAGTAACATAAGACCTTCCTGATAATTTTCATGATTCTATTCTTAACCAAAAAAAGTTCCCTGATTCAATAGTGTTCTTTATATTTCACTGATTTTACTGCAACTCGTTGAAGATTTTAATACAAGACAATACAATATCTGCATTTTGAAGTTAATAAACTTGCTATACTATTGAAAGAAAGACATTGATATTGTTGCCGTCAAATAGAATTTCACATACTGGTAACTTTTTCAGCTTATATTCAGCTATAATGAATAAACATTCTATTTTGGGGTCAAAATATAATTGTTAAATTGAGGAAGATTCACCTCATGAAATTTGTTTGGTTGATAAAATGAAATAACAGGGAATTTTACCTGAGAAATCTTTAGCTGCGACATCAGTATCTGGTAGAAAGCCTGATGGTTGAAGTTTGAAGCCTTCTTCTTCTTCGTCATCATCTCCACCTTTACCCTTCTTTCCTTTCTTGCCCTTCTTGTCTTTCTTCTTATCTTTCTTTTTATCTTTCTTGGCACTTTTCTTTCCTTTCTTCTTCCCTTTGCCTTTGTCATCTTCTTTACCAGCCAGCTCTGCTTCAATCTATCAAATGAAACACATTGCATTCAAAAGTTATTATTCACATCCTTCAATAGGCAAATTAATTACAGGTGGGCAATTATCACATGGGAGTTTTAAGAGATCAACAAGCTTGGATTTTAAAAATAAATAAAAATCTTTTTTAAATAAAAATAATTTATGTGTGCACGTTTGAAATTTGTAACAAAAGAATTGCCTCATTATAAAGAAAAAAAAAATTGTGTCCGTGCTTATTAC
>CALNVZ010002100.1:37538616-37575265 GCA_940671915.1 Paracentrotus lividus
AAAACCTATGTCAAGTACTGTACTCACCATTCCAATAAACCTCATTTCTTCTTCCCTTTCTTTCCTGATTCTCCTTCTGACAGAGAAGCCTTTCCAAGTCTGTTGATAATGATTGGAAATTACATATCACATGTAAGATCATATTTTTATAAATAGTAACAAAGTATTGACAGTCAGCAAGTTTAATCTTCATTTACAAATGTCTACACATCGCAATTCCCCTGACTAGCATTTTTAAAAATAGATTTAGGGATAACATTTGTAACAACATTGCATATTTAATTAATTGGTAAATTGATGAGCATGCTGAAATTTATCTTAACAATTAATTTATCACAACAATCAATTTAATTTCTTCTTTTCAATTGGTTAGTTATATCAAGTAGTATCCAGATTCAATAGCTACCATAATGATATAATCTTGTGAATATGATAAAATGGTTAGGTGGTACAAGAAATTATTACAATAGTGACTCTGGAAAAATACAATGTACATTTGTCTACCTTTTGGACCCTAACAGCAGCCAGCTCTGTATCTAGTGTGGGTGCCCCTCGGTTTGCTGCATTCCTCTCACGCTCTTCTTGGAGCCGGATCTCCCTCATGAACTTAGCCCTCAGACGACCTTGCCTGGCCCTCTCGTGGATCTGGACAATACGAATAGCCTCATCCGGTGACATCTTAACTTCCTCTGTCTTCTCCTCTGGGGGACCCATCTTGGCTAGGATCTGACCAAGAAGTTTTTCACGGTCCTGCAGTACCTTGGCTCTCTCGTTGATAAAGTAGTTTGGGATTGGAATCTCAATGTCATTCTGTATAGGGAATAGCATTGTTTATATTTTATTGGCAATATCTTCACTGTTAATAAAGAATAATGGGTATGGATTAACTCTGTTGGTTTTACACACACCCCAAAAAAAAAAATTATTTGAAAATTCATCAATTCAAGGAATTTTAGATGCTGTATTTTTCATTTTTAATATTAATATTGATATTAATGTGAATCAATAAGGATTGCATCGTTGCCAATATTTATATAACATAATCTGACAGACTAGACAATTTAAGGCACTTACTGGTGTCAATTTCAGATCAGACAGGATGTCATCAAAGTAGTGGAATTCAGAGAACTCGAGAAGAACCATTTCATTCTTGAGCTCAATTAATCGCCCCATGACACCATCAAGCATGCGGCGAAGTACCCGACGCTTCTGAGGATGAACAATCTGGTCATAGCTTCCTTCCAGTTTGCGGAAGATCTGGAGATATTTAAGGTAGAGTGTGGCAATGTTCTGGAATGCTGTGAGGCGATCTTTCTCAGGTTTTGGCGGCTCAGGGGGTATCTCTTGTTGGAGCAAATCATTGAGGCTATCCTGTGCCTCTAGCCACTGCTTTTGATAGTAACTGCAAAAGGGAAATGAAAGTGAATGAGAGAGCATAATTATTTCAAATGATATTACAATTTACTTTTGTGTTAGCAATCTATGATTAATTAGTAGTAAGTACATAAAAGTAAAATAAAGAAGTCACAAACAAACTGGCCGGGGAGGAGGTTACAACTTGTTTATTTAATTATTTAAGCATGTTTAGAGTCTACTTAATTTAAAGTGACCTCTAGCATACGTTAACAGTTACATCTAGTGTTAGACAAGCAAAATACCAGCTCTCCTCCGTATAACATCTAACGTTAGATCTGGGCAGTTCCAAGCAAAACAGGACATGAAGATGAAATTTTAATGTGCTGCTGTGCCTTTGAAAATGCAAATTAGGATCTGAAATTACCACAAAGGCTTCTTTACAATACAACCAATCATTTAAGTTTTAAAAATTTGCGATTCATTATTCTTGCACTGAATAATTGATCAAACCCAAATTTGCACGTATCGGACTATGGGGCTTTAAATGCCTCTAATTCTTATATCTCGTCACTTTTTGCCAATTTTTTTGGCTTAATGTAATTGTCATGGTCTACTCCAACAAACTTTGGTATTAATATTTCTTTATAATGCATTTCTCCTCACGGAAAAGACTGGGAAACCAGACGTCGCTCCGTAACCGTCATTCCGTAACCGGATAAGGGTTCAAGTTTTAAGTCATAATCAACAAAATATTCAACCATTTTTTTTTATGCAAGGTGGCATATTATTCTAGAATATCATAGAATCCAATCAATAACTCAAAATTGTGATAGCCATTTAAATTTCACAGAGTTTAAGCAAAATGTTTTCTGCTCAAATATGCATGTCCATTTTGCGTCACTCTGTAACCATGATTATGAATATTCATATCTCATTAATTAAGAGGATCACTATGAAAAAAAATTATCATTTTGAAAAGAGGGTACCATCAGCTTTTGTCACAAACCATTTCTTTGTACATAAAGGTTAAAGTAGATCTATGGATGATAAACTTGTTTGAATGCTGAAATGTTGCTTCTGAATGTCACTCCGTTACCTTGGAACTGCCCATCTAGATCCCACATATTATAGATACAATTTGTAAAAACTGTTCTTAATCTTTATTTAGGAAAATATTTTTTAAAATTAGATGTCTGGAACTGGATCTGTACGTTGCAGGGCCCTATACTGGGCGCAAATGCAACTGATGAAAAGGGCTCAAGGAGTCATAAATTAAGGATCAAACGATGGCCTTCTTGAATGAACCCACAATAGCCTGCTTATGCTATCCCTCTTCTTTCTGCATAAAATTGATACCTACCGAACTGCTACAAGTACAATACAGATATCACAGGATTTATATTCATTTTCTGGAACTACAGAAATCTCCAAAAAAGTGGAGGGATCAGCCAAGAGAGAGAGGTGGTGTCGATCATTAGTTTTCAACAATGGCAGACGGGGAAAATAAACTCTTGAATTGATGCATTTGCTGTTATTTGCCATTTGTCTACGACTTAAGACTTTATTAAGAGGCCTTTAACTAAAGGTCGATAAAATTTGAGGCTTCACAAACTTCCAATTGTTTAGGCTTGCCTTTAGTTTTGAATCATTCAAAACTAAAGCCTAAACAATTGGAAGGGAATGGATGCCTCTTTAAAACTAAAAGTCTTTAAAAAATATTAGGATTGGGGGTCCGTTGTCCGGACACTTAACGTTAAGCAGATAAAAACATCATCTTTTGCTCTCGATTTTTTTCAAAATTTGTGCAGTAAATAGCAAAAATATTTGTGAATATTTGTGCTTTGTTATATTGTCTGATATTACTTTCAATCAATTAATGAAATATTGATCACAAGCTCCTAAAATTGTCGTCTTTGTCCGGACATACAACAACCGGGTAGATCTAACGTTAGATCCCTTTCTATTTTTTTTTCTAATTCTATATCGTTAAATTAAAAGACTGCCAATCTAAAGTTTTGATTAGGAGAGCTGGCACCAACTCCCACCCCCGACCACTTTGAAGAAGAGGGTGAGTTTGAGATTCCTGCTTCTTTCCTCCAGACTTGGAAGATGGGGTTCAGTTAGCATGTTTGTTAGTCAATCTGACAATCACAATCACCTCATTCAAATTTAAAAAAAACATAACATCAATTTGAGCCGGTGGGACCGATACTGATTTTGCTTTTGCATCGAGCAGCAACCAAACATCGATCTATCTTAGGTCTACAAATTGTTATTAAACTTTTCACTTACCTATGAGACATGGTGATTTTTTAAATTAATACGCCTCAATTTCAAAATTTCATTTTTTGTCACGTATCAGATAGACTTTGCTAATTATTCATCTGCCTTTGGCTTTGCTTGTAACGTAAATCTCGGTATTTACTGATGATCACCAAGGAAACACTCTATTGGTTTCATCACAAGATGGCGCTGCACCACCGGTTTGTAACACAAGTTGCTCGAACCACCATGGTTGTGAGTTGTGAAGTGAGATTTATGGTTATCATTTTTCTTCAAAAAATGTTCTCCCTTTGTTGTTTGTTTGTTTGTTTGTTCGGGGTTCGAACGAAACTAACCCGCCCCCCCCCCTGCTGGAGAGCGGGGGCGTTTCACGAAACCGTCATAAGTCTAACTTCTTGACTAAATCGGAGATAGTGAACAACTTGTCCACAAGCGGGTTCCACGAAGCGCCCTCTCTGACAAGATCGTGGACAACAAGCTGACTAAATACTTATGACAGCTCCGGACCTGTCATATCTTTTGGAGAGCGCTGATACGTCAATCAAACGCAATTTATGGCAAGCGATCGGTTTGGGCGAATTGCATTTGCCGCGACAATCTCGATTTTCTCATTTTTGTTCATACAAATGTGGCAACCTCAGGATTTTGGTCTAATATCTAGAAAATAAATGGTTGTAACAATTAAGTGATTTTTATATCCAATAAAGAAATAATATCTCGTAATATATCCAATCAAGAAATAATTTTGAATAAATTGCAAAAGCATTATTTAGCTTACCATAAAGCTAAATAAAGAGACCGCAGAGACTACGTTGGTAGTTAAAATCGATCTATTAGTCCCAAAATTAATTTTTGAATAGATTCTTTTTAAATTACAATGTACTATTAATTTCTTTTTGTAGCAAACAGAAAATTTAGGAAAAAACCTCAATCTAGCTCCAATTTCAGCTAGCGTACTTTTTTATAGTCTGATTTACGAAACTATGAAATTAGCGCATCCGGGGGTACCCATCTCATGTTCTGACGTGGTCTTATTAATTTCATGATTGACACCTTGTAAATATATGCAGTAAGAAACATTGTGCGTTTTAATTCATATTATATAAATTATACATAATTTATATGAGCTTTTTCATACTGTTATTGACCGATTTTATCACTTCAATTTCGATAATATTGAAAATTTTGCTAAACCACAATGTCTAAATATCAACGAAACCGTGATTAAGGCTATTGCTCGATGACATCATCTCCGATAGTATCGATATTACAATTGTCGAGCTTGGAAGAGCTTTGTGTAACCGACTTAGTAATAGGGATGGCCACACAACAGCAGAAAGCCACTAGAACGGTTTCCACTTCACTGTATGGATGTAGTCACCCATGCATTTACAATGCAAACAAAAGCCCATGCACTGCCTACTCAATAATACACAGCAGAGGAATAGCAAAATTTTCAATAAAAAACAGCTTTCGAAATTGTCATTTGGCCAGTGGTAAATATCAATCATTTTTATTCCTAATTGGTCAGTTCTTCCTTAGAAAATACCTCAGCAGGTGATCAACTTTTCCTGTTGAAAAAATTGATATGAAAACAACTACAGCGTGTTCCAAAGTGATGCTTGTGTGTGATGTGTGTTATGACTAGAATTTCTCATGATTGGAATAGATTCAGATAAGGAAAAGTGGATATCTATAAAATGTAACTATTTTGGAACAAAAAATGTATTGGGGTAAAAACAAAGAACAACGTTTACCACTGGCCATTTAAGTTTTAAAATTACTCTACCCTCTCCAACACTCAGCTCTGAGCCACACCACCATGAAATAGCCTATTGTCTAGGGTGTTCCTATTGAAACATGCCCTATGGAGTATTTTTCACGGTGGTCATATTGGATCACATACGGTAACATACCTGTCAAACCATCAGTTTTGTACTGCCATAACTTTTTGTATAATCTCTCATACGCCTCAATAATGTTACTATAATCTCATTTCATGTTGATAACACGTAGAAAATGTTAGTATGATTTGGTTGAATAAATCAAAGACAAAAGGACCATAAACTTGAGCTTTTATTGCATTTTCTGGCTTTGTCTGAAACTTGTAAAAGTGTTCTAGCAGCTCATTGGTAATCTGAGACACTCTTTGGGTCATATCTTTGATATGGAACATCCAATTGTGATAATTCAACTACCAAAATCTTTCTTTAAAATGCTCTATCCAATAAGCCTAGCAAAAACAACTTAAAGATAACTTAAAATTTTAGTGGACATCCCTATTAGTAAGATTGGAGCTAACTCGTGGTTGGTGGATAAAGATATGACTAACTTGTCCATGGTTTCGTGAAACGCCCCCAGGATCCTCTTAACCAAAAAAGCCAACAACAACAGCAAAAAAGAAAAAGACAAAATATTGGATATAGGTCGGAAAATTTCGATGCCTATATGTCTATGTGCTTAATTTTTTTTTTTTTTTTTTAAAGACCTATTATAGTGCTTAAAATTAACAATTACGGGCTGTAGGAGCCCCCCGCCTCCCCCGAGCGACCAGGTGAATAAAAGATGAAGAAAAGGAAAAAAAATGGCTTGCCCAATCCAAGACCCAGACAGATTTATAGCGCTTAAAAAATATACTCCCCCCCCCCCGCCACTGAGAGGCCTTTTGACCGACTGGTTTGGACTGCCGATGGCCGTAAATTTTTTTTGTACCTAAACCTCCGTTCGAGGAGCGAATTTTACTATAAGGATTTAGACTGATCATCCTTTGTAGACGGACAAACAAAGAACTTAGATAATAATAATAGAAAAAAAAATTAAAATAAAATAAAAATTCGCTCATGGCTGCTCGCCTGTGCCCTATTTCATTTTAATTAGAAATTATTTTGAAAATAAAAGATGCTAATGGCTATATGCTAGTAAAAAGAAATGAAATTAGTTGCAAAATGGACTTGAATATATATGCTTTAGAGTCATTATGCGAGGAGATGGGGGCATGCATAAAATTGGTTCAAGAGTTTGAAGGGGGGGGGGGGGATTCCCGATCTATTTCACCTTTCGCTCGCGCTTCGTTCTAGCATCATCATTATTTTTTCAAAAGTGATTTATTAAGGATTTATAGGCTTGTGGTTCGCGCTTGAATTTTTTAAAGGATGTGATCATGAGCTTGAAGGAAAAAAAAATGCCTTGCCTTCATGTAATTTACGCTTAATTTCCATCAGAAATATAATTATATCATAATCATTTTGAATATAGGCTAAAGATTAGTGATAAGTCTTTTTGTTTGTTTGTTTGTTTTTGTTTTTTTCGATCACGCTTCGTGCTCGCAATGTTAATTGTGGTGAACATCAGTTTATGAAGGAATTAAAAATAAAACAATAATTAAAAAAAGGAAAGGATGAAGGATAAAATATACCATCCAGGTTTTCGCACCCTGGGGGCCCGACGTGATTTTGGTGCCCCTGTGAACTTAAAGGGATGCAGTAACATTGAATGATATTCAAATCACAATTTCTTGATTTAGCTCATTTTGTCAACATAATTATAAACTTATAGGTCAGTCTGGTATCTCTTCAAAATTACAAGTTAATTGCTTGCTTTACTTTCGAGATATCATTGATTTCATACTCAAATTTAGTAAACCATCTCGTGGTGGAAAACAAATTGCCATGTGCTTTTCAAGACACCCCACTTCCTGTCGTGTTCCCCCCGACCCTAGCGGGCTGGAGGGTTTGCTGCAAAGGGGTTGAAAATTCACTCGCGTTTGGCTGTTACACTGTTTTGTGGTAGTAAATGACTTCCATTTGATCTGAAATTTTCAGTAGTTTGTTTTTACTATTAGAGCAATATAATTTTATTCATCTTGATCTAATTGCTCTTGTTTTTGAAAGTTACTGTTTCCCTTTAAAAAAAAATGGCGACCCCTTATTCGCCAGGCAAACATAGGCCTACAGCTTTAAATGCATGTTGAAGGATTTAGTCAAGCATTTATTTGAAGCCCTCTTTAAAACTAACATAAATACTTTTGGGATTATAATTACATAAAAAAAACAAGGCATTTGAAGCCCATTTTCTTTGTTTTTGAACGATGAGTTCATGGATAAACTATTTTTAAATATGTTGTATTACCACTATAATTAGAAAAATAAACAGAAAAACGAACAGATTTTTTTCTCTACTTTACGACCAGAGAGTATTTAATTTTAAGCACTTAATGGTTTCAATTTTTTTGGCTCCTCATATCAGAATATCATAAATCTAGTTTGTCCATCAAAAAGATTTGAAAGCAAGCCAATGTTTTATTTTTTAAATATTTTTCTTTAAATATATATTTTTAAAAAATATATATATAGTAATCTTAGGCATAAATAGGCGAGAGGGAAAATTCTCTTTATGAATGAACTAAATCCCGATGGTACCCCATTTTCTTTGCCCAAATTTTATATCATGATATTTTTTGTCAGTTTCCTTCCTGCACCACTTCACTGTGATCCATCGCATTTACACTTAAATCGATTTCTATCCTTCGGGTTTATGACGGGTTTCAATAGCTTCTGACCACTCGAGCATTGATGAGTTAACGGGTTTCAGGGACTTACCCAGCATGGGTTTACTATAGCTCAGCTGGTCAGCGACTGATTAGTAACCAGGACGTCTCTGGTTCGAATCCCGATGGTAGCCTACCCCATTTTCTTTGCTCATTTTTTCATAACGTATATAATCTGGTTATAATCTGGTAACAAGAAAACAAATAGACGAGCACGAAGCTCGAGCGGAAATTTGATGTATTCGAATTATCTGAAAACGGGACATTTTTATGCGTTCCTCAGGAACACAATGCAATAACTCCTTGGAAAAATGATATGAACGCGAAGCGCAAAACGGCGCCCCTTAGTTTCAGGTCAATTTGGCGACCCGTAAGTTCAGGTCAATTTGGCGACCCATACGTTTAAGCTCAATTTGGCGCCCCTATAGTTATAGGTCGATTTGGTGCCCCCTAAGATTGTATTGGCGCCCATGGGTTTTCGGTCAATTTGATGCCCCCTTAGTTTATGGTCGATTTGGCGCGACCCCCTCAATTTAAGATCGAACTGGCGCCCCTTTTTTCTTTCCCCTAGTTCTTCCTTTTTGCTCCCCTTTCCCCTTTCTCTATCCAAATTTACTTTCTCCCCCTTTCTCCCCTCTTCTATTTCCCCTTTCTCCTTTTTTTTTTTTTTTTTTTTTTTTTTTTTTGTCTTCTTTCCTTTATTTCTTTTTCTTTCCCTTTCTCCCCCTTTTCACCTCTTTTCGGTGCCCCATTGCGCGCCTACCAGAGGGCCCCCAGAATATGCGCATGGGCTTGCTCAGATATCGTTGAGCCCCTAAATAATTTTGGCCTACAGATACCCCCTATATAATTTGGTTCAACTCAAATATACATCTATAATGGAACCCTAAGATGTATCTTTGAGGGAACGGGACTCACATTATCCAAGTTTGCGTCAGTCTGGTTTTCGTTTGTTTGATATTAGTCTCAATACAGTCAATGATTTTTAATTTATTTTTACTTCGATAAACTTGTGCGTGTCGGTAATTGGGGAAAAAGGGTTTGTAAAGGGCGAACAAAGAACTAATAAAAACGGAACATAAAGCATGCATGGACAAATAGACGGGTTGGAGAATGACTATATGAAATATTCAAGGGGATGTAATAACGGTCTCTAGATTATTCTGAAGAGAGATGATTTTAGTGAATTTCTCTTGGAAGCATCGTCTAGCGCCCTCATTAGATTTATTCAAAGTATAAAAGTGTTTTTTTTTTTTTCTTCTTTTTCTTTTTTTTTTTCCTTCTCTTTTTTCTCTTTGTTATTACACGTCACAAAGGAAAGTTGCTCGTCGGCTTAACTTTTGAAGCCTACGCCAAGCCTGGTGCAAATAATCTTCGAGACTGAACCAACTAACCAACACAGCATCATTTATTCATAAATAAATCCATCCATGTAGAGTGTTCCCAGCGACGTCATCATTCATCCATGTTGGTGGGCAGAACAATAGAAACATGTCCATCAAACCGTGAAACATGATTGTTTTTACGGTCTGGTGGACCGGTACCTTATTGTCCTGCCCACCACGTGACGTCACGTGAAATCGCTCTATACAGTGGTGGCCAAAATTATTAGAACACCAAGCATATTTAAATGATTTTAGTAATTTTCATTCAGTTGACCATTTAATTACCTATAAAATGGTTGGAATGTCTCCGAATATCATCATTATGCTTTTTAAAAAATCAATAACAAAGCCATGCGTTGGGAACTCGCCCCCAAGTCGCCCTTTTTTATGTTACACCACCGATTGAAAAATCTAAAAAATCTTGCCCCTTTCACGATCAAAGTGTCATAACGTTAAACATTTTAAGCCTCTCCCTACAAAAGTATATACATTCTAAAAGGAAATTTCCTGAGGATTTCAAAAATGGCATTCATAGCACAGGGTGAAGTAGTTACATCTTATGTGGGCATTTTAAAATTATTTTTGAAGGGCCCCCAATGTTTAATTCAGTGCCCCTAGTTAAGTCCCCCGTTCCAATGACCCTTAATATTTCAACATATTTGAATTGCTCATGAAATTTCCTTTAAAGAAATATACATTTACAAGGAGTGTCTTCATTAAATGAAAAAAATAGTTTTAACCTTCAATGGGCATTGTTATTTTGGTCATCTCACCACCAAGGGTGGGGGTGAATCCACCCTCCCCATTTGACCAAATTTTCTGAAACTTAGCATGTATTTGAGGTATATTAGGATGAATAAGCCTGCTAAGTTTTATACTTCTACCTCAAATATTTTTGAGCAATCGGTATATGTAATTGGCATTTTACTTTTTTTGCATTTGGACTACATGTTTAATACACAAGTCTATGGGGAAACCAAAAGCGCATAGCGCAACTGTTTTTAATGCTGCGCATTACCAGATGGTCGAAACTATATAAATTTGGTGTCTACATATACGTAAGACCCTATGCTAAAAAGTCATGAAAGCTCATGGCACACAAAAGATATATTTAATCTGATTTCGGCAAATGAACTAGGGCATTGATAATCCCATAGACTTTGTGTAGGTTCAGGTGTTCTAATAATTTTGGCCACCACTGTATATCTATCATAATCAGCTAATCAAATAGGGGCTCCATTAAAAATTATTACTCTTCAAATATATATATATATATTTATTTTTAACTATTGACCCAACATAACGCAATCCGAGTATTAACTTTTAGGCCTACACCTTTTCCTTCAAATTTAATTGCAGAAAATTTGTTAGATTGAAATGGTTATGTCTGTATTTCCATATTTCGCTCTGTAGACCTATGTTATATTCATCTATCCATTATACATATCGTTTACTACTCTTCCTTTAGATTGGTTAATTTCTGAATCTAACATGTAGAGTAAGAACTCTGATTTTCTACCAATAAATATTATTATCTCTGTATGATCCATTATAAAAAGTTCTTTGCATGTACCCTTGAGTTTATCAATTGTGAGGGTATAGCCACTTTCTTTATTTCATACCAGTCAAACTAAAGCAATGAACAATGAGTGTGTAAGAGTGTTAGTTTTATAAGGACTGGTAAAGTCAAATTGAACAAGTAAGATACAGATTACATACAAAGAAATTTGAAGGCAATTTTGCACTCTAAATACAGCATTAACACTTTTTTTTGGGGGGGGGCGGGCGGGGGCTATTGCACATGTTTTTTTTTGTACATATTTTTACAAAAAATAAAGGGTGCCTGAATAACTCATGGAAAAGAAAGTTTGTTTCTGGCACGTCATGCTTCTAACTTTTTTCAAATTATTCTTACCAATAAATATGTATAAAATTTTAAAAATCAATAAAAAGAGTTTTATTAATATTAGAAGGCCTTTTGATTAGCCTCCTGGTAGAGAAAATACGAGTGTATTTTTTAATGCATGGAAAAGTTCTGAAACTTTTGTCGTTCAAGGCTTGTGATTGGCTATTTGCACCATATTGGAGGCGTGGCATGATAATCATGCCACACCCCTCGGTGCAATCATGCGTTTCTGCCGAGGGAAAGCTCGCACAGTACAGCACTGACTCATGCATGCGACCGGTCCCCCGTACCTTGCATGCATGCTCTACGCCGAGTATACCCCGGGATTGTTCTTCGGTGGTATGGGTCCTCGTCGATCGTAGTAGTGACACCGGCTTTATTTCTTACACGAGATATTCTTCGTTTTCTTTGGAGAGGTGCCATTACTTGGATTGATCAGCGTAGTGTAGATCTTACTACCATTGCCTTTTTTCTTGGCTCACAGCCTAGGTCCATTACCCCAGCTGATTGGTTTATGAATGGATGGATTTGTAGTGTAGTATGCAGTGTAGAAAACAATTCCAGCAATCATGAATGGAAATAAATTTGTGTGGTGTTGGATGCTAATTTGCTGCGTTTGTGTACTTTTTGACCGTGTCTGGGGATCATACGATAAATATACTGGTAAGTAAAATCCATAGCCCCCGCCATAGCCTAGGATTGTTGATTTTTAACATTTTTGTTCTATCATCTATGTCTATGACATTCTTGAATTAGGCATATGGACTGTTGTTTTGCAGTTCAATTTAAATAAACTGACTTGACGTTAGGCCCCCTACAGGAATATAAACAATAATAAAGTTTATTTTTGTTTGTTGAACAAAATTGGTGTGATCATGATGTACAAAAAAAGTATAAATGTCTGTACAACCTAAATACATGGTAAGTTCTACATCAATCCAAATAAACTTTTCATCAGTCGACTGTACAATTCTGGCAGGGCTTTTCTCCATGTATGATGTAGGCCTAGCCTACATTTGGCCCTTTGGGGAATCCTCAAATATGAGGACATGATCCGATACATTACATTTTTTTTTAAAGCTAGCCTTTAAAAGACCTGTGCATGGAATCGCCAAAGGCAGTTGGAGAAATTCTTTGATGACAATTGGGTTCCTCTGTTGATGGTGATAAAGAAACCAGTGTATTCTTAATCTGTTCATTCAATATTATCTTCAGGAACGATGGTTCATGCACTGGTCATAGCATAGAGAGGTTCATTTTTATGTTTTTGCTCGCGAAAGTCAAGATGTGAAATGAACACATAGGGAATATGCATTATTTTGTACTTCACCATTTTTTTTTGCATGCACAGGGCATCCAGGCTGAAACCCACGGTTCTTGTAATCTTTCAAGCTACATTAATTTTTTGTACGTCTGATATCACTGCCAGAAAGACCTTGAGGTCTAAAGTTCTTCTCCTCCACAAATGAACACAATACAAGGGCTATTAAATGCTCTTGACATGTCATATTTGACTGATCAAATAGCATCCAGTCCTTCATTGTTTTGTCAATAATCTTTTAAAGTCAACACTAAAATGTTTGATTGCATGACCCCTCCTTTGGCCCCATAGTACACAATGTAGCTTGTCTAGCTACAATGTAGACCCCATACAAGTACAGATGTACGTGCATAAAATGTATGATCAATCATACGGAGCATACCTAGTCCTCTCCTCTTTAATTTGTAAGCTTTTGTTAAATTGTCCCCATTTTCTCAAAAGGAAATTTGAAAATTAGTAAGGTAACCTTTAGTCTAGATTTGCTTTGCCTATATTAGGCACCAAATTTCATGATGCGTTAACCACAGGTTGGTAATGCTTAGACCCAAATGAAATTCATCATTTTGAAGATGAAGCCATAAAACAAGCCATAGAAACTATAGCATTATTACCAATGTCCAATTTGATACATTTGATTGATTGACTTCTTACCAGTATACTAATTCAGTGATTTTCTTTGCTTCATTCATAGGATTACATCCACCCTCATGGACTTTGTCAGAGGTAGTGACACCAGTTCGTTTGGAACAAGGCGATACTCATAAAGGGGAACACCACTTTCAAAAACGAAGTGCTACAATTTCAGAGCAGGGAGAGGCTCGTAACAGTGGACGATCGGCCCAGTATCGCGTGGAAGCATTTGGGGAAGATTTTATTTTGGATTTGGACCACGATGTTTCATTTCTCTCGCCCTCTTTCAATGTTCATGTGTCGGGAGCTAACAATGTGGATATTCATGATGAGGATAATAGCATTCATTGTTTCTATGCTGGACGCGTAAATGGACATCCGGAATCAAATGCTGTGGTCAGTCTTTGTGGTGGTATGGTGAGTATCTAAGATGCCATGACTCCTCATGCAAAGAAAATGTTGTCTTTGGTGGGCAGAGTATGAAACCACGCTCTGATAGGAAGGAGAAATTAATTCAATAAAGCTAATTTGGTTAGATTTTTCCTGAAAATTAGCTTCTTCATGTATCCGCTAAACAACTGGCTCTGTTTATGTAGTCGACATGGGCACCAACATATTTAAAAAGGTGGTGGGGGGATGTCCAGATTGAATTTATTTAGGGTAAATGTGCATGGGGTGCACCTTGTAGGGTTCGGGGGTTACATTTTGGGGTATGTGTGAACTGACTGTTTGTTAATGTGAAGCGCTCCTTTATTTTTTTTTCTTTCAATTTGAATATGGGGTTAATTTTCATTCATATGAAAATTTATTTAATTGCTTTTATTGATTTGCAATGATATTTACATGTACCTGATGTACCTGAAATTGCACAAATAATTTTTTTTTAACATGAGAGAGGAAAACCCCCCTGTATTCTAATAAAAAAGAAGGTATTATTGCTTAGATGTAAACTCGGATGTAGTTACATGGCAAGCCTAACAAGACATTAGCATGGTGATTCTAAATTTGATCAGGCTGTGTGCTTGCATACCATTAAGCACAGTTCAAATAAAAGTTAAAAGCTCCCATTTTTACTTCCTCTGACCCTCTGAGTCTGCAGGACATGTACTATTGTACAATGCCACCATCTCTCTCTCTCTCTCCTCAGATTCTTCTGTTCAATTTTTCCTGTCATATACAAGCCGACATGCCATGCCTTCTTTGCCTGAATGCCTATGCTTGTTGTTATGAAGATGTAAAGAAACGGCAGGGCTTGACTGTATTTATGAAAATATGTGACACTCTTTTTCTTCACCATTTCCGATACAACTACAATGTAGCTCTAATATTATTATTTTAGTTATCTAGCTAGCTATGTTCATGGACTTTTGGAGAAATTCTATAATGTAAGGCCTTTGATAGTTTGTGGTAAGCTACAAAAAATGATAAAGTGTTTGAAAAAAAAAAAATATATATCTGTCCTTTTATCAATGTGGACCCAAATTATTAAACAACACTTGTTCTATTCAAGCTGAATTTCATGTTTAGTCATTTGAATGATAATTATAGCACTTCATAAAGAAGTTTTAAAACTGTAATAGGCATTTATTATAAGATGGTTTTAGTGTAATTGTACTTGTTGTATAGGTGTTATTGTAAATTATATAACCGATTACCGCGCTGCAATGGAAGTAGATAGAAATATTAATTGTTTTAAAGAACTCTATTTCCATTTTCATATCGAGTTGACGACCAGGGCTAAGCCTGTAACAATTAGGCCTGTATGCAAGTTTGTCCATGGTGTATATATTCAGGCTTCCTTATAATAGCTGGAGGAAAAGCAACTGATTAATGGTCTAATTTTGCCCAGTAGGGTTCCGGACTTGTCTTGAGTTTAACTTTACAAGTGTTGTCCAGATGTGAGCGGATCAATCATAGAGTTTTACATCTGCAGTTCAAAGGAGTGAAATATTAGTCTGTTCCCATAGACTCCTAGCAATTGCACTTGATAATATGTGCCTTCTATTGATTTTGACAGAAAAGAAACCACAAGTCCCCTATAAATCTTAAAATTTTATAGAATTCATACGTGTGAGAATAGTTGAATTCAGGTTTTTCATATTTTTTCGTATTTGCATCTGAGGCTCTCCCTGGCAATGAATCAGTAGCTTAAAGTGGCAAAGCAATATTAAATTTCATTGATTGAAACTAATGGAAAGGAAGATTTAATAACAAATGAAGTCAAATGCAATTTGTTTTCTGTTAATTGAATATTATCCCTGAAGACAAATTTCTTTTCATTTTGGCTTTTTATATATTTGAACTCCTATCAAAATATATAGGGACCCATTCTGTAAAGACTGTGAAGAGGCCAGATTGAGGTCATGATGGTGCTTGTAGAGTTAGCTTGCTGGAAGCAGCAGCACTATTATGGAGAAACTCTTGTTTTCTTTGATAACAGTCCATATTTACTTTTCTCCAATGATCTCTACAGTACAGTCTATAATAGCCTCCTTGATTCTCTCCACTTGCATCCCTCCCCCTCCCCTAACCCCAATCCGACATACTGTATCAGCCATCAGGGAGGAGATAGAAAATGATCTCTATCAAAAGGTAAATAGATCTGATTCCCTCCATCATACCCTCACCAAGGATAAGGAACCTCCCCTCCCCACCTTGCCTCTCCCCGCGACCGTCTCTCTTACCCCTCCCTACTTCTCCTAGCTGCCCCACCCCTACCATTAACACCCTCCCCAACCTTTGAAATGTCCCCCTATTTCCCTGTCCCCAATAAGATGTACCAACTATCTGAGATTAAGACAATGATGCCCAACTCCTAATAAAACACACCCCTGGCTACACATACTCCTACCCCACACCCCTACCACACACCCCTAACCCACACCCCTGCCCCACATCCCTACCTCACGTCCCTACCTCACACCCCTACCCCACTTCCCCCCTTCCCCACCCAACTCCCTTCATTTTTCTCCCCCATTCTAGATCGGATACAAAATAATGCAAATGTTCTCTTCTACCTATTAAAATCACTACTTTTGGACGAGAGGTAGAAGGTTTCATCTGAAGAAACATAGCAGGACCCTGTGGAAAGTTGGCCAAGGTTAAAGAGCCATATCAGAATTGAAACCAGAGACGTATCCTAGTTTTCTTGCAATTTGCTCAAAATTGGAGCAAACCTTATGAATTGTAATCGGTAAATCGTTGCTTTTATGTTCATACATTGTAGGCCTTACTGCTTAGTCCCTGGAAAGCATCATGTTCAATGTAAAATTACCTTGGAGGGTCCAATTAAAACAAAGCATGATACAGAATTGGGTCCTGTATGTACATGTAGCCCTTACACTGTACATTGGGTCCAGATTTTTTTTCTTTATAAGATATGGATTTTATACAAGCTTTCTTTCAAGGTTTTGACGTTGATACATCTTAACGTGTTGTATCTCAACTATGGTGCATTGTACGATGGAAAGTGCAAGATCATCCAGTAACCCTGCACCCTACAAACAGCTGAAGACAAAGATGCTATTTCAGTTATGTTTTGGTGTGACCTTACCAGATAACATTCAGTACAATAACTCTTTTGTTATCACAACTTTTTTCATGAAGAAGAGTCATTCATTTCAAGTTTATAAAGAGTTATATAAAGGAAGCAGCATTCCAGAAGACAGCCACATTGGGAACATTTATCAGAATAAATGGTCCTCTTTCAATTTCAGAATGCAAGAAGACTGGTGAAAAACTACGAGATTAATTCACAAAATGAAATGTTTTGATATGACGGGATTAAATATAAACAAACAAGTTATTTGTTAGGTATCTTGCTTTAGAGTCATGAGTTAACATTGAAACCTGTTGGTTCCACATGTAGGCCCCTGTGTGTATACATGTGTACCTCTACCATTCTGCGTGATGTACTATGAACAGAGTTCATAGTTGTCCCTGTCTACATCATAATTCTAAATCATGAATATGGTTATAAAAGTATTTCATGTGTATATGGAAATGTATCTGTTGGGTCTGCATCGGTCCGTCTGTCGCAGCTGCTCAACTTGCATGGATGCGTAACTACACTTGCCAGCTAGTACCAACCACCGACAGACCTGTCGACCACCCCTCGTCTTGGTCTACCCAGGGTTCCCAGGCTCTCATGAGGTCAAAGGTCGATTTCATGTCAATTCCACTCTCTCTCGTCTGTCTCTGTTTGGGAGATACAAAGAATGAGTCATGGTGGGTGTGACGTCATGGATTAATGGAGGATAGGCGAATTGAAACAGAGAGAAAGAAGGGATGATTTCAGGACAGGAAATTTGAAAAACCAATCAGGATGTTTAGATAATTCACATGTAGGCCATGACAATTATTTCAGCTAATGATCGATAACCTGTGAATTACCCTCCTTAAAAAAAAATGGATTACAAATGTACTAATTTACCATATGATACTCGCAATTCCCTGGTACAAAGATTCATGTTGCGTTGATTAAATAAATTGTCAGTTCCATAATGTAACTATTTTAATGCATATTGTATCCTCTTCATATGATTTTTGAAATACAATTAGAGTGTGTATTTTGATGATTAACTGAGAATTTTTGCATTGGTGTTGAAGGAACACGAGATAAAAGTTGAAAACATGTCAAAATCTACTGTATTGCATATTTACTGTTTTAACGGTACATCATGAAACTTTCATGTTTCAATGAACTTTTCATGTAGGAAAATTGAAATGGATCACATTACTTCAAGTGACCTTTAGAAAGTGTAAAATGGCATTTTGTAAATTTCCTCCATCCTTCCTTTCATGTCCTTCCGATTCCCTTGTTCTCCTCAAGGGAAACAATACTGAAATTTAAATGATCTACCTAAATGAAGTTTTGCTGACCTTGACTTTGAAATTGGTACTGTGTATCTACCCCCTTTTCACTTCTCCTTATCCCCCACCCTGAATCCAATTAATGTACATCTAGCCTACAAACTTTTAGATTTTAATCCTTTTTAGGCACGAGCCCTAGTTTTGTCAATCAGTGTACAATTTAAGAAAAGAAGGAAAAAATGTTCGGGGACCCTTGAAAAGAAAAGGATGTACATGTAGGCAATACTGTTTCTTGTAAAATGGATGAAAACAAGGGGACACCATCCCCCTATCATTATCAGCTACATGTAGTTGGATGCCTCTAAATGAATGCCTCAGAATGGATGCCTTGATCTGAATGGATGCCTCTTTCCAGGGACAGCTAGCTCCATAGACTGGATGGGAAGGAAGTAACTTACCATCGGATGTCAATTGCTCTCATATTTAAGCACAGATTGGGAATATTTCCTGTTTTAGATGATGATGATGGCCGCTTCAAGTTTGAAGTTGAGTGGAAGGTCAGGTATTGACAGGTGGGAAAGTTTAAGGTTGTCTTCGTTATGTTCTTGAAAACAATGTTGGTAGTACCTTGGAAGTTCAGGAACACTACTCTCACATTTTAGAGTTCCAAATATATCCTATTGTATTGGAAGAATAAAAGAATGCTTAAACTGATAATTACTGAAGACAATTATTCAAGCTTACAGACAAGATTTATATCCGACGATATTCTAGAACTATTGATGCTCTTGAGGTTTTGTGTACATGTAAACGATCTTTATCAGATTGTATGATATTTTTGGTTCTATTTTGCTTGGTTTCAGTTCATGCCTTCTGTATCTCACCAGCTCCACATTTCTATGCTGGATATTTTTAGCAAACAATGTGGATAATTCTGAGCAAATTTTCAGCATTTTTTCTCTCTGAACTACATGTATTACCATGGGAACGTTTCTATCATTTTTGTATCCTTCCAGTTGTGTCTGTGATCATTTAGAATTGGATCAACAATGGGAGGAATTTTGTACTTGTCGTCAACAAGGGTTCCATTCTGAAGTTGGTTTACATTGTTATTATCATGTGATCCAATGTTACTATGATCCTCTACAGCAATGTTACACCATGAACCTGTTTCTTTGGAAGAAAATAAAAGATAAGAGACGGAACTAAATCTTGTTCTCAGAAGTATGTAGTGATTTTGATATAAAACATTTACGTCCACCACTATTCCATCTGAACATAAACCTTTACATGTAGAGATTCTCTGTAGATTAGTGAACCAGATGAGATGAATATTGGCCATTTTGAAAGGTTGATGGTCTCATAAGTCAACATTCTCTACATATATTTTACTTTTTTATTTGACTTAAAGGCGATCCTGCACGAGCATCGCTAAGCTAAAACGAGGACTGAAGATGCGATCTGTGTGTAAGCCGCCATTGTTCCCCGAAGTATTCGCGAAGAGCATGACCTAATTTGCATACAGTTTTATGCAAACACACGCCAGCCAATCGCGATCGCGCTGTACATGTGAGTCCGATTAGCGTACAAGCGTGTGTGTGTGTGTGTATGTATAGAGCACTGTATCAGTGTTCGGATCTTGATATGTATATGCATCGCTACCTTCTCGCTTGCACAGGCGGGGACAAGCTGTTAGCAGTCGAATCAAAGCCGATAACAAATTGGCTCATGACTTCGGCAATCGTTCGGGCGTTCTAGCTTTCGGTTTTTGGACCACTACGTAAGAGTCGCACATCGTTGGTATGAATGGGCAGCTTGCAAAGTCTGTTACCGCGTACGTATTTTGAACTCCCTCTACACTATGAGGAACGTGCATCTTTAAATTTGGTTTTGAAGCAGTTTATTGGTGGTATGATATGATATCTAAAATCTCTGCTATAACTGGTAACCAAACCATTCAAGCTAACACACATCGCTTCACAGTCCACCGGCAGCGCTTTCGAAATCGCTCGTTTTTATACAACTCGTATTCATGAGTTTGTGTGTTTGAATACGTAATGAGCAGCTTGTACCCCTGTCTTTGTGCGGTTATAATTCTACATAGAAATGACTATTTGACATGAAATTTTCGGCATTAACATTATCATACTATCAAAATATATATTCCTTAATAAGAAAGAAAATATGTCTTTCAAAATAGTAGAAATTGTTGGATGTATTTTGCGTTAAAATCCGTTTGGGAATTTTTTGAATAACTAGCCCCAAATACGCTTTATTTTCAATGATTCGACGAGAAAATAGGTTCATAATCTTCAGCAACTCTTCAGTTTTCCAAAAATACACCAAACATGGTATTTCAAGATTTATACCAGTCAGGAGCTAGCTAAATGTGCAGCAAATACAAAATTGCGTCAATAACTGCGATCTAATTGGCTGGTCTGATTTTGAGTGTGATTTGATTGGCTGATGCGAATCTCACCATGCACCAAAGGTCACTGAGGGGTCAGGTAACGGCTCCCACGTGTTTCAAACAGTGGCGTATTTAGGGTCAAGTGCGCCCGGGGCAATTGTTGAACTTTGCGCCCCCCCCCCCCGGTCTACTCCAATTTTGCTCAACGATTTGTTTTAGTTTATTGTACCAGTGGCTCATATACATGTCCCCAGACCTGGGGATGATTTGCTGTCCATACATACATGTAGCTTATCAATTGTTTTTTATTTCCTCTCAAATATTTTAATTTAATGCGAGCGCGAAGCGCGAGCGGAAAATTTGAGTTCGTGCATTACTCGAATCTTGCATTTAAAATCATTGATACAGATTTCGTTATCAACGAAGGTACAATAATAATAAAAAAATGCCTTACCTTCAGGGTGTCAAAAGGCCTATTGCACAAAATGTTTTGGGAATTGTAGACCTATGCATCGGATTCGTTTTTTTTTAGTAGGAAAATAATAATTTTAAACCTTTTTTGTTGGTCCTCCTCAAATGATTTTGAAACATATAATATAATGCGAGCGCGAAGCGCGAGCGAAAAATTCTAGAGCTCTGAACTTGAATGAACTTTGCAAGGAACAGGTCTTGAGACCGAATGGTCATAAAATACGGAAACAAAGACAATTGACAATGAAGAACAAAAAGGGAATAATTACGCAGCGAGAAAAAGTATGGACAAAAAAAAAAAATCCTTTTACTTAGAGGGACCTTCATGTTTATCTGAAGCGGGGAGGGGGGGGGGCAAATTGATCATGAAATTTGAGGTGCCATATTGATCTTAAACTATTTAAAGGGACTCTAAATTAAATTGAAACTCAGGGGATGTCAAATTGGTCTTAAAATAGGATTAGGAGTGTAGGCTACACACCAGGGCACACAATTGATCTTAACATTTATAAAAGGACGCTAAATTGAAGTTAAGGGCGCCGATTTGATCTTTAATATACAGGGGGCGCAAAATTGACCCGAAACTAAGATAGAAGGTACTAAACCTAAAAAAATTATTAGAAACTTTGGGCGCCAAAAGTTAAACTTAGTGGTGCTATGTAGGGGGCGCCAAAATTAATAATGGAGGAAACATGACCCCAATATCGACTGAGGATCACCGATCTCCTTTTTCTTCCTCTTCTTCTTCTTTCCTTTCTTTTTCTTCTTCTTTTTTTTTTTTTTCCTTTCCTTTTTTGCGCCCCTTGAAGCTCGCCCGGGGCACGTGCCCCCCTTGCCCCCCCCTAGATACGCCACTGGTTTCAAAATCCCCGCTCGCATCAATCCTTGATTCAAGCAGCCAATCAGTAAGCCGCATTTTCTGTATTTTGGACTTGCTTTATATTTTGCTAGCTCCTGACTGGTATAAAAAGTAAAGGATTAAAGTTACTACGTTTTGAAGCTAAGATTTCATTCTTTCCAAATATGTAATTTTCTTTTGGAATTATGCAAAAATAACTACTTTTCTTTGTCACTTATACCGAACTGAATATAGTTTTTGTTCCATATCTTTCACCAATACTTTTACAATATTCAGATATGATAAAATACCATAAAATGTGCATGATAGGTAGGTTTAGAATTTCTTCTTCTGAATATGTTAGAATCAGGAAATTCCGTTCACAAAATCAAAATCTACAAGAGTTGCAAAATCTCAGTTTTAGCCCGCACAGGCGGCACAAGCCCGCAGAGTGCAGATAGAGGACTGAAATAGTTGTATAAATTTCGCACTCTTGGCTTATTATAGCTCACGCTGCCCTTGGACTGTTCATTCTCTGCTTTGGTTTGATCTCAAATCATCAACCAAGCATCATGTCTGGAAGAGGAAAAATTGGAGCAAGTCAAAATCTTGTTCATCCATTCTACCTATTCTCAGGATGGAGGGGGTTAATTATGAACTCTGCAAAGAAAAATGGAGCAGAGGGAATATTAGTTTTCTCTCTCTTGGGCAGGGATTAAAGTTTGATTCAAGATTTACCTGTCAACAGCTTCTTATTTTTGCAGTTACAAGTCCTAATATGGACAAAAATATCCACCAGACAAAACATGGTAATCCTACCATTTTCACAATTTTTACACTACACTTTATCTTGATGCTGCTGAATGGGTTTGAACACAATGAATTCCAGTGTCAGTGTAACAAATATGCTTTATTGAAATGGGGACAAATATTTTCAGGTTGTGATAAAAATTATTAGATTATGAGTGATGTTTGTTGAATTCATATTTAATTACGAGGATGTGCTGTAAAAAAAAATGTACTTGTTTATATTGTATGTCTTTTGAATTGTGTGTGAATGTAGGATCAGAATGATATCTCCTGGAACTTTGCATCCAGTGGAAAATGTGATAATGCAACTATAGTATGATGAACTGGCTCATGAAAGTTATTCGCAACATTAGCGAGGTCCCCACTTATGAGTTGCTGGTTTCTGCAAGACATTTTTCCAATTAGTCCAAGGGAAAATAATCAGGATCAGGAAGCTGTACTGTGGCAGAAATAATTGTGTTTAGTTTGAAGTTAATTGTCTTTCATCAAGCCCCAGTAGTCACATTTATTTCTGTTCTTGTCTGATTGGATTCGGGTGTTCAGATTACAGGGGCCAAGTATATCCCCATCATGTGCTTCTGGTATTGAAATGGTCATATTTAATCGTGAGTGACACGACATTTGGACTATTAGAAGGCCACATATCTTCGCACTTGTAGGTTATGAATGGATCATGACTACCATATTATGTATAATGTAGGAGTGGCATGTGTCATTACCAGTTGGATTTGAATTTTACAATTAGTACTGGAAATTATGATTAAAAAACAGTGCGTGAGTGACACGACAAAAAAAAGACATGGGTTTCTGACCATGATTGGTTATGGTTGGATTTGTGCCCAAGTAGATCTCTAAGAGTACCATAAGTGCTGGTATATGTACATGAATAGTGTACCTCTCTGACATTTATTGTCCTTATCAATAATTCCCTCTCTTTGGAAAATGGTCCACTTCTATATGTCGTGAGTGACACGACATCCAAAACGTGAGTGACACGACCAGTGCCTTAAATTCAACATTTCAAGTAAATAACTAGATCCAAATTACCTGTGTTTTTATGCCATGTTAGAGTAGATCATGAAAATTACTTTAAGCAAAAAAAATCAGACAAAAGTGACTAGTATTAAGAATAAGAGGCATTTAAAGCACCATAGTCCCATACGTGTAAATTCCTGTTTGCTCAATTATTCAGCGTAAGAAAGCTGGATCACTTAATGTTTGAACTTAAATAATTGGTTGTATTGTAAAGAAGCCTTTGTGTTGATTTCAGATCCTAATTTGCATTTTCAAAGGCACAGCACCACATTGAAATTTCAGCTGAATGTCCCACTTAAATTAAATATGACCAATTATCAATTCTAGGTGTGAAAGGGGTAGGGGGTTTATGAATATTTTGGTTAATTATTATCCAATATTTTGCTCTTCACTTTCAAGTTTTATGTTTATCATCTTAAAGCCTATTTAAAATTACTTTGTGAGCCCTTCTCAGGGGTCGCAGAACGTTTTTGAATGTTGAGGGGTGAGGCGAAAGTGAGGGTGGGGGCTGATGAGGCTAGTAGTCACAAATCTATGGTTATTCTTGCGTTTTTGTACACGATTGCTGGGAACAACAATGTGGAGGGGGCTGCAGCCCCCTGGCACCATGGCCCCTGCCTCTCTTTCCTTTGTTTAATGACAATGCCTTGATATGATATACATGACAGTGTACATGAAAAATATATGAATAAAATTATGTAGTGGATAAGAAGTTTCTTTTGTGGACATACATGTATGTCTAGAATATTTCACAAAAAATGTTATTGCATATGAAATGGAGGCATCCTCTTGCATCTTCAGTATAATGTGTTTTTTGTTTTAATTTTGTTTCCTTTAAATCCTCCCTAATATGCTTAGTTAGTTTCTACATCCCATATGTGTAACGCTGGAGGCCAAACTAACTTCCATCCATGCAGAAAATATGATTTGTTGAATATTGCATCGTCATGTTACTGTGAGGCTTAGGGAATGGAGACTGGGAGTCTCAGCCGGGACTGGAGCCGCCCATCTCTTGGCCTGATGGGGTTTTGTTGTCTCTTCAAAGAGATGATGAACGAAGGATTTGGTTGATTATTCTGTCTAGGTCAAGAAGCCAGCTTACTCTGTGTATAGTCTATACCTTGGCTTAGCTAGAGATCCTCCCATTTACTATCTATCATCTGGATCGTCTTATGTCCTGCTCAGTAACCTTCCTTTCAACTCAAAGAACACCGGTGTCCATCGACCTTACAGCGGCATGTAGCCTCACATGCTGTAAGTCCTCTGATAATATTTTGAGCGTATTGCCTGAGAGAGCTGTAATGTTCATCAAAACATTTGAACCTCTTTCTGGAAACCAATGATTTGTCTCTTTAGTTCACACTTTGAGGAGTGTTTACAATAATTGAAGAAAAAAAAAAGAAAAAAGAAATTTGAACATGAACTGAAATTACAGAATAGATATAATCATTGTTATCAAAATCCATATCACAATTGTTTGCATTCTGACTCCATAATGTAAAGGGTGTATATATATGTTTATTTTCAGTATACATGTAGCTTTTTTTGAGCAAAGATTTATCCAAATTGATATTTAAATCAAGATTGAGGCTTTTGAGTATGCCGTTTAGAAATCAATTTGAAACTCAATCTGGATTTAAAACCCTCAGAGGCAAATGCTGTTACAATTCTGAAAAAAGGCTTAAAGCAACAATTATTTCACACATTTGATAGTTGAATTATAGGTCAATAAATGTCAAAATATTTTACAATCTAAATTCATATCAATTCGCTGTTTTCCTGGGCGATTATGGCAAACTTTTGGTACTGGAACTACAATAAAAGCTTGTTCAAGAGTTTTCATTGGTAATAAAAGCCAGGTGAAAAAATTTACAGGAGAAAAGAGCAGAAGACGGTGAAGTGGGAAAGTTTTTTTTTCTTTTGAAGTGACCGCTCAGGTTATTGTGAGGAGTGGGACAGAGCACATGTCGGCAGGCCTCTGGCTTCACTTCACATTTTATCAAGCTTAATGTTTGCTGATCTGACAATGCATGTTATTGTAAATCTTTTGTCATTGAGCGCAGTGAGTAATCTTACACTGGATATCACTGAAGGGTATTGACACAAATGTGATGCTTATGTACACACTCTCTCTCCCGACAAATCGGAATAGAATTCTGACTCCTAGCTCATTTAGGATCTTCCCAGACACCTTTGCAAAAATATAGCCGCACCCCTGGAGTAGAATTAATGACATGTGTAATGTGATATTATTGTCGGCATATGTCGGTGTTTGGAACTAGGAAGTCCTAATGAAAAGATCTGAGGATATCTCATCATTGACACCCAATTTAATGTTTCACACTTCATGACTTTTGATTGCATTTTTGACAGATTTCCTTATTCTTTTTTGTTGAGAATATGAAGGGAATGGAAATGTATTTTCCTAAATTACAACTCGTTACATCAATATAAATTTTATTTACGTATCATTATTTGCACATGTAGTGGAGCATATAGTAGCCTTCTGTGTGTTTGGCATAATGTTATTGCCCTATATTATTCTCTGTGGGTGCTCCATCTTTATCTATTTCGTATTTTATTGAGGCAGTATCTATAGGTTTAATAAGTCTACCATCTAAAAGATTAAAAAAGGAATAATCAATTTCCCTAAGATATCAAAATATTAACCATGCTTTTAAAAGAATGCTTTATAAGAGTGTCTCTGTCTATAAGTTGTAGAAAGAAAATATTTAATGAGATGATTAAAAAGAAAATAATTATCTTCCAACCCTTATTTTCTCCTGCAGTTTGGTCTGTTTCACACTCACAATGGCACCCAGTTCTACATAGAGCCGGAGGGTGGGATCGCCCGTGAGGCAGAGGAGACCAATACCACACCTCACATCGTCTACAGCAGTGGACCCCCATCACCACACCCCAGCAGCACCCCTAGCCCTGCAGGTGGCTGCGGAGTCACAGGTAGGTCAAACCAACAAGACTTTGAACTTTATGTTTAAGCGATACCGGTAGTCTGCTGAGAAAATGATGTATGATTTTCCATTTATGAAATCTTGGTGATGTTGATGACAACTATGGTGCATGATATGTAATTGTTGATGTGATTGTGAAAATAGAATTAAAATAAATTTGCGGTGTTAGATTAAGGAGGCATAGATGTCATATAAGTTAAGATGGAAGTGATGGACAGAATAAGAACGATTATCCTGAACAGTGTAATAATATTTGAAAAACAACTTGTCGTTTGCTCTCTTGTCAAAGGAGACTTGTGATGACTGCACAACAGTCTACTTGGAGCAATTGCAAATGGTTTTATTGCTTGCACATCCAAGCAACTGTTTCGTTCACAAAGTTCAACTTTCGGTAGCGCTGTTGACCTCTTCAATCATAGGTCTATGTGATTTCATGGATTTGGTGGCAAGAAGTCTTCAAAGCTGCTACTTTGTTTCTAGGGAAACCTTGTAATCCTCGCTATCCTGCAACACTCATCCATCAGCTTGCCTTATGTATGATGTGACTCATCTCACACACTCTTGTCAAGTCGGGAATGAAAGGCGTCAGGTTGTAGGCTGCTACCTTGAAGATAAATTTAGATTCTTCTCTCTCTCTCTAATCCCAGCTCAATAATCCTTCACCCCTATCTTTAGCAAGGGGCTTCTAATATCTTTGGGGGAATCGCAACAGTTCCACTTGCACAATTAAATAAGGACAAACATAATTTCAAGTTGTCCTTTGAACTAGATGTCTGGGTGGGGAAAATATCTGGAGTATTGGGCAGTTCGGGAATTAGAATTAAAAAAAAAAAAAAACCCTCACACTAGGCACCATGTTCAGGTTACTTTTCTCTTCTAACCAGGTACCATTTGCCCTCACCGAATCCTCAGTTGGGACGGAGCGTGTTCTATTACACCAAAGCCTTTTGAACATCAGACTTAGCACTAAATCGGGTTACCGCCTTCAAGTCCAGTGTGATGCAAAAAGCCTAGGAGGCTTCCCCCTACACTCCTTCCTTTTTATATCTTCAATAGAAAACTTTTGTGTTAGACATGGTTCATTTGATTAGGTGAATTGGATGGAAAATCTTCTTTCTGGTCGTTACCAAATAAGATTTAGCTTGTTATCTCCAGTCCTTGGAATCTTTTTGGATGGTTCATGGATCTTAGGACAGCTCTTTATGAAAAAAAGGTGCAAAATGTAGGCCCTGCCTTTGTAATTGAGTCCTGTGCATGATATATATTTATCTTATTGTATCGAGAAGGTGAAGGGGAACGGGGGAAAGTATTTAGGCCAGCAAGATACCTCTGAGTGCAAATAGATCAATAAGAAGGCCATTGTTCAAAAAGTCTTTGGAAAATCAATTGCACTTTAGAGGCCATGAAAGAATGTACAGTACACCTGTAATGTAATGTATGAGTTAATAATATAGTTGTTTCAACAAATCAATACAATTGATCCTTTTCTTTTCTTTCTCAAAAACTAGATGTATACTCTAAGGTCGTGAGTAGAAGGTGATACCTAGCTGCTCAATTGCAGTTTAGTGAGTGAATTGGATTGAAGTTGACCTAGCAAATTAACCCATTGAACCTATTCTAACAGCATCGATTGAAGAATTCTGACCGTTCAAAGGGCTTTCAAAGAGTTTTTTCTCGCTTCCCTGCGGAGATTTTGATATCTATTTCTCCAATTCCTTCCCTAGTACTCCATCTACCTAAAGCTTCTCTACGGGGCACTGTTGAATGCTTTTGAGCGAAATTGTTAACGTTACGAGCTAATTAATAGATTGCATCAAATGTGTATTGTAGAGCTGAAATTGATCTGATACTCCCCTCTGGGTAACGCTACTTTAATATAGATCCAATCCGATCAAGCATTAAGTTTGTCTTTTTTAACAGTTACAGGATATAATTCGTGTAGATTCCATCCATTTTTTTAGGGTGGGGGGGGGGGTTGTCTTTTATCATTTTCTAAATATCAAAAAGGAAATTTACGTAAGATATTTTTTTTCTTCAGTAATTGATATTGTTATTAAAGTGAAACTAATTAACTTTGAATAATTTGATGCAAATGAAAAGCATTTAAAATAGATTTCATAGTGATCGCATCATTTTTATGAATGGTTATTTGGCTTGAAATGTACTATTTTGATCTTTTTATATGATTGCATATGATGTATAATCTGTAAAAGCCTTTAATCTATTGTGCAATGCAATTTTCTTTCAAAGCAATTTGTTGATTGATTACATATTACATGACTTTTGACTCTTGTGCTTTATTAATCCAGCCAATAAAATTGCAATTATAGGTCCTATTCTTCCCTTTAGTGGTTACCCCCTACTTATTTTTATCTATCTATAAAAAGGAAATTTTTAACTATAATTGATAAAACATATTGCCAATAAAAGTATTAAATGGAAATCATCTCTAAAATACACTGCAGTATTATGGGAGTTTATTGTATTAAATAAAAGAGATAAATCAGTTTGATTAGCGGATATGAGTTAATTATAGTTGTCTGTGAGAGTCTAAGGATGGTGGTTACCGATGGACTCAGGGTAGGCTATTGTGCTTCATCAAAGCTTTACAAACAACCATTCAAAGGCACAGGAAATGCAAATGACTTTTTCTCAATCGCAAATTGATATGTTTCTAAATACCCATTCTATCATTAAAGCGTTCCCTAGGGACAAGAAATTCAACACAATTGGGGTAGGGTTCCACAGGTGAAGCTTTACACAGTCTTACCCGTATTTTGGTTGGCTAGACCGCAGAATTTCGTTTGCCCCTTTACCCTGGTTTGGGTTTTTTACCGTTTAAAATGACAGGCTATATCTTGCTCCCAGGTCACTACTTCACCTCAGTGGGTATACAGTACAACACAGGCTTTGTCATACAGTGCGTGCTCCATACAAAGCAAAGTCTTCAAGCTTGGGGTTCCAGCTACAATGCGCTGAAAGCACCAAAGATAACACTTGCATCCGGTGGTAGTTAAAAAAAAAAAGGAAAGAAAAAGAAGAAAAATTAGGGAAATTTCATGTGCAATGATCTTAGAGGTCTATGTAATAACAGTAAATATGTACAATCATCAAGGTGAAATCAAGAGCAGGTCTTAGAGAAATTCTTCAAAGACAAAGATAAGGTCTTCAAATTTGCAATTTGTACCCCCAAAATTTGTAGCAAAATTGCAATATCATTGGATTTACTATTAAAGCACTTCCCTCTGGACCAATAACTACAATATACATTCAATTTCTCATTGCATCAAGTGGTCTTTTCTCAATTCAGCTGGGTAGTAAGGATTAGAATTGATATATTTCTGTAAAAGCTGGTACCGTCCCGTTCAGAGCTGTAAGGCCTGCTCCGTAAGGGAGCCCTGCAAAGAATGTTTCCATTCTAATTGATTAGGGCTTTTATCCGTCCAATGGGCACCAGCCAGAAGGATAGAAATGAACCGTGAAATTAAGAAATGCTTGAAAGATTCTTGGTCAAAGCTGAGGACATAGGTCAAACTCAGACGACCAACTCGGCCGCTTTCTCTTGTAAGGAACCAGCAAGGATAATTCTTCTGTCTTGGCAATTTCACTTTTTACATTCCTTAATAAAAAAATTGTATATTTGCACTAAAAATTATTGTAATTCTGGGCCATTTCAAATGCTAGTAAAGGTCTACAGAGATGGTCTGATTCTGTAAGCTTCGGGCACATGTGTATTGAATAAAATCAACATTTTTTTTAATGCAAGAGAATTTTGCTCTGATATATCAATAAACAAATCAAACAATACATTGTCAGTTTGTACCATCCCTGTTTTTTGTTTATAAACAAAAGGTTGTGGGCATGCACCCATACCCTCACTGTCTCTCAGTTTTGCCGCTCCTAACTTTTATCACCCCTCTAAAAACCATGGGAACTCCTACTAGATTATTATTGACTGTCTTGCACAAACTGTTGGTTTGTACTCACCCCAGTGAATCCACTCTATATTCTTGTAGATGCCGCTCTACCGTGATGGCTTGGCCAGGAAAAAAAATTTAGAAAGAGAAAAATGTAGGGCTAGGTTACTTGTCTGTCATGCTGGGGATGGTGTTTAAATCAAAGGCCTATTTGTTGACATCAAATCTGTATAGATTTTCTCCTTGTCTTCTCATGCCTACCGATATGTAGAGCTCTCCATTTCTCTGTTCTCTTTATTCTCTCTGGCTCTCTCCATCTTCAGGGAGCTTTTCTGTGTTTCCTTGCTCGCTCGCTCACTCTCTTGCCTTTCTCTCTGTCGACGTTCTTGCTATCACATTTAACCTTCCTCACTTCTTCTCAACGTTGTTCTACTCTCTTTGGATTTTGGAAAAATACTGCAAACTGAGTGAGTGAGACTTGATTTCATTCTGAATGGCAAATAAGATCTAAGAGTGCTGCAAAACTGCAAATTCAATGACTGATTTGTAAAGCAACACCATTCAAAGAGAGTCATTTTCAATAGGCTTGGCTCAGCATACTCTATAATATCCCTTAAATACATAATTGATAAGATTAATATTTTCAAAGATTGGAAAATGAGCCTTTGATATAGGCCTATAGTGTTTACAGGAATGTCCAGAACTGACATTTTCGTGTATGCTAAAAGTTGGAAAGGTATTTGCCCCAGTTACCTTTGTATACAAAATCACAATGTAAATAAAAACCAATAGGGGTTGGTGCGAGATCACCAATACATCAGCATTACTCGTGGGACTATTGACAGACCACTACACACCTGGTAGAGACTGCTGAAAATTCAGCAGTTGCAGATATATACTTCAGACAGGAGCATATTATCTGCAGAGAGGGATATCAGCAGAGGGGGATATTACACCTCAAATAATTTGACACGTCGCTGACATCCTTTTGGTTCAGGTTGTTCATAATCTGCACACCTGTATTGCAGACCACTGAAATAGTGTGCAAGGTCAAGGCTAGATATTTCTCAAAGCAGCGAAGACATGTTTGATTTGCAATTGAGTAGGGTCAAACTACTTCCACAGATAAGATCCTTTTCTTTCCATTTTGTCCTACCTCTTCTAAATCTTCAAATTGACACTTTAAATGTAGATAACAGAGTCGTAAATATATTAAATTGGTTAGCATAAGTAGGTATTTAGCAGAGAGCTGTTCCTAAATTACAGGTGTGGCAAAGAGAAGTAATTAAGTAGCAATCAAATTTGTGAAATCTTTCATGAACCTAAAGTTAAGCCCCTTTCCAGATTGGCACTCAAACAAGGGATGTCCTCCGGAGGTTACCCTTTGTTCACCCCTTGTTGCCTCTATCTGAAAGTAACCAGAAAAAGACCTCCGGGTGCACACGGCACGAACACAGCGCGAACTCGAGGTAAAATTCACGCTAGACGTTCTAAGGTGTGTCTGGAGCGTCATCCAGTATTAATCCTGTGTCTACCCTCGTTTATCGGCGATTTGAATTGCTCGGCACGTACACGGAGTGAATTCCGGAACCGGAAGTACGGGTTTGTGTTAATTTGCGCGCGCTATAGAGGTCCATGCTTAGAAATTATGCGATGCACTTTGCACGATAGGCCGCATGCCGATTATCCTCGAAAAGATTTCAATTTGCGGAAGAAAATTGATACACTTTATAGATTTATGACATTAAATGAACATAATGTCTTTCTATAAATATTACAAATTTATTTTAATATATTTAAATTGAAAATAAATAGTAAAAAAAGAAGTTTGTTTAAATAATATGTGAACATTAAAATTTTTTTTGAGAGGCCTCCTACCGGGGATTTCCGCTTTTCACTGTACGCATATGCATGTTGTTTCGATCTCGGATTTCGTATGTGTTTAATTACGTTCGTAATATTGTCGTCTGTAAACCCGATTTGCCGGTGTTGTCAAGGAAACGTACCTCGAACTCGTACCGCGAGACGAAACACACACCGAGCGCACCTTCGTTTGAGTTTTGATCTAAAAGGGTGGCTCGATGTTACCCCGTGTTTTGACAAGGATCACGCTCCGTGTTCGTCCTAGAAGAAGTCTGGGACGTCCTCCGGAGGTCGTTCCGTGTATGACAATCTAAAAGGGGCTTTACATTGCTGAGAAAATTTTGGGTGCTTTGTTTAAATTGAAAGAGAAAATTCATGTGTATACTTCAATAACGGCCTTCCGGATCTCAACAATTTATTGCAATGTATTAATTTACAGCATGCAATGTAGATTGGATTTTGCATTGTATCAATGACAATTTATATTTCAACCTGCATGCCTGAATGAATGATCTTTTTATTGCTGTGGAAGTTATTCAGGATATAAACAATTCTGGCCAATAAAAATTGAATTGGATATTCCTCGAGTTGAGATACAAGACATTGAACGTAAGAGTTCAGTCAACTGAATCTACTTTGTAAGAAGTGCTTGCCTAAAATTGCGGATCAATACACTTTACAATTCAGTAGTTTATTTTTTTTTTAATGAATACTTATGGTCTATGCACTCTTTGTTTTCTATAGGTGCTGTGGAGTTTTTACAGCCTTTCCAAATCCAATATTAGTTTAAATGTGTTATTAGTTGAAGACTGTTACCTTTTCTATTCATACTGTAAACTGTTCATGACAGGCTTACATGTGTGTTTAATAGGATCATGGATGGGGAGGCTCGTTTCAAGACCATTGCCTGAGGTTTATTTTAAGCGCACACTGTCTTTCATCTTAGAAAACAATATAATTGGCCAAGTTCTTGAATTAAAATAAATCTGATATCTATATGAATAAGAAAGGTATACTCAGCTCTCCATCCAGCTGTAACTGTAAAGCTGCAAATAATATCGAAAATCAGCTTCTAATTTGCAAGATAAGGGAAAGCTGCAGGAGTTCTGCCATTATATGAAACAAACGGCACTTACTATCATTGTCTTTTGGTCTAAAAGTTGAGTGTTTCACTTCAAGACGCCAACACCCAGAGACCACAGGTGCGTGAATCAGGTCACAAGAAGTGTATAAATCTAGTTTCGTGTAACTTTGTTGGCCAATAGTAAGCCAAAAGTTTTAGACTAAATTGAGAAATAATTACCGGTAATTACCCTGTTTTAAAATTGGCAATTATTGGCCGAGGGATAGATATTCATTACAAAAGGGATAGTGTATAGTACAAACTTGCTTGTTGTAAGTGAACTCATTTTAAGTTTTAAGTTTGATGTTGTTGAGGGCTAAATAGGGTCAGAAAATGGTGATCAAGTGGCAGGTCCAGCACAGGTGTGAATTTAGTCATTAATTGAACGACCTGCCTTTATACGCTTTGTGTGGGATCAAAGGCCGTTCGAACTTCAATCTCGCAAGCCTCTATTATTGCATTTACAAACAGTGATTGTGTGTACATTACTGCTTGTCTCAAGTATATTTGGCCCAAGCAGGGGCCAGTTTGGCTACTTTCATACTCGGGAATACTCCTCAGGTCTGGGTCGGGATTAAATCAAACAATATCTTGCAGGAATCATGTATGGTCGCTTGTAACTTGAGCACTCATTTATACTCCTGTGGGAAATCTTAAATTGACTCATGCTTTCATGTCTGCCTCCTTATGAAGTTTGTTATTACTTCTTGGATTAACAAAAATTATTTTTGACTATTAGAAAGAAAATAGAAATAGTTAGGCCCTACGGGAATAAGAAGTATTTTTTTTGGTATTACATCTATGGAGAGAAAATTATTCATGTTGCTGCAGTCATAATCTCCATTAAAACAGAACTAAGACTTTGTTTTAAATGCTAATTGGAGTACAGCTTTATTATTTATACTGGTGAAAAAAAAAAATCATTAATTTTGCTATATTTATTAAATACTGCATATAAAGTAACCGAACAAGACTGGTTTAAATTGCAAATGTAAGTAGGGCTTTTTACTGTGGTTGCCTACCAATCAATGTCCAATTTCAAATTTATACGCCAACATGATCATGATACAAAATGCAATTACAAAAACGCTGATATAAAGAAAAACAAAGAGGGTGTTCATGTCCCCCATCCCCGGTCGTAAAGTAAACGTGTTTCAAATCTCAATTTAAATTTAACGCCGAAAAAGATGCGTTTACAAACACCAATCAGCTTCAATTTACGACCTTGAGCATCGCGATTGCAACGAAATGCGACATTGAACAGGATTGAGTTTCAAACGTGTTTAAATGTGCTCTCGCAATGGAAGCTTCCGGTGCAATTGAAAAAAAGGAAGAAGATATTTGTTTTTTGAGAGTGGGGAATTTAAAGACGATCGACGTATAAACACGTTTAAATTTTGGACACTGAACGGTGCACCGTTGATCGCGTTGTGTTTGAGTTTTGTGATTCGTTTTGTATCATGATTCATGTTGGCGTATAAATTTGAAAATGGACATTGAACACACTCTAATACCCCATTCACAGTGCCTCAAACCACCGCTACAGTCGCGGGACTGTCCCCGACTGTAGCGGTGTTGCCTTTAGTGTGAATGCTCGGACCCGCTATAAACTATCCCGGGATAACCTCGACCCGCTATAACACCGCGATAAACTATCGCCGCTCAAACCATAGTAACAGCACCGGGACAGTCCGCGACTGTCGCGGAGTGCCTTCAGTGTGAAGGCACTCCCTACAGCACCGGGATAAAAAACAATGAAATACATAAAATTTCCAGAAAGAGAATGAAAGAAGGATAAAACACGGAAATACATAAGAAAATGATAGAAATAAAAAGGAAGAAGTGGAAACAAAGAAATACATAAGAATGATAGAAAAGAAAAGGAAAAAAGGAGAAAAACAAAGAAATACAAAGAAATGATAGAAAAGAAGAGGAAAGAAGGAATTTACAAAGAAATACATAAAGGAAAGATAGAAAAGAAAAGGAAAGAAGGAGAAAACAAAGAAATACATAAGAAATGATAAGAAGAAAAGGAAAGGAAGAGAGATAAGCAAAGAAATACATAAGGAAATGATAGAAAATAAAAAGGAGAAGTGGGAAAACAAAGAAATACATAAGAAATGATAAAAAAAAGGAAAAAAACAAAAAAAACAAAGAAATACATAAGAAATGATAGAAAAAAGAAGGAAAGAAGGAAAATAACAAAGAAATACATAAGAAAAGAAGAAAAGAAAAGGGAGAAAAACAAAGAATACATAAGAAATGATAGAAAGAAAAAGAAAGAAGGAAAAACAAAGAAAATACATAGAAATGATAGAAAATAAAAAAGGAAGAAGTGGAAAACAAAGAAATAATAAGAAAATGATAAAAAAAAGAAAGGAAAAAAGCGAGAAAAACAAAGAAAAGGAAAAAAAAGGAGAAAAACAAAGAAATACATAAATATGATAGAAAAGAAGAGGAAAAGAAGGAAAATAACAAAGAAAACATAAGAAAGATAGAAAAGAAAAGGAAAGAAGGAGAAAAACAAAGAAATACATAAGAAATGATAGAAAAAGAAAAGGGAAAGAAGGAGAAAAAACAAAGAAATACATAAGAAATGATAGAAAAAGAAAAGGAAAGAAGGAGAAAAACAAAGAATACATAAGAAATGATAGAAAAGAAAAGAGAAAGAAGGAGAAAAACAAAGAATACATAAGGAATGATAGAAAATAAAAAGAAAGAAGTGGAAAACAAAGAAACACATAAGAAAATGATAGAAAAGAAAATGAAAAAAGGAGAAAAAAAAAAAAGAATACATAAGAAATGATAGAAAAGAAAGGGAAAGAAGGAGAAAAACAAAGAAATATAAAAGAAATGATAGAAAAGAAAGGGAAAGAAGGAGAAAATCGAAGAAATTCAAGTATTTTGTTACGGAGGTCATAAAAATCACACGCCTGCAGTGTGATATGGGTACATTGAAATCTTATCCCGC
>CALNVZ010002100.1:37576094-37676831 GCA_940671915.1 Paracentrotus lividus
GCTACCAGATACAAGTTTTGTTGACTTACAGTTTGGTCATTGATATAAAGAGGCCCTTACCTCACACCTGGATAGACTTCTATCTCCAGGTGTGTGAGCACTAGGGTTCAGGATAGCACTCATCAGTCCCATTTGTTATCATCTCACGTCATGTTCGAAGTATAATTACAAAAAAGAAAGAATGTCTGAAGACAAATAATTTTCAGTTTATCTTAGTTGACAAGACTCCCAATTAACAGATTAAACAAAGATTAGCTACGGTAAATGGATTTATTTGTTGGACTTGCTTTCCTACAGGATCTTTATTGAATTACAGTGTAGGCCTATATATTTATAGTCAATCTCCCTTTACATACTTTATTCATTTACGTACATTTAACAGAGAAAAATGCTATTTTTTATAAAAATTTGTGAATTAAGAAAGAAATTACAGTCCTCACTTTTTCTCATTTTGTAATGAAGCCAGCAAGGCTGTATATCATAAGTTTTCATAAGTTAATGTGTCAGATTGAATTGATGTTATTTGTACTAGTCTTAGTTGTGAAAGCTTGAAATACCAGCTTAAGTGGTTTAGAGTGTGTTCAATGTCCAATTTCAAATTTATACGCAACATGAATCATGATACAAAATGCAATTACAAAAACGCTGATATAAAGAAAACAAAGAGGGTGTTCATTGTCCCCCATCCCCGGTCGTAAAGTAAACGTGTTTCAAATCTCAATTTAAATTATTACGCCGAAAAAGATGCGTTTACAAACACAATCAGCTTCAATTTTACGACCTTGAGCATCGCGATTGCCACGAAATGCGACATTGAACAGGATTGAGTTTCAAACGTGTTTAATGTGCTCTCGCAATGGAAGCTTCCGGTTCAATTGAAAAAAAGGAAGAAGATATTTGTTTTTTGAGAGTGGGGAATTTAAAAACGATCGACGTATAAACACGTTTAAATTTTGGACACTGAACGGTGCACCGTTGACGGGACTGTCCCGGGATAACTTTTCCACTGTGAATGCATTTATAGCGGGTTTATAGCGGTGTTGCCGTCCCGCGACAGCACCGCGACAGCGCCGAGATAAATCTGAAAACCACTGTGAATGGGGTATAAGAGACACTGTTCTCACGCTATGTTTTTTGGTACCAAAATGATGAAAAAGGTTTTGTATTAATTATTTAAAAATGTGTACAAATGATGAAAATATATCCTTAGATCTCAGTCTCATTCAGTAAATGTATAAGGTTGTTCTTTGCATTTTGATTAATCATCCAACCGAAATTTCTTTGTGTGTATTTTTATGATGATGATTATTATCATCATGAATAATAATAATCATTTTATCATTTGAATAATCTCATCCCCTCCAGTCAGAATAATCAATTAATCTTCGGATGGAGTATGGAATTGAATAAAATTCAGTCCAGGACAAATTATTCCTTTATTTTTGAAAGGCAGGACAGATCTCTGATGTACAATGCCATATTAGTTACACCAGGTCCTCCCTCGTTTCCGGCTAGGTATCATCACAATGGGTCAAAAGGGGGAGATGGGGGACACGGAGACCAGATCCTTTTGGTATCCACTCAGGCCTAGTAATGAATAGGTGTTTTAGACTGAGTGCAGGGGGTGTGTAAATTGGTTCATCAAGTAAAAAGAAAAGAGCAACTGACCAAATTACCACAACAAATACACAAACATATATATGGTCTGCAGAATACAGACACATGCCATGCCACAATTCTGATATACTGTATTCGCTGTTATTTTCGCGCGATTAATTTTTCGCGCTTAGAGGCCGCAAAACATATTTGCGGGTTTTTTAATTCGCGCTGGATTTATGTACGAACGCAATTAACCCCATTCAAAGCATGCATAAGAAATCATGCTCATATATTCGCGTGTTTTTAAATTCGCGCCGAACGATCTTTGCGCGAAATCCGCGAAAATAAGTGTACCGCGAATATTTCCACGTTTACAGTAGTACATTTTGTACTTGGTTTGAAACTGCATTGTATTGTGCGATCCTATGACTGAAGCAATGTTGTACCCTAACTATTATGAAATCAACCCGAAGTGGCAAAGTTTATTAAGTGAATGTACTTAAAACAATTATACATAATATGATTACAATTAAAAGCTGGGCTAAATGTGTTACAATGGTCTTATTTGGCAGCATGTTATGCAGAATGAAGGGAGTATGTCACGTTTCAATGATGTCTCTGAGACAGAAAAAAATCTCATAGATATGAAGATGTTCGATTTTTCTATGGAGACTTTTTATAATATGAGATGTCATGGAGACTCAGGAGAGGTCTCTGAACTGTGTCCGCGACTAGTCTCAAACCCATCTCAATTTAGTCTTAAACATGTCTTGTGGCAAGTAAGATACCACCATTGTATATTATTCAGTTTGAATAAAAGTGTTGGTCACGTACTGTATACTTGTAGGAATTTCATTCACCAGTTGATCTAGGAATAAGTTAGTAGTAATTGAGTTTGAGCTCCTAATATTGATTATTACTTCAGAGTAATCTTGCATGGTTACTTGATGCCAATCCTGCTTGAAATGCCCAGGGTAACAAAAGAAATTCTTGTGATCTTTCAAACACCATTGGCATTGGCAAGCTATACCCTCATGTGCTATGCCATTCTGAACATCCTCAATGAACCACAAGTGGCAAGGATCTTGAATGAATGTTCTCAAAGCAATCCTTCAAAATCTGATTGGAAACCAAACTGATATATATATGTCATGTTTACCAAGACTCTTATAATGAAGATAAATGTTGGTCACGGATTGTTTCATATTACTTTTAGCCTCATTATTCATGATGAACAAATAGAGGACTAATTTGGTTATAAGTATCTCCTTAATATTGATTTCTTCGAGAAGCTTGCATGGTTAAATTAACACCCCTCATGCTTGAAATGCTCAGGGTTAGAAACCCTTGTAGTCTTTCAAACACCTTTGGTGTTGCCTAGAAATCCCTTCTGCAATGCCTTGACCAGGTAGAGCTAGGGGTCACTGTGCCGTGTAATACTTCAGCCCCACGCCAAGTAGCCAAGAAGGCAAATCTCTCAGTGATTCCGTTCCATCTCTACCATTGATATTACACACCGGTGCAAAGACAAACGAAGATAGGGGAGCACACGCACCCCAAAGATCACTCTGCTAATACTTTATTTGCTCTACAAATGTTGACAAGGAAGAAGACATTTAAAGCCTTCCTAGTTAAGAATTAAAGTCTTCACAGATCTGTTTAAATACAAAATACGTCTTAAGCTCAGTTATGCAGATTATTCCAGGTCTGCCTGAAGTATTATAAGAAAATATATTTCTTTTTAAATGTGACTCAATTTTAGTATATAATGCGTGACTATACATAATATAGATAGTTGTCAAACAAAATAGCATACAAATTTGATGATATTTAATTTGATAAATTACTTTCAAAAATTGATTTTAGAAGTATATTGGAGGGGATTTCTGTATGTATATCAAGCAATAAGATGAATGATTTCATTTTCAAACTCCTAAATTATAATCTTGAATGTGTGCCCGATCAGTTTCTATATTTTCAGTTGATGGACAACCCATACCTTTAATTACACTATCTTCATGCTCATATCAGCTGGTTGATATGAACGGAGAGAGAGATAAAGTTACACTCCTATGGGTACATTGCCAGTTCATATAGGCCTGTCTCATTATAAATAGAAACAGAAAGTTTACAAATGTAGACCAAAGTGATCTTTAATATCGTGATTTACTCTCCATCAGCATGAAGTACCTTCCATTTTAGGTTTTCTTGTTTGAGTTTCCACACCAAGGTTTGTTACAAGACAGTTATATTTACAGAGAGGTATTGTAAAGGTGGTGAGGAACTGTTTACCTCATGTATACACATTCTTCAATACTGTAGAAGAAAATGTAGGTTAAGCTAAATCCAAACTGGTCTTCCATCGAGAACAATGTCAAAAGTTCACAAGTTCTGTGGAATAACTACGTGCTTATTTCTGGACTTTGGTTAGAATGTGTACGTTTTAATCAAATGTATAGGCCTATGTGTTCATTTGTAAAACAATGGGAAAAAAAATGTATATTTATTAATTTATAACATATACATGTATTTTGCCTCAAATAAAGACATAGGCCTATACATACATCTGAAATATATTTTTGATCAACTTAGTTACAGGTCACATGAGCATGTTTTATCAATGATAAAGTAGCTTTTCTAGTTGCACTGTAATATTCTTTAGAAAGTTTATAAACATTAATATTCCAGCAGAAGTAGATTGAACCATTGCCGGAGCCCTTGAGACGATGTTTCTCTCATTACAAGTGCACTTTTGGGCGTGTAATTGATTTGGAAGGTATACTAGGACTGGGAGGAAAGTTACCATAAATGTTGTTATCTTGATGGGGTAACCGGGTCATGCTAGGTTCTTGAAAAGGTCACCTAAACAGAGGTCCATCTGTGAAAGTAAAGAAAGAAAGAAAGAAGAAGATACGTACTACTTAAGTGATTATCAATGTCCAAGCAAATACCTGGACAGATAACATTCCCTTCATAGCATGCTAGCTAGCTGTGACATCATCTATAGGGATATCTGTCTCAGCCTGGTAGCTGGTCGGTATGGCAACAGATGAATTTGATAAGCATCCAGGGTTATAAAGAGGGACCTGGGAGCAAAAAGGAGTATAACTAACTTGGCCAATCATAATCGGTTTATAATGAGATAAAATATTATGAATATTGCAAAATCTTAAATTCTTTTATTTTGTTTTCAAATTTTCATAGTGCACTGTTTAAGTATTCCTTGTCGCATTATAATTGTAGGTTTTTCAGGAAGATGACAATATCCATAATGATGCCTTAAAGTTGCACATGGGCATGAGTTAGAGACTGAATCATGTCAATCGCAATGGATTCAGAGGAAATTTAGAGGAGCAGCCTGCCAAAGTGAGATTGTGAGCAAAAACAGAAATTTAAAGATTTTGCTTCTTTTGATCTTTTTTGGGGGGTCACTAACATAATTATTGTAGATTCAAAAATATTTACAATAGTTATTATGTTTGTTTGATTTTTTTTTTCCTGAAGAGGATTCCCAAAGGAAAACTGGACAGATTATTGAACTTGAGCTAATTGAAAGCAGAATCTGAACCATGACCAATTGACCTGAACCATGTACCAGACAGTCATGTGTTTCATTTAGTTTATCAAGACCTTCGATTTTTTTTTATGGACATACATGTACCATATAAAAATAAAGACCCATTTAAGCTTGTTGATACCTCAAGCCTTATTTTTACCTTAGGTTTGTATTTTAGACAAAACTTGTATATACCTGATTGAATGGAATACAACTTTCTGATAGTCAATTTTCAAAATAGAATTTCAGTAGAGGTTGAAAGAATGGTTATGATGTTTATTATGTGGAAAGTAAAAATACCAATTTCCTTCTGAAGAGCTCAGTTTGATTTTTTCTCTTCATCAATTTTTATTTTTCTTCTCCATGTTTTCCTCAGAGATCCTTTCAAGCTTTTCAGGCCTCAATTGCTCTCGGCTTTGGTGAATATTTTTAAGAAAAAAAAAGAATTTGTTATTGTACAGTATCAGTGTATTCCTCCCCAGAATTGTTTACAAAGACGTCTACAGATAGTCTAATAAGGATAGTACCAAAATTGCAAACAAATCCTAATTGAAGATTTCTTCCACGAATCTTATTATTTCTTTTGTGACTATCTAAAGAACTTCTCCAGGAGCCAGTTAAAGACCACCGTGATTATATGATTGAAGGAGTCCCATCATATAGAATCCTTATGATTGAGTTGGGGCAAGCACTCTCTGTGAAAGAAAAGCTGCTTTGATGTGCCAGCATAGCTTGGACTCACTTGACTTTCAAAAACAACGTAGCCATAAAGCTTAGTCTTTATTAAGCCACTCCTTTCAAACTGTTGGGCTTCCCGTTCAGAAGGCACTTTCCAGATGCTCTTGTCTATGCTACCAGACAGCATGAATGGGTACTCTCTGGCTTCTCTTTGTGTTAACCCATTGACTACCATAACTGGGTGCTTGCTATATTGAACCTCTCATCTCCTATAGGAGATGAGAGAATCCAGTAGTTCACAGGTTAACCAAATGCCCGAGGGACCCATGGCTGTTCTTGAAGGGAACTTTAACAGTTTCCTGGTTCCTGTATGTATCAAAGCTCATGGATTGACAAAATTCAACAGTCAATGGCTTAATATGTCTGAGGTGAAATCAGAGCAGAATTAACTATAGTTCCAATTACAGCTAACTTTTCTTGTTCAAAGTTACTACAGATAACTAGAGAGTAGAGTTGAATCTTGTTATAAAGGGCCATTTTGAGAAAATTGGAAATACAATATGTAAGTTGGTAAAGTTTCCTCGAAATAATTGTAATGAAATATATTGACTTGTATCTTCAAAAGTCTATATGGCTGGTATCTGAGAGGGGTCATGCAAAGTCCAAGGAGATAAGAATACATTTTGTTTTATTGCTTTTATCTTGTTTATAGGTTCTCAGGATGTTCTCAAGAAACATCTTACGTCTGCAAATGCTCACCAATTAGATTGATGCATTGCAAGCATTAAATAATTGATCTCTGGTTTCCGATGCACATGCAGCTTTGCACTTGCATCGGTTTGCAGAACAGCGAAGAATTGATGGAAGAACCAGTCGTAGGGTAGGATTCTGTGAAATACATTGAGATCAATCAAGATGATTGATTACTTGGAACTTTTACACGTTCTTCTTGGGGTATACAAGTCTGCTAGATCTTCTTCTGCAAATTTATATCTTAATCAATATCTCGCATTGCAGAGTTGATTGATCATGTACATCCCATTACGTTTCAAGGTGCCTTAAACTGCTATCCTTTGTATCTGACAGATAACTGGAGAGCTGATAATTGAATTGAATTATAATTGAAGTAAATAATAGAAGGTTTAGAAAGACTGCTTCAAAATACTTCTTCATAACTATTACCTAAAGAAATTACAAAAAGAAAAATTGAGTTCTTTGAATACCAAATATGAAATACAATTTAGGCCTACAACTTGTACTTTTTGAATAGGGGATGACAAAAATTATTCATTGAAGGAAAATGCACTTGAGCAAATATTTGATTACATTTGTAAAGTAGAATGAGGTGTACCATGACAAATGCATCTGTATGCACAGGTTGATTTTATTGGATTTTGAAAGGGAGAATATAAAATGACATTAGGCAGTCGGCCAGGTAGAATGAGATTAGGTTTATTGTGGAGATGAAATCACTAGAAGACATTATGAAAGAAGTGACGGGGGATGAGTTCAAAAGTTTAGCTCTTGGAGAGAAAAGTGCATTTGATTGAATGCATCCAGAGGGTTGTATTACCGCGACCAAGGATCATCCCATCTATATTATTCTGAAATCTCTTTACATGTTGGTCTTTACCCGAACCAGAGAATATATGAGGAGCTTCGGCCAGACAATGAGTTTTAAATGAGCTCAGTCATATGCCCATTGCAAACTCAACATCTATCAAATCAATTGAGCCTATTTCAACACCATAAATCGTGCGTTTGTCCTTGTATTGATTACCGCGCTGTCTTGTATAACTTGGCTATTATAGAGACAGAGGTAGACATCGGATGGTTGGCTTTGTTGTAACTAAATCAGCGTGAAACGTTTCTGTGAAACTTTTCACAGCTAAATGACTTTTCACTGACAGGTAGATAGGCAACCCTTGATTCTTTGAGCAACAAACTAAAAGAAATTCCAGGGATATGCATATCAAATTGTTGTATGGCAGGCAGAAGAAAGTTTTTAGATAGCATACAAAGGACATGCTGTACATACAAAATCTCTCACACCCTTTTTTTCAGCTACACAACGAAATCAATCAAATTTGTGTGCTTATGTTGAGTATGTGTGTTTCTGTTGTGATTTTGACAAATACTTTTGTTGTATTTGAATAAAAAAAGACGTAGGAATAAACATTCTTCGGTGAGAGGCGTATAGATCGATATTAAATTTAGAATTTTTTTGTGTACTTCCCCCAGATATTACACAGAGCTGCCAACCATGATGAAAAATTCATAATTGTTATGAAAATGTGAAAAGAATACAAATTACAAAACAACATAAAAAAATTATATGAATTTACAGGAAAATACTGCTGTATGTGCTGTGCAATGCAACACGTTCACATGTTTTTAGCGCGCAAGTGGTGCACTGAATTATGTCCATTGTACACAGATTTGTATATTTAAAAAAAAAATATTCCAATCTCAATCCTGTCATGATGCAAGTAAATTAAAGTGAGGAATCTAAACCCCAAATCAGAAGGATGGGTCAAATGTTACACCAGATCATATCATGCATTGAAAGTCACAAGGGCGTTAGCTCTGGATTCAAGTATACTAGTTAACAACCTTTTGGCTTTTCATGTATGATATCAATGAATGTGATACAATGTCTTTGCAAGTGTTGTGATGGTATCGTATGGAAAGAAAATAAGATGAGAGACAGCTCTAGTATCAAAACAAGAAATCAAGAAGCAAGAAATGGAGCTGCAGAGAGAAATGTTTGCCATTCTTTACTTCCAATTAAAGCTTGTCATTCTAACGGTAGAGCCCAGTTCTTTTCACACCAGCCCCTCTTTAAAATTTCACCTCTTTATGAATGGGTAGTATATTTCATTCTTGTAACAACCTGTGATAATCGGTAAAAGATCCTTCGATTATGGTTTTATATTAGCCTAGTCTATTAAAGAGACCCTCTTTGAATTGAGACCCTATCAATAACATTTTGGAATGGAATAGAAGCTTGTTTGTGCTGTTGCTCTTTTTGTTGGACATCCGAAGACCTTGCCTTTTATCTTCATCTCTTTCTTGGGGATCCTTCTTAGAAACCAAACCACCAATAGGGACAGGAAACTGCATGAAGATGAGAACAAAGATTCTATCTTAACCCCCCTTTGAAAAGAATCATATGGGACTGAGGATCTTTTATTGTTAGAGCATGTCCTCAAGTCTAGACACCTAAATGATATTCCTTGGAACCCTCTATGATACAGTTGCCGGACTAGGGCTAGTATTAATTAGATCACTTTGTAGCTAACCTTGTATCTTGTAAGCTCTAAGATTTAATTATCAATCAGCACAATCTTTACCAAGGGAAAAGCTTTCATACAATTTCATATAAATTGATGATTTTAGTATGTACGCATAGAACTCCTGTTTAAATTGGAACATTTTGGGAGTCCGTAATTCAAACAAAGGGGCAAGTGTGTATCAAACACCTGTTAGTATTGACCCCATAATGGGCAAATATATATATATATATATTATATATATATATATATATATATATATATGTATTTTATTTATTTATTTATTTATTTATATATTATTATTGTACTTTATTCTTATTATTTATTTTTTTTTTTTTTGGGGGGGGGGTAATTTATTGCCATATTTGGTAGCCTGTATGTTATCTACTGTAGATGTAAACCTATAGGTAACAAAGTGTAGCTACCTTATTATGCCCTTATAGGTGATATATCCCTTTTTTGTGAAGTGTCGCTCAAGGTTGCATGCTGCTAGCGATATAAAATCTTCCAGTTTCATTTTTCAGAACTTTTTGATGAAAACTAACACTCTATTCCAATGAAAGTGTTTGTGCCATTGGTTGAATAAAAGGAGACTAGTCAAATATAAGTCATTTGACACCCATAAGTTAATATGAAAAAATGCTATGAGCAAATTTTGTGTTCAATGAATTGTATTTGTAGACATGTTTTTTGTATTTGTAGATATTTTTAGTCCTACAAAAGGAACATGCCACCTTTAAACATGAATGTTAGTTCACTAGGCAAGGACGTGTTAGTGCTAATCATGAATGAATCTTCAGGTAAAGCCTGGTTATATCAAACAGATTATGTTGTTCATCTGGATTATCCAATATGTATATTCCCCTGATTAGATTGTGATATCAGGATTATGTGCTCTATAATGTTTGTCTTCTACTCATGTTATTGTAATGGCTAGATTTGCAATAAGCAACATAGCTTCTAGAGAAATGTTGACAAATGAAATTGGAAGTTTTGATGTAATTTCACATGGGCCCCCTATGCTGTGTTCAGGGGTTTTGGACAAATGTTGCCATGTGTTTTGGTGTGTTGGTTGTTGCTTGATGAAAGTGGTAAACATAAATGTTATGTGAAGAGTGAACAATCTACCCTAACGTGCCCCATGCATACACCGGTGAACATCTAATGTATACAGTGTTTGTCAAATTTTTGCTAATGGCATACCAGCATAAGGAATTACAAGGAATTGCAAATCTTTTCTGTTCTGATTTGTGAGCAGGGATACAACAGCAATCAATCTTTTAGAATATATCATAAAAATCTGTTTAAATATTGCGTGAAATTAAGAATACAGTACACCTATAAGTACTACAAGCACAACCACATAAATTGATGATCCCAGTGAGTTTTTATGCCAAAATAACAACCACAGTTATTATTCAATTCGATTCACCTTAGATAGATAGCTTAAATTGAATTCTTGAATCAACTCTGTAACATTCCTTACAAGATTATGTTTATTCTAGTGCACAGTGTGATCAGCTCTTTAACCTGCCATCAATCTTTCTTTCTCATTGTTCTCTCGTTTTATTCCCCAATTTTTCAATTTTTATATTCTCCCTTCTTTTCCACCGCATATTATAAATGGGGTTGGGTTAAAAAGAAACGCAAATGACAAAAGGCAGTACATAGCCTGGAGCGGCATTTGCTTTTCCATGCGAAGTCCTTGTACATTTGATTTTGTGGAGTGTTAGGCATAGATCACAGATAGTATATGTTTGCAAAAGTGCACAGATACTGTATGGAATTTCAGACATGTTTTTTAATAAAACAAATATTTTACCTTTTTGGCAAATTTGATGGCAAAAAATTTATGATTGAAAAATGAAATATTTCTATAACCAATTATAAAACAAAGTAATTTGGTAGATTACAATGCTTGCCAGGTTAGACTTGGCAGTAATATGGTTACATTGAATAATTTCTATCTATATAAACCATTTTTTAAATACCATTTTTCACTGGGATACCCCTTTGCCCTTTCAATTATTACTCTCAACTAGATATGATTTTAATATATCTACCAGACAGGTACATTCTTTTTTTTAAAAGATGAATTAAGATACCAGACAAATGTACTTAGTATGTGACATTCCTTGCCCTACATGTACATAGCAGACAGACAGACCTCTCCTTGTTTCTCATTTAATCACTCACCCAAGTTTACCCAAGTTTATATAAGATGAAGGCATACTTGCATTCATCTACTTTGCATTTGTAAGATGTCTCAATTCTTACCATTGACATATCTTTGTCTGTTATGTGACTTGTTTCACTTCCGGTTAAATAATTGCCTAACTTAATAAATACATTCATCCCCAGGTCTCGATTAGAATTATAGCTCCCCCTCTAAGGGTTAATCACCCGAATTCAGTCCCGGCGGCCGACCCCAATTATATGCTCGTAAAGTCGTAAAAGCTTTTGAATTCGTAACGGCTAACGGAAAGCCGTGCGCTGAGCGTAAAGCCAAAATCTCCAAAATTCACCTGCTTATATCTCTCTTTCTTGATCACCAAAGTTCATGATACTTTCAGAGAACATAAAGAATGATAATTATAAGCACCATATCAAATATCATTGAAAATGGTTGTGCATTTTTGGAAATACGGGTATATTTCTGTTTTCCGAGAGAGGTTTCATTTTTTCCCGACACAAGTCTGGGACGAAATGAAAACGAAAACAAAAGACATGATCATGTAAAGTATACACCAGTCTCACTTCCTGCGCATTTTGGTGTTTGGGCAATCAGTAGTTTTGTCGAAATCTTCCTTCATATCTTGAGTATTTCGCTGAAAAAACCCTGGAAATTGCATCTATCAACGACAAACCGCTCATTTGCGCATGCGCATTTCCGCACCTCACTTCCGGGTTTGGAAAACACTCGCCAATACCCATGTGAAACCTGCTGCGATGACCCTACTGCAAGTACTTTTAAGGACAGTAAACCACTATATTTTGTTATAATCCTCAATTATTTTGCCATGAATTAGTTCTATATTTGACATTTGTCATTTTCTTTGTTCGATTTTAGCGTTTTCTTGCCATTGATGGCTGGGAGAAGAGCGGAATATTTTTTTCGTGGGCTATAGCGGTCAAAATATGCCTACATCACGAACCACAGTGTGTGGGACCACAATGTAACTTGACGAAGGGTTTTTTTTTAATGACTTTGATACGGATTTTTCCCGACATAACCGTGGGACAACATATTATGAAAAGATATTTCGTACAGTATTTCGATATGATATGCTTTGTATCATATCAAAGTTTCGTTCTTGGGCAATTTCAAGAAAGGTGAAAAATAATCAACTTTTTTAGCGATTTCTGGGTTTTTTTCGGGGTGCTCCCGAAAAGGCCTATTTTTCACAATTTATAACTGATTTCAACCATAATTAACATCATGAGAGGTTAAAATGACTCTTTATTGTTAAATAGACGTTGGATTTGTTTCATTTGGTGGTTTTAAAGGCGAGATATCGCAGTTCGCCATAGACACCTTGTAGCGGTTTTTCCGTGCAAAACTTGTTTCTTTATGCAAATTAGGCAGACCCGGCGATAGGTTCTCGGAGTTAATTGGGGTGTAACCCCGAGACTGAATTGCTTCTTAAAACTATGTCGAATCTTGCCAAGCAAGCATTTATTCTTGTGCTAAAAATATTGATAGAAGTGTGTAGTAATTTGTGAGGGTTATGTATGCTGATGTCATGGGATCAGCGTGATTCTTGTCTTTGCCATTCCTACCCCAGCAGTCCGCCTGAGATGGGTGTGGTCCTCTTGTACCTCGATCTTCGACCCACTTTTTTTTTTCCTGCTCCTGGAATCGATGGAGGTAGGGAAGGATTACCAGGATGTACTGGAAGGATAGGTTCATAATGTGAGAAGAAAAGACTATTAAATAGAGTACAATGGATGGAGAGGGAGATTGGAACCAGAGTGCAACTACCGTTGCCTGACCTAGCAACAATAAGGAGATGGTAGTTTCCCCACCCTTCTCTCAATTCTTCCATTCCTAACCCACCTCACGTTTTTCTTTTCACAAAAACTGTCACATATGGAGGTAAACCTCACTTGAACCTCTCAAAAGTAGTGCATTGTCCTTTTTTCATGTTTTTGTGGATTGAGAACATTGTAGCCAAGAAGATATCTGTAATTTATCTAAGTGGTAAAGATAAGAATAGGATGTAGATAATTTTTGTGCTAAAGAAATATTGTACCTAATGCCCTCTCTTTCATTTTAAAACGGATCTCCGTCTATTGTGACAAACTTTGTTTGGTTTCGCAAGTGAAAACATCACAATAGTCGCAAAATAATGCTCACACAAATTTCCCTACTTGCATCAAAATATTGAAAATACCTGTACACAAAAATTTTGACTTGATACATGATAGCATAGTAATTGTACATATAGATTTGTTTGTTGCTCGTTACAAAATTGAATAAAGTTATGTATACATGTCTGCATGCCTGCTGATGATGGTTCATCACCTGCATCTCTGTGAACGATCTGGTATTACATTTTCCCACTCAAGATGGAGTGAAGATGTTGAGAGGAGTTGGTCACCACTGGACAACATTTCATTATTCTGAACATTCATTCAGAATAACTATAAGAAATGAATGCTTGATTAATAACAAGTACATTTCCAATGTTAACTGTATGTTGTATTTAAGGATTTTGTAACTTTTGTTTGTGATTAAACTTTATCCCTGTAAGCCTATGCTTTTGACCTGCATTAAAAAAAAACAAGTATAATTATTATTTGAAAAAAGAAAAATTTCTTGAAATTCAGTCTTTTTATCTAAGTTTAGAAACCAGAATTTGCTTTGTAACCCCAGTTTGAGGGACCTGATGTCACTTTGAAACATGAACTTTATTGAAAATTTTCCTGTCTTGTCCATGCTACCCTCATAACTTGAACCCTGCACAGTTTGTGGAACACATCAAGCTATCCAAGAAAGGTATCTCCACATCATACATTCACAGCATAGGAGACAAAGATTGGCTAACCTTAGGAACAAGAGGTCAGGTTTGGTCAATTTGACCACTTTAGGGTCATCATACCTCTCTTTGAGGATACCAATCAAAGAGGAATGCCAGGTGAAAGTCAAGGCAAAGTGATCGAAAGAAGTGATAGTACACTTAAGACAATTCAAAGAGATTGCAAGGAAAGATAGCACACTTAAGACAATGTAAAGAGATTGCAAGAAGAGATAGCACACTAAAGATAAGTCAAAGAGATTGCAAGAAGAGGTAGCACACTTAAGACAATTCAAAGAGATTGCAAGGAAAGATAGCAAACTTAAGACAATGTAAAGAGAAGAGATCTATACAGCACATTTTGAGTTGAAAATCTAGTGGACAGTGTACATAGAAACAGGTAGAGTAGTTGGTATAAGTAGTGTGTTCAATGTCCAGTTTCAAATTTATACGGCATCATGAATCATGATACAAAACGCAATTACAAAATGCTGATATAAAGAGAAACAAAGTGTGTGTTCATTGTCCCCCATCCCCGGTCGTAAAAGTAAACGTGTTTCAAATCTCGATTCGGAGGAAAGTTTAAACGCCGAAAAAGATGCGTTTTGAAAAACAATCAGCTTCAATTTTACGACCTTAAGCATCGCGATTGCAATGAAATGTGTCATTGAACAGGATTGAGTTTTCAAACGTGTTTAAATGTGCTCTCGCAATGGAAGCTTCCTGTGCAAGTGAAAAAAGGAGAAGATGTTTTTTTTTTTGAGAGAGCGGGGAATTTAAAGACGATGGAAATGTAATCAGATTTAAATTTTTGACACTGAACAGTGCACCGCTGATCGCGTTTGTGTAATTGTGTTTTGTATCATGATTCACGTAGGGTTATAAATTTTAAACTGGACATTGAACACACCCTAAAAGACATGGAATAGAAAGAGTTTTGGAATGGAAAAGAAAGCTGATTTACGTATTAGTAAGAAAATGAAAAGATGGAGAAAAGCAAGAGAAAGAAGCGAGAATGAAGGAGCAAGAGAGAATTAAAAAGGGAGGTTATGGTGAAGGAGAAGGTTGACATGGGGAACATTCAAGTTTAAAGGTAAATCCAACCCAAGAACAGAATCAACCTTACAGGAAAGAGGCAAATGAGAGGAGCAATCTAAAAAAGTTTCATCAAAATTGGCCATAAAATAAGAAGAGTGTTATAGAAGTTTGAAAAGTCTAGTTGTTCTTCTATGGGGATCCTCAAATTGGCATCATTGGCTTCAAATGGCCGATCTTATGGACAACTCTCCATTCATTTTGTACACAAATTTTCAGATTTTCCCCATTTTCTTTCAAAATTTGTCTTCTTTACTTCTGAGCTCAAAATATGTCATGGGAAAATATATATCACACAACATATGTTGAGCTCAGAAGGAGGTAAGATATATTTCGAAAAGAAAATGGGGAAATCTGAAAATTTGTGTACAAAATGAATGGAGAGTTGTCCATGAGATCGGCCATTTTGAAGCCGATGATGCCATTTGAGGATCCCCATAGAAGGAACAACTAGACTTTTCAAACTTCCTTAACTCTCTTATTTTATAACCGATTTTGATGAAACTTTTTTTAGATTGCTCCTCTCACTTTTCCTCTTTCCTGTAAGGCTGATTCTCTCCTTGGTTGGATTATTTTACATGTTGGGAAAATCCATACAATCAGGTACCTGTTTGGAACGTTGACCCCACTCTTCTCATACATGTACACCAAAACCCTATATACAGTTCAATCTTGTCTGTTATCTGGCCACCCTGAATATGGTGTGTCCATTTGATGCAGCATGCCCTGAATAAAGCAAGTGTACAGTTCTATGTTTACATCTGGAGATCTCTGTTGACATTTATCCCAGAGTTGCAATCAATCATGCATGCTTTGCAAAGTTTGTTTCATATCTAGATATTTCTTTTATCCAGTTGGAAAGGAAGATCCAGTGAATTGACCCCTCAGTCTATAAGCATCACCCCACCCTGCCTCCCTCCCTGTCCCTGTGCCACAAATATATCGTACCACTTCAGTGCTCTATAGACAAGGTGTGCTGGGCCTTTAGGTGTGCGGCCAGGTATATGAAATCATATTGATATTACCTAATGAAGTGAAGCGGTACATTAACAGGGTTGACCGGTGAACTACAAGAACAGATGTTTTGAGCAATGTAGATCGGGGGATATACAGGGAATAGAAAGAGATAATATCCATCAAGAAATGAAAGACTCCACCAAGTTATGATTGGTCAGCTATCTTCTTTTAGGAAGAGATATGAATATATAGTCATTGATTATCTTAAGGGGAAGTTCACCCTGGAATTTTATTGGTCTTAAAAATGCAGAAAAATAAAAGAAAAATATGAGTGAAGGTTTGGGGAAAATCGACCAAAATATGATGAAGTTATGAATATTCAAAGTTTTGATTCTGTGACGTCACATGCGAGCAGGTCTCTATGTGTTATGTAGTGTAATTCCATAAATTTATTTTTTTTTCAGAAGAAAATAATTATGTCACCGTGTGCGTCGATATACCATCAAAACATATGTTCATATACATGACTATATCAAATTGACCACTTCCTTTATCAAGAACCATGACAAAAAGACAAATTTATGGAATTTTCATACACACCAATGGGAGAGCTACTCACCGTGACGTCACAGAATCAAAACTTTAAATATTCATACTTCGCTATTTTTGGTCGATTTTCTTCAAACTTTCACTAATATTTTTCTATCATTTTTCTTCATTTTTTAAGACCAAATAAAATTCCAGGGTGAACTTCCCCTTTAAGAAAAGTTTGCATTGTATAAATTAGTATTGTGTAGTATGTAAGGTGCATATCGATGTACATACAACAAGATGAAAGTAAAGCAATAGTAAATAAGATGTAATGCAAAAAAAAAAAAAAATAGAACATTATGCATAGTCTCAGGCAGAGCAGACAGAGACAGGAGAGAAACAGATAGAGAGAGAGGGAAGAAAATAGATGAAAGGGTCGAGTGAGGGAGACAGAGAGAGAGAGAGAGAGAGAGGGGGGGGGGATAAATTAGAATATCTTAATAGATACACATTATGTAAATCTACAGGAGATAGAGAGAGAGAAAGAGAAGGACAAGAGAAATGAAGAAAGGGGAGGGGCTGAGAAAGAGAGAGAGAGAGAGAGGAGAAGAGAGAGAGAGAGAGAGAGGGAGGGGAGAGAAACTCGACTCTTGAAGTGATGAAAAGTGTGCATTGTTGTAGGATAGGTCAAGTTTAGAGGTGTAATAGCTTGTCCCTGTCACATCAATAATTTGATTTATTCCACCTCACACACAATACTTGGCCAAAATGTTCATTCATTCAACTGTTCCATTTCATCTAACATTAAAAAAAATCATTTTGATATTAAATAATAACATAAAAATATTGTCACAATAAATTTCAAATGCAACATTTGCTTTTTTATCATGAAAATTAAACAGAACTTAAATGTGATGGAGTGTCGCAAGACTGCTTTAAAATATATTTTACTAATTTATGGATAATTGCTCTATACAACAAGCCTGTTTTATTTTGTTCTTTGAAAGACGATGGTCTTGTACAAGGTATGTGATTTAATTTCCGCCAGTGCAGTTTGCGAAGTATCTTCCATCAGGAAATCCTTTTATTTTAAAATAGTCAAGTGAGAGTGAACAGTCAAACAAAAGAGAGACCTCCCTTTCAGAGGGAAAATAGAGATTCTGCATTCAACCATTTTATATGATGGATCCAACTGATCTGTTGTCTGTAAATCTTGAAGGCTTTTTTTTTTTTTAGTAAGTGAAAGTAACTGTGGAGAGAATTCCTCAATACAAACCATCTATGCCCAAGAAGTAAGAAAAGGCCTGAATTCTGATTGCTACTCTTCTGTATGAGATTAGCATGGTTTCTAATTCCCCTTTATCTCTCTTGCCTGACACAACTCTCATTTGACACGCTATGCCCTTTTATTCTGAGGGAAGATCCGCCCAAGTTTGAGATCTAATGACATCAATGCATCAAATCTCAAGAGGACTGTGAAAAGTTTATCACCCTTTAGCTCAAGTACTGTATAAGTGGTTATTTTCGGCGGTGACTTTATTTCGCGAATTTTCGCGAGTCAGTCACTCCGAATATTCCACTTCATTACAAGGCTATTTAGGTCAATGAATCATCACCAAAATCGCGAAATTTTGCTCCCGCGGAATTTTCCCCAACTGGTCAAAAATCGCGAAAATATCTGTACGCGGAAATGTTGACTTTATACAGTAACTTTGGCAATTATGTTCAGCTTGTATGGGAGCTGTATGGAGAGGGAATTGGGGAAGGGGTGAGAACTTTAACAGGAACTAGTAATTTACTGAAACAAAATATGTGATGAAAGTGAGAGTCAATTGTGATATTAAACTTGAAATTGCTAAAAATAGCAAATTGTATCATAGTGTATCGAGTGTACACTAAATGTGCTTAATTTACAACCAATAATGGAGTTCAAAATTCATTTTGTATGATTAAAATCCTCCTTTGGAAACGGTAGGCCTATGCACACCTGAGCTATATTGTTTAATCATATATACAGTAGCAAACCTGTAGGCCCTTCTTCCATGGGGATTGTTAGATGAAACCATAAGAGTGGATGAAAATGATTTAGACTAGTATGAATGGGTTTGTAGTGGATATTGATGCAGCACAATGGATCCCAGATGTATCCTGATAGGCCTAACTGTCCTAGGGTCAGCGATGAGTCAACCAGGTCTTCACAAAAGATTGACCATTGTCAGAATGCTAAATGGAGCCATGATTAGACGTAAGAAGGGACTGGACTGATTCTTTAGTCCCGCTGGTTGGGTCTAAATGGAGCCAAAGAGAGGGGAAGTCTGGATGAATAGCTGGAAGAGAAAAGAAAGAACAATGGTTGTTGAGATGAGATCATGAAGGAGAAGTGGCATTGTGGTTCAACACTGGGAGACCACACGCAAGATAACACCCTGGATGAAGGGAGGTGTAAAAGGAGTCATCAAGGTTTGGTCTGCTAGTATGGGATCAGGGATCCCAAGCGTATATAGGGACCAGTGGGAGGGCTATTGGTCAAATTGTGTCCTATAATCAGCTTACCGGACACTCACTTGAATCTTCATAAAGAGTTCATACAGTGTTGTTTGACAGCTGGCGAATCCAGGCTACAGTTGATACCAAACTTTAGTATGATTATGAATGTATAAGTGCTTTTGATTTTCTTTACCTACAATGGCCTAAATATCAGAAAACACAAACGTGTTGCTCATGGGTATTTTTTCGTCAGTTTAAAAAAAAAAGGCCATGGTATGGGTGGAATGAGCATACCACTTTCCTCTGGTAAAATCTATAGGCCTACTTTATTTACACATGTGGGTTTTTTTAATTTGCAATTTGCAATTACATATTTACCACTACATATTTACCTCAAAAGGATCGAAAAGAGTTGGAGACAGAGAAAAAAAAAATCTGATGAGAAAAAGAGAAGTAGGGGGAGGGGTGTCAGGTGTAAAGAGGGAGCCTGGTAGACTGAAGTGAAGGCTGGAGTAAATCTTTAAGAAGCTGAAGCTTCATCCTTTCCACAAACATCCACCCTTGGGTTCAGGTGGGTGTTAACAGAAATGTTTCTTCTACAACATTTGCTGAACTACTTTGTTGTCATTTCGTCTTACTGCATATGTGCACACATAATCCTGGGCCGCTTATAAAAGTACCTGGTAGGCTGTAGACATGCCCTCATGTTACACGAGGCGATTCTTCACCAGACCAAAGTTTTAAAATGGAGCTCTTCATGTATTTGTGATCCCACAAGCTAGCATGCTTAATTGTTCTAAATGTTGGCCCATACCATCTTGAGCCTGTTTGCAAAATATCAGGCTAATTTGCGGTTTAACTTGTTAAACCTCAGTCCAAACTAATGTGCAGTACCTGCAGTATTGAAACCACCGGCAGTAGGACTTGATATGGCGAAGCACTAAATCCATGATGTTGGGTTTCTCCCCCAATTCACCTGGAGTATAGGCTAGTTCAATACTTCATTCTGAAGTAACATCTCCTACTGGGCCCAAGAAAATATAGTGAATGAGGAGGAAAAGAAGTATGTTTTGTGATTCAGATCATGTCAATAATTACAGGAAGACTGAAACTCAAATTGGGTGAATAATGGCTATAGGATTTGTCTCCACAAATATTGGATGTTGGTGCTAATGTTCCCATGTCTTATGAATACAGAAAGGATGTAAGGCTAAAAATAATCCATGTTATTGCTGTACTTTGTTAGTTATTGCTTTTGCTGCAAAATATTAAATGCCATTCAGTTTGCCCTCTTTTCCAATGACAAATAACTAACAGTACTAGTCCTAAAAGATTTTAATCTCATCAAAAATGTCAAAAAATAATATCTTTCAGAAAAAGATTTTACAGTCGTTACCCAGGTATAAGTTTATCACGCATTTCAGTCCTGTACTACATGTCACAATGGAAAGTGAGGTGGGGAAACTTATGATGGTCAACAAATTACAGGTAAAAAAAACCTGATGTATTTGTTGGATAAAACCTCTTCTACCTATTCTTAAGTTGGTAACAGGCGCCAAGCATTTTTTATCACCTAATTAACGTTGGCAAAGAGCGAAGAAGTCATTACCAAGGACATAAACATGTTCATTAAATGCTTTCTGGCCTCATCGATAGGTAGGTGTGAGAACTATAAAATAAGGTTAATGAAATCAGTGGTTGGTATTGTGGTTTTTGAAGTAAATCATCAAGATTTTAAAAAGATATAAACTGTCCACAATTAAATGAAGCCACAGGAAGGTGTGAAGTATTTATGAATTCAGTTTAATTATCTAGAATTCTACATTGAGATGTTATCTTCACTGTTGAACAAAATTCAGGACTTGTTTGTAAAAAAGGGATCTCCAGGAGTCTCCAAACTATGAACCCCTCCCAAATTGATCACTTCAAAGAAGCTTGTATCCAAGCTGTTTTTCTACTGGAATAACATCTTTTCTTTAGCCATAGCATCTGAGAATAGTGATCCTTGGTAGAATGATCTTAAAAACCCACTGGAGCTTAACTTTGCACTTGAAGTAGCACTCAAACATGAAATTGAAGTTCACCATGCTCTGCTGGAGGACAGCACTTGAGTTTAAAGCTCTGATGGAGGATTAGAGACTTTGAAGTTAAAACTAAGAATGAGTCATTTTTAGTACAAAAGTTTGTTTTGGGTGGTGTGGGAAGATCTGTAGAGCTTAACCTTTTTGCAGGGCCTTTAAGGTTCTTTATATCCCAGTTTATTAGCAAACCCTGACCCAAAACAAAGTCGCTGGTTTTTCAGCCTTAAAAAGGATAGGAAGTGTCTTGAGTGGATAAAGAATACCAGCTAATTGGAATAGAGGGCTTAATCCTTAATCTGTCAATGGATTGTATTTGATGTCAGTGAAAGCAGCTCTGTTTGTGGTTTATTGAAAACAAGAACAGAACTAAGCGAGGAGGACAATAGTCAAAGAGGTAATCAGTCTAAGAAGGTTTCACACAAGAACCAAATCATCATTGTAATTCTGGCGATTAGGGAACATAAACACGAGGAAAAAACCATTGCACAGACCTTGATTAATAAAAAGCAATATTGAAGAAGACCGGTGAAAATACAGGTTTGAAGTTGCGCATGTGAAAAATTACAACTGCCTCTCAAATCATGCTTATGTCAACTGCATTTACATTTGAGCAATGGTCAAGGCAATGACGAGTTGGTTAAGGTGTGAAACCCTCCCCCCTTCGGTGGTTGAAACTGGTCTTTACTGTGGCAGGGTTAGAGGAAAGCTGTAGAGACAGGGGTGCGATAAATCAATTATCATTCATTGTTTTGGTATGATTGGAGGTGACGAGTAGGATGGGTTGGGAAGAAAGTATAATGACTTTGAGCTTCAAGGATTAGACGGATGAAACAAAGGATTGTGGCCAAAGAGAGCAGCAAAAACCATTATCTTACCATTTGTCAAGAAAGTTAAAAAAACATTGTCTTCACAACCTAGGCCGTTAGTGTATCTTCCAGGAATGGAAATTTGTAACATGTTTTATTTTGATATTTAATATGGCTTTGACTTTGAGCTTGAAGGATTATTGCCATAGAGAGCAGCCACAACCATTATCTTACCATTTTGTGAATAACTTCAAAAGAACACTGTCTCCATAACTTAGACAGAGCGATGAGTCTTCCAGGAACGGCAATTTGTAACATGCCTAATTTGGATATTTATTGTGGTTCTGTGCATGTGTCTAGCAGTTTGTTACAAGACCAAGTTCATCATGATTGTATTGGGCTCATCTTTGGACATAGGGTAACAGATAATTCAATTAGATCTAAGTATAGAGAGCATAATTGAATTTATTTGTTCATTTTCCACTTTCAGTAATATCAAAGAACTTTGTGTCTTTGTAGGAAGAGTCCAGATAATCTAGGCAGTATTTAACATAAAAGTTAGATTAAAGTGTGCATTTGCTGTTGGATTGTGTTTTGCATATTTAATATTTAGTTTTTAATTTCCCCAAAGTTGAGGTGAAGAGAAAAACTACTGAGCGATAGCAAGGGCTGGAGATCTGCACCTGATAGGTCTACTATGCTGCACTGCACATAAGATATATGAATAATATTAGAAATGGAATATTCCAATATAATGTCATGAATGCAGACAATTTAATCCTTTTATGATGAATGGAACAAGTGACCTTTACACAGCTTAAAAATTAAAAGAACCGGAATAGATTTCTCAAGTGTCAATTCTTCAGTTTGTGTATGAAGCTGAGCTGAAGCTGTGAGTTATAAGAGGATTGGGATAAGGATATCACAAACCACTAGGGCATGGGCGGGGCAGGGGGGGGGGACTGGAAGCCCTTGGGTTCTTTTATCCTTGTATATACCCTGTAATTCCCCACCAAGGATGTCGCACAGGGGGTTTAGGACAAGATTTTCTGTGTTACTTTTTAATCCTTTCAAGGAGTTCATCAGCCATGAGAGCCTCGTGTTAATTCTACCATAACATTTAAAGAAGTGTAAAAAGGCAAGAAAATATTAACCTGCAATTTTTTTAGGTTTTTGCTTTGGATATAATGTAGCATTGTCCAGTTTGTTGCACTTTATTTCATTTGTAGATCATATGAAGAAGCAGGGTATGAGCTACTTCATGTATTAATTGGTAGTGATTTGTGGTGATGGGTTAGATGATGGGTTATATTTTTGTTTTATTTTATTCTATAACAATATTACTTTACACTCACCTTAACACCATAATAACAACATCATCATCCTTGATTTATGTTTTACCTTACTGCATTAACTCATCGTGATTATTAATATACTCCTTAACTCTCAAAGTACTTTCTTGACCAATAAGGTCTGGTATCCTTTGCCCCATCCTCCATGAACCAGTAGTCCCCTCTACCAACCCAAGCCCTATCCCACATCTGTCTGGGAGCTGATCCTGGAGCTCACCTTCCTATGACCCATCGAACGGCTCGCCAGGTCAAGAGGTTTTTGGCGTCTTGCCATCTCGCTCATGTTTCCCACCTAACTTACACAGGGTCACGTTACACCTCACATTTTTCACATTTGGGAGGTAATTTTCCTCCAATATAATACCAGTGAAAAATGATCAAATGTTCTATCGGTATGTGATGTGAGCAAATGGAGGGCATCGATACCTTTCTCACCCTCCTCTCCCATCCTGTCGCTCATATCTACCAGGGGTTCTTTCTTAGGAGCATTTATCCCCTTCTGCTCCTGACGAAGTGGCACATTCTTCACCCATAGCTGGCAATATAAAATCATGGTAGACCTTTGTGCTTGGATTATATCAGGTATAGGTATGTAAACTTGGCTTAGGAACGTTCTTCCCAATGCTAAACCACTAAATGGGCTTCATTTACTTGTCACAACCCATTATCTGGTCCCACTAAACTTGTTATATGCATTGCAACCACAATTTGGTCATCGTGAAGATAAAGCAGTAAAATAGTAATGCATAGAGAAGGTGAGAGGCTTGGTTTAGCCTACCTGGTGTATGACATTGAGAGTAGCATACCTATCAGACAATCCACATCTAGCTTAGATGCTGATGATGACTGGCATGTGTTTAGTTATTCTAATGGGTGGTATGTGCATGAATGGTTAAGCACATGTGTCGGTTGTTTGTAAGTCAACATCTAATGCTGAAAGCAGTGATGTGGACAGTGAGGGTTTGACTTCTGCATAGTTACTGGACAATGTTCTCCAATTTGAATATCGCGCTGAGGATAAACGTTTCTTTCTGTTTAAAGCGGATGTTATTCCGAACATAAATTATGGAGCAGATCGAAATTGGATGTTCATGCTGGTAAAAGCATTGGAACATGGGATAACATTCTAAGACTGTGGAACAGTTAATTTCTAGTGTAGACTTACTAGCAGAGAGAGAGAGAGAGGGAGAGAGAGAGAGAGAGGGTGGATGGTTATGGCTACATTAAAGAATATAGGGATGAAGAGTGTGAAAGTGAGAAGGAAAAAGAAAGAGAGGTGGAGAGAGAGAGAGAGATAAAGATAGAGAAAAAAGGTGGAGGGGGGGGGGGGTTAAAAGAGAATTGGACACACAAAAGGAGAGAAAGGGTCAAAAAATGAGAATACGTTAGACAAGCAGTTTTAAAAGACATAATCAGAATAGAGGCACACAAAGCGAAAGATAACGTAGTAGGAGAGAGAGGGGGGAAAAAATTTCTAAGTAAAAGCTGGTTGAAGAGGGTAAAACTTTGCTGGTCCATCATGTCATAAGTTCATAAGTACGTCTGCCTGTTATCCATGGACAATCCATCTCTTTCATCGACACACTGAGGTGAATGCCCAAACCAACTGGCAACCGTGTCACTAGCTGTTCTTTCGCTCATCAAATAACATGTTTGACTGTGGCTTTTCTATGCAAACCAATACCGTTTTTTTCCCCTCTCCACCCCACACCCACCACGTCCTGCGGCATAAAGAGGTTGGGGTCGACTGAAGAGACAAAGTGATGTAGTGTAGTGTATCTTCTTGTTGGTCTTTTGCACTTGGTGTACGTGCTCTGGATGGAATGGGGATGACAAGTACTTGGCAGGATGTATTTTTGTTTACCTGCTTGATGGTTAGGACATGCCCTTTCTGCACTTGGCCAAAGAAAATCTAGTTTACTTTTCTTAGGAAAAGATCACTTGGGATGTATTGTCTCATCGATTAGAGATGTTGGTAATAGATCGGTTATGGTACTTATTCATAATGTTCAAAACGTGTGAATGTGTTTCGACAGGTTTTCTCCATGCAATATTTACTGCACTTCGAATGACATAACATGAAGCACTTTCAACTCAATCATACTTGGGCATCATGTGATATCTCAAAGTTTATTTGTTGATATATTTCTTTATCTGGTGATTTCTCTTTAGCACCATTGTGGGTGGCCTGTTCCCAAAAATTACTTCATATCTGAAATGAACATCAATAAATTTAGAATGTTAGTACTATCGGCAAGAAAGAAGAAGGGCGGTAGAAGTAGAGACTGAGATGACTATTTAACTTTTAGATGATTAAGGAGGCAGTGAACAAGCAAACACTTAACAAGTAACTTTAATATTTGTATGTTTATTTATGGCACAGACATTGAATAAAATTAACGAGGTATTTGTTTGATGATTTTAAGTTAAGGGCAATCCTTAGGCTGTCTTCATCTGAAGTGTTTGGGTGGTGGAAAAGCTGCTTTTTACTCATTTAAGTATTTGCAGTGCAGAGCTTGCCTTAAACCAAGATACTTTACAGTAACTTACGAGGCAGAAGATGAGCGTGGTTTGAATTCATTGTTACATTCATCAGATGACTAGAGGGGTATAGGATTAAGAGTATGTGTCACTCATGTGATGGATGCATACCTTCATTATGGAAAAACAACTTCAAAAACAGTTAATTACAAGCTCTGTGGGAGTTTCTTCTTCTAATTGGTCAAACTTCATTTATCCATTCAACATTGAATGCTCATATAACCTCAGGGTAGTTTTTTACCATGTGTAGAGAACAGGTAGGGCAAATAATCATGTATTCACATGGAAAAACATTACTGCAACATACATTGACAACTTACAAAATGGTATTTTAGGAGGGAATAAGGACACTGAGATGCAACCTTTTCCCTCTCAAATTGTTTAGTTTGCAAAGCGTACAGCTCCATTCGTTTCTGTCTTTGGTTCAGACTGCAATTGTCTTTTGCCTTTCACCTGAAAACTTTTTCCCAGTCCACTCCCATATTCAGACACTTTCCATTTGTTTCCCCAGGGTTGACATTCTCATTGAGTTTTCCATTCATTCACTGAGATTTATGTGCAGTGGACAAACTTCCTATTCTCTGTAAACTTTCCTTTCATAAGTTGAAATTTTTGTGCAGCGGACAAACTTCTTATGAGGCTGACCTTGTGCACCGAATTCACATCACATCCAATGAAAGCAAAGAATAAAAAATGAGAAATACCCCCCAATACTGATCAAAACATTAGTCATCGTCCTCATGCATTCAAACTTTTCTCTATTTGGAGGTTTTCTAAAGAAAAAAAAATGGGGGAGGGGGGTCTGTACTTAAATAAATAAGACATTGTACAGGGTATTATACATTTTTTGTATTTCCGCCCCTCCTTAATCAGAAAATAAGCGGCTTATGTGGATTACCCAGCAGTGTTCCAAATGTTGCAAAAAGAAGATTTTATTGTGAGTTGTTCTGCCTTGTGAATTCAATGTATGTTTGATGGGAAGCATGATGATCCGTTCAAGGAGGTCGGTTGATGTCGCTTTTCTTCAAAGGAAGGCTTTCATGAGATGTCAGACAGCTTTATGACCGCAGCTGATCTGATGTACAAATGAAAACTGACTGGCATGTTCACCATCTCCCTCATTTCTCTTCCTCTTTTTTTTTGTTGTCTTAAATACTTGTTTAGGCATACATAATGGCTGTAGCCTATGCCCCAAACCTATCATGAAACCCTAGGTTGTGGACTTTTGAACTACAGTTGTATGTTGTTTGTAATGAAACATTTTAGAAGTAGGGATTTGGGCAAGTTACTGCACGCAACAAAGAAATTAAGTGTGACTTTTAAGTCGAACTTACTCTTCATGAAACAGGCTCCTGATGCATCTTGGGTGGAGAAAAGGGATTCAACATTTACTGACATGCTATTGGTATCGTCTGTTGGGAGCCATAAGGGCGTTATTGCATCTTATAGATGTTCCGTTCAGAGCCATAAGGGCGCAATTACTGTACAAAGTCAATGGTAATAGTGTCCTTCTGGCTCCAAACGGAACATCCTTGATCTGCAATAGCGCCCTTCTGGCTCCAAACCGACGGTATCATACTTGGTAGTTTGATAAAACATGGACAATTATGTAGAAGAAACTCCATTTGGGCATTTGGGATTTCATTATGTTTCTTTCTCGGATTTGTGGTGGTTGTTTATTGAGTTTTAAACAAGAAAAGAGTTTAATCTTTCCATGCATACAACTTGTACACATAAAATAACTAGCAAGTCTGAAGACAGCAGCATAAATCCTGTGAATGAGGTCAACATTTTCAATCTGCGAAGCCATTTTTCCCCTCACTGTTGACAGTTTGATTGAAATAGGAAGGAGGGGAAGGGAGCAGGAAATATTCTGAACTGAAAGAACGTTTTAAACCAAATTTCCTCTCTTTTTGCGTACTTTCTTCAAGTTTTTCTATGAGATTGTGCTAAAAGGTTGGCCTTTGAGGTGTTTGAAGAGGGTATATCGAGGGAGAAGTTTGGGGAAGGGAGTGAGTGACCTTCAAGTGGGTAGTTCAGTGTGAAGGAGTTTGTGAACTCTTGTTTGTTGTTGATCTCCCTAAGATTTGTTCTAGGATGTCAATCAGGGTATAATCCCTGGTCTAAACACTAGTCCCTGAAGTAGGACCAATTTTCAGGGCCAGTTTGGTGTTTAGTCCTCACAGTTTAGTGTATAAAAATTGAATCTAAGTGAATGAGGGAGAGAGGGTGATGTAGGCCTATATGGACCTTTTCTAAAATTTGTTTTAGGATGTCAATCAGTGTATAGGCCTAATCTCTGGTCTAAACACTAGTCCCTGATTTGAATCGGGTCATGTTCATGGTTAGTTTGGTCTCTGGGCCTTTTTATGTATTGATTAAAAAATAAATAAAACAAAGGCAAGAAAGGGAAAATGTATAGGCCTATTGGCTAATTTGGTCCTATATGCTTGCTATAATTACAGAGAATAAAGTAGCTCAATGCAATCAAGGGGAAAATAATACTGACCAGTAGATAATGCTATGTATATGATACCCCATTCACAGTGGCCTCAAACACCGCTACAGTCGCGGGACTGTCCCGCGACTGTAAAAAAAAAAGGAAAAGGAAAGAAGGTGAAAAACAAAGAAATATATAAGAAATGATAGAAAAGAAAAGGAAAGAAGGAGAAAAACAAAGAAATACATACGAAATGATAAGAAAGAAAAGGAAAAAAGGTGTAAAACAAAGAAATACATAAGAAATGATAGAAAAGGAAAGGAAAGAAGGAGAAAAACAAAAAAAAATACATAAGGAATGATAGAAAATTAAAAAAAGAAGTGGAAAACAAAGAAACACATGAGAAATGATAGAAAAGAAAATGAAAGAAGGAGAAAAACAAAGAAATATATAAGAAATGATAGAAAAGAAAGGGAAAGAAGGAGAAAAACAAAGAAATACAACAGAAATGATAGAAAAGAAAAGGAAAGAAGGAGAAAATCAAAGAAATTCAAGTATTTTGTTACGGAGGTCATAAAAATCACACGCTGCAGTGTGAATGGGTACATGAAATCTATCCCGGGACAGTCCCGGGATAACTTTTCCACTGTGAATGCATTTATAGCGGGTTTATAGCAGTGTTGCCGTCCCGCGACAGCACCGAGATAAATTTGAAAACCACTGTGAATGGGGTATGAGAGAGTGACATGCATAAAGAGAGAGAAAGAAAGAGACTCAGGAGGATACCATGTGCTACATGAATAGGTTTTTTTTTTTCATGAAGAAAATAAAAATGAAATGGAAAGAAAGCATGCATGTTGAAAAGAGGGTTAAAAGAGAGAAACATACGAACAAGACCTATAGCCGCAAAAAGACAACACGGGCTGGCGAGTCAGGGCAGTGGCGTCTGAGGAGAGTTTACTCTTCTCATGTTAACACTACTAGCAAACATTTGATTGATTGTGTAAAGTTTACTCAGACAAAATGTGACAATTGGAGGACCGGACTGGAATGGATTACTGTGTGCCATGGAGATGGTTCAAGTCGGGTGCAAGGCAAAGGGCACGGCTCGCAATCAATGGGAACCAAAGCAGAGAGGTGTGGGAGAGGTGTTAGAAGTCTGAACTAGACAATAAGAGGTAGGAAGATGGACCCAATAGAGATATGATATTTCTCTGCAAACATGTTCACTGAATATATGTCAAATATTGATCAAAGAAAGATGAGTCGACAGAAGTGAACAAGAGGTTAGATTGCTGAAAATCAAGAAAAGCCGTTTTCAGGGAATGTGGATATTTTGTTAACAGAAAAGGCTTTTCTTTTTATTAACATGGATATATAGGCCTAGGCCTATATATTTGAGAATATGGTAGTGGGATTGATATGAACAAACTTGAATTTACTCTCGTAATGGCTCTTCCTTCCAAATAAAAGTATATATCAGACCAAATTAATTCACACCTTTGTAATCATGGTCCCAGGACATTCACTGGTTGCTATGTGCCTGATAGCAATGACAGAGAAGGACATATTAATTATGTGATGATGTATAGTTTCTGAAAGATCTTTCTTTATGCCATCAACACCTGACTGTGAAAGGTTTGCCTATTTTTAAAACTATTTGACATCTTTGATTGAAGCATTCTGAAGGGTGCTATATGGACCCAAATAGATTACCTCTTCAAGATCTACTCTGGGTATGATTTAACAGCGTACTGAAACCACTTTTTCTAAGACCTTAGGATGAGGGTTAGGATAAATGTTATGGTAAAGATTTAGGGTTATGGTTACATTTTAGATTTATTAACTGAATGGTTTAGTGTGTGGATGTCAGGAGTGTCTGAGCATCTTGTTTTAAAACAACCCTTCGGGAGCTGGTGCACATTGGTTTATAAACTTTTATGGTGGCATAAAATGTATCCGTGAATTTGAATTCAAGTGACTGTCGATGGAATGAAAAGGGGGAATCATATTGAATAAACACTCATTTGTGTTCATTGTTTGATAGAAAGTCAAATTTAGGATTTCTTGGCAGTATTCAGGTAGAGCCGCAACCTTGTCTGCTCCTGGGGTCTTTGATTGCTAGCTGAACCTCCAAGTTCACCTGTCAGAGTGTTAGCCGTGGAGTCAAGGTAGTCACTGTAGATTGGCTTACCGTAATCCTCCCATTCATGTCTTTTTTTATTTTATCCATTACCCCAACTGCCATCAATGAAGGCCCCTGTTACCCTTGTACAAATCAATGTTTGTAATTGGAATAATAGCAGGTTAAAGTCCATCGTAGATGCAGTCAATGAGATGAGTCTTGTCTTGTGTCCTCCAGTTATGCCCTTGCCTAATGTATTACAGATTATTAAATCAGGGTGCAATGCTTTATGAATATTGAGAGTCAGAAGGGTGTTAACTCTGTCTAATACTATATTAGAAGTTGTTTGTCTCTCAGCATTCAACATCATTCATGGCCAGTTCATGGATGAAGAAAAATTGTTTCAATCATTAGAGTATCCTTCTGTACTGGAGCCATGACTGCTTCATAAAAGTACATCTGTAACAAACACTCAGTGAAAAAGGAGACGTCAAATTCCAGAGTTTCCACTAAAAAAGAGAAAAAAGTTCATAGTTAGGAGAAAGTGAAATAATAGGCCAAAAGGCAGAGAGGTGTCAGATCTAGTTTGCTGTGATTTCTTCTACTGTATTACAACACCGGTCAAAAACCTTGTAGGTGCCCAGGGTTGAACTTGATAGAGACTGAACAGGAATCTTGAGAAATTAATGATAACTTGACAAAAGAGCACACTTTTGGCCTTATAGAATTCAGATTATAGGCTTAACATTGAAGGAAATGTGCACATAAATGTACAAATGTTTTATATTTGTAAGGTTGCAGTTACAACAATTTGATTCCTTATGAAGAACTGTAACTTTGAACTAAACATACTTCTTTTACAATATTTGGCAGGTCACACCTCAGCAAATACGATGACTAAAGCTTTGACACTAATGTTTGTGGCATATTCTTCAATTCTTTAATCCTGCTTCTTTTACATAACAGTAAATTAAAAGAGAAGGGTACGAATTTATGAATGCAGATCATTTGAGTCTGAAAGTATTTGTTTGTGGCCTGTTCAAACTGTTGTCCATGCATTCTAGGTAAAGTTGAGCAAGTCTGCACTCTTTACATTGCAGTATATGCAATAAATTGCATGAAAGGGGGAAATGACTTATGAATAAAAGCTATTAGAAACAATTGAGCATGAGACTCCATGTAGGTATGATGGCCTGTTCTCAAAATTGTCATGCACTCGTGTTGCAGGAAAGTTGAGCAAGCAAGTTTGCACCTCTTACGACGACGCCGACACCCAATGATGGCTATGGAAGGGCAGACTTCACTTGATTGACATTTCCTGACATTTGCACAACAGAATCCTCACAACCCCCACCTGATATGAAAAGTGAGGGAAAATGCTTGTAGGTGCTGACGATGTTGACCAATTGACTTACGATCAACCTTAAATGTGTTTGCGTGCTCCAGGAATGAGTGATTCTACATTTTAGCAAACTACTAATGTTTGTAGTAATGCGTGGTCTCAACCGGCTGTTTTTGCTTTTGCTAGCGCGTGTCCAGCCGCCTGTGTTGTGTGGCAGCCAAGAACCACTTGAGATATGAACTTCAAACTTGGGGAGAGTATGTATCAGCATTGGCAGATGATCTGACTTGATTTTGTTGTATGAAGGTCAAAGGTCAAGGGTCCCAGAGGTCAGCTTTATTGTTTGTTTAAGGACGAAAACATATAGGAAATGCAGTTGCATTTGTCTTTTCTCATATAAAAGAGATAGAAAACAGTTGATTTGAAGTTAAGATCTTCGTGAGATGCCTGTTCCCGAGATCATCCCTTGCTGTCCCTGTACAGTCACACAAAAACTGTTTTAAACAACTGCAAACAAACTCGTACTTGGCATTCCCTGGTGATGTAATTCTCAATTCACTCTGACTTTTGTATGGTTTGGTCTCACAATTGTGACTGACCTACTGAAGGTATATCAATGTTGGAGGTGCCTTCATAATGAACCAGACAGGTGCATGGATAAAAGAAGCTTTTCTATATGACCTATTAAGATGGGACTATACAGGTGTCCTTACAATGGGATCCTCTTCAAAACATGGGATTTAGAGACCACCTCAATGATACCCTTCAAAAATATAGCCTAAAATGTGGGAGTGGTACTGGTAAAAGGAGTCCTTATGCTGGTATGTGTACGTGATTGATAAAATAGAGGTGCTAGAGGTACTTACCATGCTAATTGATTTTAAAGCATTTATACCATATACCCCACGTTTAATTTGTTATCATATATTTCGATTTGTAAAGGGCATTTCCCACAAGATACAGACTCTGACTGCGTAACCTGTTGAAGACTATAGGCCTACTCGCGAATATATTTTTATTTGGCTCCCTATCCATTAACACCACCAAAGAATAGATAAAAATTGATACAGCATTTCATATTACCCTTGGTCTTGGAATCTGACGTCAGTCTTCAGACATTAAAAGTAAGTATAGGCTTAAATATATTAAGAATATGTATAGAGGCCTAAATGTACAAATATATTAAAATATTTATAAACATCTTCTTTTGAAAAGGTAGTCTGTGACAAATAATGGCTGTTAGACCAGGGATGTGAGAGGAGACAAGTGATGGATCTAGGAACTCTAATCACCTGCCACCCTGTGATTAGACTCTACAGGTGTCCAGTCCCCTATGTAGGGACTCTACAGGTGTCCGTCATTCCCCCTATGTAGGGACACCAGCATCAAAGACCTGATGAAAGTGAGGTTGACAAGCACCATGTATGAATCATCCCATATCATTTTCAACCAGGCTATGGCAGATGTGCTACTTGGTTTAGAAATCAAATTCTTTTGGTTTAGATACATGATTTTGGTTATTTCAGGGAATTCCTTGTTGAATTCCAAAATAAAATGTATGCATTTTTAATAGTGTGTGCATATGAGATAAAATTTGTTATTATGGTTTAGGACCTAGATATAGTTTAGTGGATTTACCTGTGAGAAGTATTTATACCATCAGTACACATAATTGATAACTTGTTTAGCCTATATGGGTTAATCTACCATGAGGTAATTATGATGTTGACTATGGATAATGGCAAGTGTTAAAGAACTTTGTCTGGTTCTAGTTTAAAAAAAAAGGTCTGTCTGAATATAAGTATTACAGACTTTATATTCAAAGGGGTAATCTGTCCATTTTTTGTAAAAGATCAGAAAGAAAATTATATATGGATGATACTAATTGCATTCAATATTAAAAAAAAACATCTTTATGCTTATCTTGCTCTGAGATAGAAGATTTACTTCAATAGAAATATACATTTGCCTACCATTTGCTATTTGACCTCAAATCGCCATAAATCGAAATTGCACCGAAATTTTTTGCCCTATCATATTGCCTATTTACCCCCACACCCCCATGAATGGCGCCTCCATTGGCGAGGATGCGGCCGCGCGCGATCAATACTCATCCTCTAATCTCTTCGCCCGTCCGAGATAAGTCGTACATTTTTGCCTGCGCCAAAAAATAGCGTGTTTTTCTCCCTTTTGGGACTACTTTGCGGTTTTTTGCGAGGTTAAGCTTCTCAGGATAATCATATTGAGTATTCTGAGCTTTATTTTGGAGGTCTATTGTTTTGGTTTTGCCGAGATTTTTGATAGTTTTAGTCTCTCGGTGATCGTTTTCTTTTCCGCTCTCTCTCCCGTAGACTTTCGTACGTTCCTTACTGTGTGTATGTAATACGTGTCGTAGTTACTTTTGAGTGTTGTGTGTGTGTTGCGGTGCACAGCTTGTTTGTGCTCCGCTTCTTGATAGCCCGCCTATTTACCCCCTTTTGTGTATTAACACTTTCTCTCTCTTCTTTATTTTCAGATTCATCATGTCTAATTTTCTTCTCGCGCCTGCTTCATATAAAAGGAAGCGGGTGAAGAAATTAGCGAGCAAGCGGTTTTCTTCGGAGAAGTCCCCCTTGCGGGGTGAGAGGCTTGTCGTTCGAGGAGGCGTTGGACGCTGTCCTTCCGCCTTCTTCACCACCTCGAACTTCGGTGAGTATTATTGGGTCGAACACCGGCGGACAAAGCCTAGCTGCTCGGAATTCGTCGTCCCTCAGAGTACGGGACGTTGATGACCGACGGGACTGGCGGCGTCCAGGGCGATGACGATTACGGCCCTCGCGCCGGATCCGATAGTCCTTTGCCACGTTCGATCAACGGGAGATCTAAAACGGTTACTACATCGGTTTCACAACCGGTGGCCGGTTCTCTGGTTAATTCAGTACTGGCTGAAAGCGCGGGTTCATTTCTCTCACGGTGCCGAATCCATTGTGCCTCGGGCTTCGCCTGGCATAACCGGATCGAGCTCGGTTCTATATCGAGTTTGTCCGGACCGGATATCGGCGCCGTACCCTTAACTGAGGTAAATCGGATCCGCGAGTCGGGTTCCGTACCGGTTTTGGGAGTGAGTACCGTTCAGACGGTCCTATATCCTCGGATAGTAGGCCGCTGTCGGTTACTCATAACCCGATGACACGCCCAGAGCTTTCGCTCTGTTACTCGTCGGCGGGTATCCGGCAGAGCGGGTGTCCCCGTCTATATCCGGCCGCCACCTTTGGTGGCGGGGGTCCGCCTCGCTCCGTTTTCATCTCGGAGTGCGTCCCCTTCTGGTTCGGATACTACGTCCGTGAGACGTGTCGTGTTTCGGATCCCTTGCCGGTTTCTTTTCGAAACCAGGGTCCGTTACAGGCAGACGCTTCTTTGTTGGAGACAAGTCGTATTCCCACTTCGTCTTCCAATTCGGTTTCTTCTCGGATCGGTACCGCAGTTGGTCGGGCCTTCCGTAGCGAAGCGTCGTAGACTTACATTTTCGGATCCCGATCCGGTTCCTGCGCGCAACAGCGCCCCTTTACAGGCGGGCTCTTTTGGTTCGGAGAGACGTCGTTCTTTTGCCGAACCCGGATCCGGTTCTCGTTGGGAACCCTGTTCCCAGAGTTTGGCCATGCCTTAACGGGTCGCATCAACTACCGGATACCAATCGGATAGTTTGTTGTGTACCTCCGGAGTTCGAGAGTGGGTTGAGCGTTACGAGGCAGCGGTACGTCACCACTCCCGAATTACCTCCATGGGTAGGTCACACCCTCCGGTTGAGGAACTGGATGCTTCCTCATCAGAGGATGAGATTGTTTCGGTGGCTGATTTCTCACGTCTCTTTGTTTGAATCTCATCCGTCTCTTCTGTCCCGCAATTCGGATAGGAATGTCATGCGGGATCCCTCCCAGGTTGATGTTTCGGCGGATATTTCATCGACGGAGATGAACCTGAAGCCGTTGTAGAGCTTCCTTTAGCGAAGCGAGTGACGGGTTGTTTTCATAAATACGTTCCAGATGTCCGAGTGACCCCTGAAACTTCGGAGGGACGTAAAGGTTTCTTTGCGGGAAGGTCGAAAGCTGTTTCATCTTTTCAGCTCCGAGTACAGGACATTCATAAAGAGGAATTTGTCTGTACTTCATCTCGACCGAAGAAAGCCTCACTAGATATTCGAAAACAAGTATCGGGTATCTTTGTGGAAGGAGACGATGGTCTTTTAACACCTAAGTCCATCTCCCCGGAGGTTCTGAAGTTGGCTGATATGCTCGAGACGGGAAGAATCTTTGTTGAAATCCGACAAAGGTGATGCTGACGTTTCGTTTGCTATCACACGGTCTTCGTTTATCTGTCTTAAATGACATGCTCTTGGAACTCTTGGCTGGCTCCCAGGAGTTGGACATTTCTCCGCCGGACCAGGCCGAGATTCTTTTGGCTCTTAGAGAGGTTCTTCTCTCTGTTTCTCTCAGATTGCGGCTGCATCCACCTTGGTGGATAATGCCCGTAGAGTTCATGTTCTTGAGACTCTTCATATCAAACAATCCCTCATTCCGGATATGGTCAAGGGAGTTGACGTGTCTTCCCCCTTTCTTTGTGGGAACAACTTGGCAGACATCTTACAGAAAGAAGTGGATTCACGTAAGAAGGCCAAGGAACTCTCTACATCAATTAGAGATGTTCGTCAGACTCCATCATCTTCTGGTTCCGCTAAATCTGGCTTCTTCAAAGCTCCTCTTTTCAGAGGGGCAAGAAGAAGAAGGACAAGAAGACTTCCGTTCCTGCCAGGTCGACCCCGGCAGCTCCTCCTCAGGATCGCAGAGTAGCCGACTCTTCTCATGATTTTATGATCGACAGGTGTCGTTTCAAGACCAGACTCCCCGTCGAGGACGTGGAAGTGGTAGGGCTCTTCCCGAGGCGTCGCGAAGAGCAGCCTTCGGCAGGGCGGGAAGCATTATTCCAGATGACTTCCCGAGTTTCGCTTGGAGATCCGGTAGGTGGTCGACTTCGGAAGTTTCTTCCAGCTTGGAAGTCAATCACGGACGACGTTTTCGTCCTCCCGTGATCAAGAACGGTCTTCGGATAGATCTAGAAGAACCTCTTCCAAGAGGGGTTATCCGAAGTCGATCACCACCACAGTCGATCCTTTTTCAGGAGCATATCGTTTCGGAAGTTACTCACTCCTGGAAAAGGACGCTGTCGAACGGTGAGAGATCACGACCGCCTGTGTCTCTCCCCCTTTTTGTAATCCCCAAGCGTTCAGATCGCTCAGGATGATCCTAAACATGAAGAGGATCAACAGGCACATCGCAAAGTCGCCCTCAGGATGGACCATCTAGCCTCTATTCTTCCGGCTCTCGTCAGGACGATTTTGCGGTGTCCCTCGACCTGAGCGATGCCTATTTCCACGTCCCAATAGACCCCTCGTCGAGGGATCTTTTGGGATTTGCCGTAGGAAAGGAGACTTTTCGCTTCAAAGCTCTTCCTTTCGGACTGCGCCCAGCTCCAGAGTTTTCACCAGGGTGGGTCTCAGCGTTGATGTCGTTCCTCAGGGGCAAGGGCCTTCGGATCTTTGCCTACTTAGACGATTGGCTTCTCGTCGCCAATTCGGAGGTTCTGCTTTCTCACCATCTTTCGCTGTAGTGGAACAACCGAGAGTTTGGGATTCATGATCAACTGGTCCAAATCGGAATTCATTCCCTCCCGAACTCCGATTTACTTGGCCCGTTGGATCTCAAGAATCAACTGGCTCGGCCGAGTCTCGAGAGAGTAGAGACTCTGGTCAATCTTGCCGGGTCCCTCCTGAGCATGCGGAGGTTCGAGCCGAGGTTTGGTTGAGATGGCTGGGTTTTTGGCCAGTCTGGTGGACATCTTGCCGAATTGTCGTCTCTTCATGAGACCTTTCCAGCTACATCTCCTGAAGTTTTTCAGGCCGAATCTCAGTCTCCTTCTGGTCTGGATTCCTTTGCCGATGGAGATCAAGAAGCTTCTCTCTCCTTGACGAACCGTACCTTCCTTCTTCAGGGAAAGAGATTCAAGGACCTCTTCCTCAATTACAGTGACCACGGACGCGTCACTTCAAGGTTGGGGGGGCCATTGTCAAGGTCGGATGGTTTCCGGATCTTGGGCCCTTCCGAGGCACTGCCTCACATCAACGTTCTGGAACTTTGTCAGTTCTGTTTGTCCTCCAATGTTTCCGCGACCTGTTGTGGGCCGTTCAGTGTTTGATTCTCACGGACAACACCTCTGTGAAGGCTTACATCAACAAACAAGGAGGGACACACTCTTTGGAGTTGAACAGAGTAGCGTTCCTCCTTTGGGAATGGTGCAATCGGGAGGAGATCATCCCGGTGGCATCCCACATTCCGGGGCAGGACAATCTCATAGCGGATTTTCTATCCCGAGGTCGTCGCTGCCATCGGAATGGATGTTGTCCCCTCATGTCTTCGAGTTAGTAATTCAGAGATTCGGGAGCCTGGAATAGATCTGTTTGCAACCTCTCTGAACAACAGACTTCCTCGGTTTTGCTCCCGAGTCAGGGAGACTTCGGCTTTCGTGCGGACGCGTTCTCTCTTCATTGGAAGGGTGGAAGGCGTACGCCTTCCACCATTCAAGCTGATACCTATGGTTCTCAGGAAGATCAGAGAGGATCGGGCAACAGTGGTCTTGATCGCTCCCCACTGGCCCGGTCGAGCCTGGTTCCAGGATCTGTTGCCCCTGTTAGTGGGGGAACCGCTGCCCCTTCCGGCTGTACCGGACTTGGTCTCTCAACCTTTGTCGGGAGCTCTTCATGTGGATCCATCGCTCCTTCATCTCACTGCTTGGCCTCTATCGGCCACGGGCTAGGGATGAAGGCTTTTCGGACAGAGCAGCTGAGCTGCTAGTTGAGAGTAGACGGAAGTCGACTAGGGTGTTTACAATTCGCGCCTTGAGGCTTTCTTTGCCTGGTGCGAACCGCTGGGGGTGTCCCCCAGAGAGGCTCCTTTGCCTCTCATTGCCGACTTCCTTATTTCTCTGTTCGATAAGGGTAGGTCTATTTCGACGATTCGTGGATACCGTTCGGCTATTGCGGCCATTCATACTGGCTTTGATAATGGGGGATCGGTCTCGTCCTCCCCCCAACTCTCGGCGTTGCTTAGGGCCTTTTTCTTAAAACGCCCTATTTCTAAACCCTTGACTCCAGCCTGGAGTCTTCCCAAGGTTTTGGAGGTTTTGTCAAAGCCTCCGTTCGAGCCTTTGAACTCGATTCTCTGCTGAATCTGTCCATCAAGACAAGCTTTCTCTTAGCGATCTCTTCCGGGCAAAGGAGGAGTTCGCTACATGCTCTCTCAACATCACCAGGTCATATTCGTTGGGAGAGACATGGGGTTCGCCTGATTCCTGTTACATCATTCATCGCTAAGAACCAAACAGCCTCGTCGGTTCTATCGAGATCTTCATTCGGCCTTGACGGAGTTCTCGTCTATCAGAGAGGACAAGGTTTGGTGCCCCGTTAGGGCCCTCAAGTGGTATATCAAGAGAACGAGAATCTTCGTAAATCTTCACAGTTGTTTGTTACTGCCCGTGAACCCCATAAAGGGGTTTCTAGAGATACGTTATCCCGTTGGATAGTATCCGCTATCAAGGCTGCGGGAGTGAGGGCCCTGAAGAGGGATCTACTCCCAAGGCCCATCAGACCAGGAGCATTAGCTCCTCTTGGGCCTATTTTCAGGGTCGGAGTGGAAGACAATTGCAAAGCGCCTTTTGGCGTTCTGCAAATTCTTTTACTCCTTTTACCTGAGAGATGTCGCCGCTAGTGAGGTGTTTTCTCCACCGCACCTCTCAAAGCGGCGGCATCCTCCATAGTTTCATAACCGTCATGGTTCCTCCCGACTTTTGTCGGTGCTGGTCGTAGCAATGGTAGGCAAATGTATATTTCTATTGAAGTAAATCATAAAAATTAAATTCTAATTATATTTACGATATGGAAATATACATTGCCTACATTCCCTCCTCCGTCCCCTATCCTTTGCAACATACGGAAGTTTCTGGGCGAGAGAGTTAGAGGATGAGTATTGGATCGCGCCGCGGCCGCATCCTCGCCAATGGAGGGCGCCATTCATGGGGGTGGGGGTAAATAGGCAATATGATAGGGCAAAAATTTCGGTGCAATTTTCGATTATTATGGCGATTTGAGGTCAAATAGCAATGGTAGGCAAATGTATATTTCCATATCGTAAATAATAAAATTAGAATTTAATTTTTATGATAAATGGTACAACTCCTACTAGTATGAAAAAGACTACAGACTGTGTCTTTTGTTTTTGTTGTTCATCATCAGTCATGTACTTGTCTCATTGCTATGTCAGGCATCTGAATATAGGTCCAGGACGACCATGCAATTTCACCTGACTTTTCAAAGTCACTCTTTTTTTCTAAATAAGAAAAAGGATTGAAGTAACGTGATTGGAAAAGTGAAACCCATTGAAAAGCAATATTGCTCTTGGGGAAAGAGAGAGATACCCTTGGTTGTCATAAAATCTTGTCTTTGATTGTGAGCAGAAGATGAGTAAGGTAGTCTCTTCCTCTGATCAAGCAATGTTTCCATGGTAACCATAGGGTTCCTCCCATTCTTCCTCATAAGGAGCAACGATGGACATATGTGTAATAAGTGAATGAGATAAGATTTTAAAGATGGAATTAGAGTTTTGGTGATATCTAAAGATATCTAGTAAGGTCATACTAGGGAAACAGAAAATGTGACTTTGTAGTTGAGTGGCCTTTATAAACAGGTTCAGCGACAAACATGTCTTCCTGGGGGAGACAATATAGGTGTTAACTTTAAGACAGGTTTTATATAGGCCTACTTGTATGATCAATTTGTAAGGTACCTGTACATCAACTTTTAGCACAACAATTGTGTTAACTGGCCTTTCAACAAACTTAACTTCACTGTGAGGAATGGCAGAGAATATCTTTTGAGATGATGTGTGAAACCATTTGTGTTTTTTTGAAATTTGATTTCAAAGAAATATTAGTAATAAATGGAGTAATTATTATATATGACATTCACGTACATGTAAGTCATCTGGTACCATTTTATTGAAAAATTAACGTACAATATGTTAAAAGTTTTTCAAATTTGAACATGAAGATGAAAGAGATCAATACTGAGGGAGATGGAGCCCATCTTAGTAAATTTGAATATTACTTCAGATATTTTAGCCTTCTTGATGTGTATGAGAAATGAAGTGATATGATTCTTCCAGGGTAGTTTGAGTAATACGCAGATGTCTGGAGGGGTTGTTTTATTAACGAGGTGTTGATAAAACAGGATACAGGACCAATTAAAAGTTGTGAGATTACTGTGAAATCAGACACTTGAAGAAAGAATGATAGAAACAGAGCTGGAATGACCAAGGTTTTGAATTGATTGAAGACAGTGTGATTCAGTATGAGGTCAGCTAATTTACTGACCTGCATTGAGTATTGGTCCACTTGGTATGACCTATTAATTCAGTTTATAGATTTGCGAAACAGTAACATATATTCTGATTGATGTTATCCAGTGAGTTTGAAATTTTGGAGTTCAATAGGGAAATTGAAATCATAATATCTGAGTTCAAATGAGTGGGGAATTTGATTCAAGTCTTCGGCAATTGTTATGTCAATACAGAAATGAAAAGACGTAAAAAAAAAACCCCTCTTCATAAAAGCTAAGGATGATTATCAAATGTTCAATTTTATTTTGCTTATATATCCCCTGCAAAGATGTCCAAAGTATAACTTCAACTTTGTCTCTTTATTTTTTGTATTTACAGATGATGACTCGGAAAAAGCATCTACTTCTTCCTCATCTAAACCTGCTGGTCTTGCAGGCCAAGTCTATGGTATCATACAAAGCATAACAAACAGGTATGTTTATTTCATAAGATAATATCGAGTTATAGAAATTATTAAAACATAAACTTATTAAGTTCATGTATGGTTATAGTGCAGAACTAACCTTCAAATTGAACAAATTTGTTAAAATCATATGCAATTTGGCCATGTGGCTACAATTTTAATTTCTGAATAAATACCATTATTATATTATTATAGATTAATTTGTACTCAAAGGAACTTCATTAGGAATGTATTTATATAATATTACTAGATTCCATTTGTCAATTTTAAACTGATCATTTCTTACTGGTAGTTATCAAATTATGAAAACCAAAGGTCTCACTCCTTCTGCCCTTGCCCTAAATTGTTTACCAAAAACAGTTTATAGAAAGTTTTGCTCAGAAAACTTAAAAATGCACTACAGGGATTACATTTTATGGCAGATCGTGTAGTTTACAAGGTCCTCTCTTATTCAAGTTTATATTATTTTATGAAAGGAGGCAATTGCTTTTTTTCCCAAACAAATAAAAAATAATCTTGAAGGCAGGGCAAGCCTTTTGTGTGAGGGGATGAGTCAAAATATTTTACTCTAATAAAACCAGCAATAATTGACTCCTGCGTGTTACAAAAAATGTGACGGTTGTTTGTTTTGTGCAGGGGCTTGTTTTTGCGATGCTCAGACTCATATGGATATTAAAAGCAATGTGAGATATTCAGTGAGTGGGCAAACATTAATACTTTGAAAGAACTTGTCAAAGGTAGTCCAAGCCCATCTTATGAAAATTTTGAAATATTAAATAGTTAAAATTCTGTCTTTTTAAAATTTATGCAAGTGCAGTATTTATTGTACACCATGTGTTTTTTTTATAAGTCACAAAATGTATAGTTAGATTCGCAGGACCCAAGGTATTTTTCTTTAAAAGCAAGGTTATTAAGAAATCTTTCATCACTTTGTCTGGAGGCCTTTCATTATGTTTATTACGTTAAAGAGGTAACATTAAACCCAAATTTGTGCCAATATCTAGGGTTCTGTATGCTACATTTGATTTCCACTACATGAGGCAACAGCAGGCTTGTTATTTCCTGTCTCTAAGAATCCTGATGAAGGAAAACACTTAAAAAGCAGCTTTTAAAGGAATCGTTCAAAATTTAGTGTCGGGAATCAGATTTTGTTCATATATAGCTCCTAGATATATTTGATTGCAGTGAAGTTTGCAAAAGTCTAGTATAGTAATAAAAAAAAAGTCCTATTGCATTAAAAACAAAGACATGTATGATACGAGAGGGTTGTGATGCAGTGTCCAAGTATATAAACCCTGCAACAGGTAGGCCTTATAATGCGGCAGTCACATGTACACAACGCAAGACCAGCACATTAAAATTTGTGAAAATTGTCAACAACGCACACACAGACCGTATATAGACAACACGTATTAAAATGCGCAACGAATGCACAGCGTTTGCATAGTGTGCTCGACGAATGAGTAACGCATACCCAGCGCATACTGTGCGTTGGCCATGCGTACATGTGACTGCGTCATAACCGATATAAAAAATCTTTTGTTTTTGCTTGCGTGAATGACCTCTAGTTTCATAAAGGCAGTTGAACAGATTTGTGTTTAATACCGAAATGGTTATAAATACTATTTAATAATGTGTAAGGTGAAGGAAAAGTCAAGCCATTGTTAGCCTTAGAAGGAGGTCCTTCCAATCAGGTACGCACGACTAAATGACAATTTCAAAGTTAAATTCATGTCTTTGTCATAAGTAATCTGTCCCAATCCCTCGGAACACACCTAATATAATCAGTCAACTTTTAAAGCTGAACTGAGATTTTGGTACATTTGGAGTTCGAGTTCAAGAGAATCTTGCTCTATGTACTTTTGAATTCTTATCATAAAGTAGATAATTTTTTTTTTTTTAAATACAAGTAACTATAAATATATCTTTAAAAAAAATTCAATAAAACCTCTCTGGAAATCACTTTTAGTGAAAATTAGGGTGTAGATTTCCACATAGGATATATATATCATACATCTATTGGTGATTAGTTTGCATAGTTTGTCTTATGTCAGCTCAGTACACAATTATAAAAAAGTTTGTTAAAAAATTTCACACTTAATATATATATATATATATATATATATATATTATTCTTCAACATGAATGTACAAAATATTCAGTGTGATTATCCACAAATTTATTATTGACCACTATCAGAAGTCCAGATTATACACATTGTATCTTTAAATGGCTTCATTCCTGCGTTGTCGTCGTGGAGTCAACCACTCGTTGAAATTCCTCCCAATTCTCTTCATTGCATCCGTCAGCTTGGCTTGCATTCAGAGGTGTTTCAAAGGGTGGCCGCACAATTCTGAATTATTGCTACAATAAAGCATTCCCCCGTATAAAAAGTCAATATTTGGTTTTGACACCTCTTCCCCAACGATAGGTCAACCATTATTTTTTATTCAAACATGTCTGTCTTTGAACTGCATGAAACAGAAATAATACAGGGTATAAAGCATGTTTGTTTGTACACTTTGTGAAATCAATTACATATATTTAGTTTGTTCAACAAGTTTTCAGAAGTTCTTTGTAAAGTTTTCGAGGACAGCTACATATCTTCTTATGACTCCTACAGGTATATATTATGAACAATTTTATTCTGGTAATTGAAAATCGTATTTCATCAAACCTAATTCAAACAAATCATAATAATTAAGTCAAGATTTAACCTCTCACAGAGCTCTGGTAAAAGATAAAAAACAACAAACAAGTCACTCTGAAGTTGTTCCCCCCTCCCAATTTTTTAAAAAGCAAATAAAATAAGTAAACAGATTTTACAAACAAAAAAGTATTTTCATATCAGAATATTTAAACCTATTGTCCTTTTATTTGTTTACAGCCTGAGAAGGAAAGAAAATAAAACGGAAGACATCACTGAAGACTCCACCCATCCCCATCACCGTGGGAAACGCTTCATCTCCTATGAGAGATACCTGGAGTTGATGGTGGTTGCTGATCATAAGATGGTGGAACATCATGGAAGAGGAGTACAACTCTATGTTCTGACTTTGGTTGCAGTGGTATGTTCTATTTTTTTTGTTTGTTAAGATATACTTTAAAAATGCCAGAAAAGGTACATGGATGGTAAAAGTTGCTACATTTCAAATTGGTTGAAGATGAAATTTTTATTGAAAAGGGAGAATAAAAAAGAAATAAGACTCGTGCAAGTTCATTTTAAACAAATATAAAAAAAGCCAAAGGAGGTGGCCCATTCATGAATGATAGTTGATACAGCCATAAATAGGTAGGCTTAAAAATCTTCTGATCTGAGATGCATTCATTTTCAAACTTCAAACCACTTTTAACACCTTGGTTTCTTCCTCATCCTCATCCTAAAAATAAGACCCACTTCACAAAAACACTTGACCCCCTACCTTGCATCTTGAGGCTGCCTTCGTCCTCCACTGGTCCTGGACCTTTTCTCTAAGGGAAGATGAGGCAAAGTTCATCCAACAGGATGGATGTCCTCTGGACCTGGGCGATATTTTTGTTATTTTCCGCTCCAAACCTGGCTTTGATTTTTGACTCCGTGCTTGTCTTTCTTAAAATGTACGGTTGATGTGAGGAGTGGAATGTGGAGCGAGTTTAGAGAGAGATCAAACTTCATAATTTGTCTAACGACGTGTCAAGTGGGGTCAGGAGTGTTGATTAAGACTGGTAGTGTTTTAGGAGGAGAGTATAGGACAGGATCCACATGTGTGATATCAGATACTAGCTCTCTAAAGACGTACTAACTAGGACATCCCTCAAGCTCCAACATCTAGTCTCTTACACCAAACTCGCTCTTTTTCTGTTACTTGTAATTCCTTTCAAAAGAAGGTTTTTTTAATATGCCATGATGGTTTCTCCCCTCTTTTTAATTTATTCCCCAAATAGTATTATGATATCCCTATTCATACATAATGGGGATTTTTTATTCACATTTTAACCAAAATATGAATTATGAAAAGTGTTTATCATCTTGAGTAATAACTTGGAAACAGTTCAAATTATGTAGGCCTCTAAAGCCTTTAAAGCTTTGTGCAGCCTAAAGCCAGTGGAACGCCCGGTGTTTCAGCTCATCAAATGGTCGATGTTATATTGCCGATTTCAGAGCCAAAACTGGTGTGAAATTTGACAATTATTTTTTTGTTCTACTTGAGGAGTAAAACCCCCAAAGCCTTTTATTTTCAGCAGTCTTTTGTAGTCTGTTGTGATCCGCCACACATGGAGAATTGATGACCTAGAAATGGAAATCATTTTTAAGTGATTCCATTCCTGCGCACTCTAGTTACAAACAAGTGAGACAGTGGAGGAGTTTTCTGGTTCGGTGAGGGTATCAATAAATACCAGCGCTGTTTGGCCATGCAGTGCAAAATCAAAACAAAACAGAACTTGGAAGTGTTACAATATTTCACCTCAGGTATAGAACATTTGCAAAATTATTTGCCTTGGTGTCAGAAGAATGGCTGGCTCTCTATACATTTCATGCAGTGAATATTGTTTAGGTCTGGAAACACTATCAGAGTATAAGAATTGTTGCTGAATTGAAATATCGCCTTTAAAAACAGTTATGACCTCATTTGTAAACAAAAAAGAAGTATATTTTTGAGACAATTTGATTTCAATTTTGTTTTATAATTCTTATTTTACTGTGGAGGTTAGATTAAGAGGTTATGATATAAATTGAGTCAGCTATAGTTATAATTATTCAATTGAAATGAGGATTGCTCTTTGAAAGTGGGAGCTGAATTTAATTTTAATGATGGAAGTTAAATTTGTACTTGAGAAATAAATGTAACAAGTCATGGTATTAAAGGGAAACTTCATGTTGTATAATATTTTGACTCCACTGTTGAGACTCAATAATGTACGTGAGTAAGAGCCCTGTGATTTGAGACGAATAGCTGGCTCGAGAGAGAGGGACGTCTTGCCGAGTGCGTTTCCTCGCCTCACACCATGTGGCACCGTCATGCTATACCACCTGTTCCCGACCCACATGGTCAAAGCCAACACACATCCTGACCTTAAGGATTAACCCTTGACCAGTGGGGTGACCCCCAGTCGTCCATTCTCTCCATTGTGTATTCAGAAACGACAAACCATTAAAGCTAGAACGAACGAGAGCTAGACAGTGGAAGGGAGAAGTGGGAACGAGACCGAGAGGATTAAAGAGCTAACGTGACCACAAGTTAACCAGACCAATTTAATCCTAATTTGGGGCCATTCACAAAAATACTTTTGCGGCTGGGCCAATTAGGGAGCTTTACTTTCAAATTCCAAAGAAGCTGTCGAGAAATGTGGATTATTATATGATTGATTTTTCATGTTTTTGAAATGTTTTTGATATTAACTAGTTTGAGATGATGTTGAACTTATCATGATCACCTATAAATCATTTCCTCCAAATTGGCAAAAAAATTATTGGGTCACATTATGGACAATGACTGTGGTACTATATGAAAGAAAAGATTTTATAATATTTCAGGAAAAATACCTTTTGTAACAATAGTAGAACAAGATGTTAACTTTACAATTTTTGATGAATTTAGTTTGAATAAAACTTAGACCCATGATGACTGAGATCTTTTTTTATACATACATTATATAAAGTCCATTGGAGTGTATGTGCCACAATTTTTTCATGCAACAATGAGTGCACAGAATGGTCAAAAAGAGGTGTCCTCTATTTCTCACCCCGCATATATTCGGGCTTAGCCTACAATGGGTCAGTGTACTTTACATTTGTAAATTTGTATAAATGTTTAATTTATTTTTTGTAGTTATGATGTGATGATCCTTTCCAAGCATAGAAATTTAATTTGATTAATGTTTTATTTTTTCTTTGACAGGTCAATAGGATATTCCGGGATCCAAGTATAGGAAACGCTATCAACGTGACATTAGTGGAGCTCCGAATACTGCAAAATGTGAATGTAAGTAGTATTGATTGGTTGCCATGGGTACACTCTGAAAAGGATGGTGAAACCATTGTGTTAATCAAAATGTGATTAAGTTTTTAATCTGTCCAATCCTTACTGGAAGACAAGCTTTACAATAGAATTCAATTTCAATTGGATTAATATCCTCTCAACTGTCAAAATGATCTTTTACAATAAGATTATAATTACACCCTATCCTCCAAATGATGCACTGTTATTAAAATCAATTGATTAAGTTTTTGCTTGTATGAAATTTGTTATGAGTCACATACAATGCATTTCTAATTTGTCAAATTGCAATTTTTAATTAAGAAATGTTACTCAAATTTGTCATTGTGTCTCTTTAAAAATATGCTAGGATGGCAGTAACCACATATCCCTATGGCAATCCCCAAGAAAGTTTTATCATTTTGTGATGCAAGATGTAGCTTTCCTTGTGGTGAGGTGACAATTACAGCTTAGGGTATGACATCATTGTATTAATGGAATGTGATATATCTGTCGTTTTGAGTCATGATACGTCTGCATGAATGTGGGGATAAATTTACGACACCCCCTCCGTTCCACCTTGCGAGTCGGAAATCGAGTTGGAAATGGTGAGACATTCATCGGTTGTTCAGGAAATGGATGCGTATTGGACCCGTCACTCCGAGAGGAAGATATTAATATCGAGAAGAAAGACAGTGAACGTATTGAGTTTGTGTAGTTCATTGAAAGCTATAAAGAGATAGGTCTGTGGATAGTTTCTTGATCCTATTTAATGAAAGCTAAGAAAACGACATCCCCTTACATCCAACGAGGGAAAGTATCTTTCATTTCTTGTCAATTTTCATCCCTCTTTTTGCCCACCTTTTTTGCCTTTGGTCTCAAAGAGTTGATTATTCACCCTTAGTTGTAAGATATATGTACCATACATCATTGATATGCATGATTCAGAATCAAGTTTTGAACAAACCATGTTTCAATTTGCAGGGGAAGAATTAATATTCCAGTTTTCTGTGCAGAAAGATATGGAACATAGCATAGTTATTGGGAGAAAGTCGAACTAGGGATACAATTTTACATGGGAGAGCTGGGGGATGTTTCACAAAGAGTTAAGTAGGCTTGAAGTCGCTCTGAAACTCCAAGCGCATCTGGTATTTAATGCACATCCCCAATGGTGCGTATCCTCTGAGCATGATGTGACCAATGAGGTGATGTGTAATATACCACATGCAACTATGAATTTAAGTGCAACTTTAAGTCGAAATGTTCTTAACTTTTTGTGAAACATCCCCCTGGAGATGTCCAACATTCCCTATTTGAGGGTGCTTTTGTCCATTACAGGTTTTGCCCTCTACTAGTATACTTTGAATCTACTTCCTGAGGATCCACAAATTCACAAATAGCCGCCTAACCAAATGTGTTAACCCATTGAGGACTGAGCCAGAATATATTCGGACTAAGGTATATGGGAAATGTGTGTTATATGCGGATCAGCTTGTCTCCAACAGGTTAATGAACGTTTCAATGTTTATATTTGACAGGATGGTCCTCATATCTCTTCCAATGCCCCTATGACCCTCAAGAACTTCTGTATCTGGCAGGAGCAGCAGAACCATGCTGAAGATAGCCATCCTCATCACTATGACACTGCTGTTCTCCTTACCAGGTATGTCTATTCATCTCAAGTGCTCATCTAGACCCTGTGGTGCTGGTAGGGTGCATGTTGTGCTGTACAAGTGGGCATATCATGTGGTGCATCAAGGGTGTTCTATGTTTATGTGGTGCGTGATGGATTGAACTGTAGTACAGATTGTCCGGTGTTAACAGGGTGTTACGTTCAAACACTTAGCTGTAGTCTTCAGAAAATAGCAGTTTTTTGTCCATATTGTGGAATAATCCTTACCCTTATCTCCATCTCTCAAATGTTCATCACTCATACATTGAAACTATTATTAGTTGGGTTTGAATCTCAATCCACATACTGTATTCATGGAAATATTCACGGTATATTAATTTTCGCGGATTTCGCACAAATAGCAGCAAGCGCGAACTAAAAGACCCGCAAATACATAGGCATGATTTCCTATGAGTGTAGTGCATGGGTTCAATTGCAAGCTTACGAACATGCAGCGCGAATTTAAGAACCAGTGAACATGTTTTGAGGCCGCTCAGTGCGAAAAATTAATCCTGTGAAAATAACAGCGAATACAGTACTACATTGGTTTACGAATGCCAACCACAATATAAAGGGGAATGGACTGCAAACTTTTGTACCTGTGACATAATTACATTTAAATAGCCTAATACTCGTAATGGGTGCTAATGACAGGAAAGCCAAGTAGATAATGAGGATACTAGTGGAGTTGGATGTCATAAAACACTTCAGACAGACACTTGAGGGCATTGTGAGGAGGATGACACTTTAAGGAATAGAGGTGAAAGGTCGGGGCTGTTAGTGAAGAAACTGTGGAGAGATGAGTCATTTGAAGATGATATTGATGTGAAAACTGTATCCACTTGCTTTGTATCAAATTTACTTAATATGCCCCCAAAGATAATGGTCTTATTAATTTGAAATTTGAAATTGAAAATATCATACCTAGGCTCATAGCGCAAGGTTAATTAAGCAATGCTTGTTACAAAAAGTGATGATATTTTAGTTTATTGAATATTTATTTGTTATTTGTATATTTGTATTATTGTTGCCTGATTTATCAAACAGAGTGCAATATTAGATGTCTGTTTAAAGGAGGTATTTTTTAAAAATCAAAGGGAAACCAATGTGGAAAAATATAAGGCCGCATTCAATCAGGATATTGTTATCAAGCAAACCAATTTATGTGGGATTAAATGTAGGCTATTTGTATTATTGTTGCCTGATTTATCAAACAGAGTGCAATATTAGATGTCTGTTTAAAGGAGGTATTTTTTAAAAATCAAAGGGAAACCAATGTGGAAAAATATAAGTGCGCATTAAATCGAGACATTGTTATCAAGCAAACCAATTTATGTGGGATTAAATGTAGGCAACTGTGTTTCCTGGAAATATGTCATCTAATGTATCAAAAGTCTTCACAGAAAAAGGATGCATTAATTTTATTACCATAGTCACTGTGAGCTTCTTGCGTCATAGTTACCACTATGATGTCTTTGTGGATTGAAGCCTGTTTAATCTTTATCAAAGTAACATGGCACCAACCAAACTCCAGTATCAGACAGTATCTGTGACAAGGTATATCGATGTAATCGAGTAGAGAGCTGCTAATTGCATTATAACATTGCATGCTGTATTCACCTGGAGATGAACTTGAAGACGAACAAGTCTGATTGAATTTCCCCCGTGGCACCGACAAGACATTAGTGCGCCTGTCATCAGAGCTTACTCATGCATGCAACCATCGTCTGGCTGCTAGGCTGTGACAGGAGCCCAAGAATGCGGCAAAGGTGTTGCTGCACTATACCTGGTCTGTACTGCTGATACGTTGCACCATGGATTCTATTTAGTCTTAGTGGGATCCATGGTTGCAGTATATCTGGACAACTACCCCCTACATAAGTATTCTGTAGGACAATTACCTTCCCCCCCTCCCCCCCCCACAATTAGGAGTGGGAGTAGAGGGTTGTCCTCAAACTGCTTGAAGAATGGGGATAGAATGTTTGATAAAATTGTCTGTAAATGCAATTTAGAAACGCTATAATGTGTAGTGAATTAGAAATGAATCTCTTAAATATATAGGCCTATGTTCTTATTCTAATATAAATAGTTTGTTGTATTCTGGAAGTTAACACTATGTTTAGAGACACTAAAGGCAATAATTGTAAATTTTAAGCTGATACCATTCAGAAGACTATGGATTCCAAATCTGACATTGCAATGAATCAATCAACTCTTTCCTAAGCATTTATGAACCGTTTGGAACAAAAGATGTTTGATTCAAATGAAGTGTTTTGAAGCTAATAATTTGTTTGAGCTTATGGGGCATGGAATGATTATTTGAGTTGTGTCTCTTCAACTGTGACTGTGATTTGTTTTGATATGATATCAATATTATGAGTCACAAAGAAATTCCATTACGACAGTTTGGCTCAAATTCTGCAATCTCCCCAACGTGAACCCCTGGAAAATGTCTGCCAATTTGTAACGGAAGTGCTATGGAGAGGGCAGGTAATGTGCTAGAAAGCTGATAACTGATTGATTAATTAGCAGGAGGGACTTTGAATAAATAGATAATTAGCGACCACCATCTAAGATAAATGGGACTTGGTACACAGCATGAGTATGGATAATGACTTGACCAAGGTGTGAATAAGGTCTGGCTTTTTTGGAATTCCAGGTCAGGATTATTTCCTTATATCCTTTGTTCATGAGATTTTTGGTGGTGAGTCATGACACAGGTGCTCCCTGGACCACAAACATTTGTATATTTATCTTTCTTTTCAGGTGTTTGGCTGTTTGTACATTTTAAGAAGAATGTGGTGTATTTGGAAAGGAAAATGGAGATTAGATTTTCAATTGGTCAAATGTATGATTATCAGTTGTGTATACATTCTTGCCTTCATTCCATTATCCAAATTTTGTTAAGTGTCGGAGTTATGAAGTTATCAAATTATCAAATTATCAAGAGAGTATAGTCATCAGATGCTGCCTCCAAAATATGAGAAATGCTCATTTTTGTGAAGATATTTGCTCAATTTCACTTTGGCTATTTTCTTGCATAGACACATTTCTTCAAAATTCTATTTTTGTATCTACAAACCCTCTAGTCATAAGTCCTTTGCATTCTATCTGTTGACCCATGACCTATATTCCATCCAACATTTTGTCAACAAAAGCAGATAAAATCTGTGATCTTACTTTTCCTCAAGAAGCAACCAGTATTCTTGAAGTATGGTTTACTAATGAGCAATGAAATCTGCAGTTATTGATAGAATTTTTTTTTTAACAAACATTCCTACAACTTAATCTGAACCATATTTCCCCAAATGAACCACATTGTTCTTTTTTCAGTCTCATGCCTTGGAGTTAGCTACGGGTTCTTATTTCTGTTTTGGCTACAGAGATTGTTTATGTCCTATACATGTTGGCCTGCTGATGTTCCCGAGTAACCTTTTGCTTTGGCTTTACCTGTTTCCATGGTTACTGCACATCTTCGGTGCCTCCAGTGAACCAGCAAACAGGTTCATCGTGTGTGCTCTGACCGTCGGCCTAGTTCTCATCCAAGATCTCATCTTAGGTGTGGTCACACTGGACAGAGTTCTAAATCTCAAAGGCTAGATCACTTTCAGAAAATTGAGCTTTACAGATGTATGAACCTTCCATTGTATACAGAAGATGTATTTGTACTATTCAAACTTCTATATAACTTTCTGAAGTTTTACAGGTAGGCCTATGAAACTCATGAAAGTTTTAGTGCCACCACATCTCCAGATCCTTTCCTTTTTAATGAAGCAACTGACAATAATGTTGCCTTTTGCATTTAAAAGCTGAATATGGTCTTATGTGGCAAACATGCTATTTAGGCAGATAATGTCTGCAAAACTTCTAGACAGTTTGTGGGAAGTAAGAACAATCTTTAGTTATATTGGGTTATTTCATGTGAAGTTTTTGTGGCCATTATAAATAATCTAAAAATCAAGTTTATTGACCTTTTGTAAAGTTTGACTGCATCTTTTGAGTGTAATGCTTTACAGGTTAATGTCTGACTGCCTACGTGTCAGAAATTGAAGATTCAGATACTTTTTATCATTTGTACACATTTACAGCCTTCTGCAGTATTGAGCAATCCCAATTAACAAAGGTAAAAAAGGAATTTCTTAAACTCAATCCATTACAAACGTGAGAATTATCCACACTTACATACCAATTTTGAATATTTTCTGAATAAGGGGGCTAGGGTCGCTTTGTTCAAATCTAATGCATTATTATCCCTTTGTGAATTAAACAAATTTTCATCATAGCTAATTTCCCCCACTTTCTTAAATGAATTCCCAATAAAAAAGATTTTTTTTTTCTATTATGTCCTTGAATTATATCGTAACAATTGCTGTTTTTTGAAGATTTTTATTTAGACATAGAAAAGGGTGTCTGGGTGTGTAGGAAGGGAAATCCTCATTTTACAATGTTGATTGTGTTGTTTGAAAAGTTAATTTAGTTTGAGGACGGTAAGTAATAGCAATTGCTGCCCAATTTGCAGTAATTGCATTGTGAAGGTGAATGTAAAATGTTAATGGTTTAGACCCTGTATGGTGGCTATGGGTCACCTTACAATCAGACAAATATGGAGAGATGCGGAAAGAGAAAGAAAAAGAAGGAGATAGAGAAAGAGAGAAAGAGATGGAGTAGGAAATGTATAGCTCGATAAAGAGAGACAGACATTGAATGCAGCAATAAGGGGAGAAGTAGAAAGTGAAATAGAAAGAGAAAGAGAAAGAAAATTAGACTTTAAGATGGAAATATAGAGAAAGAAGGGGGAAAAAAGGAAGAAGTAGAGAGTGTCAGAAGTATAAAGAGACAGGTTAACAAATAGAGGAGGAGAGGAGATTAGAGGAAGAAATAGAGAGATAGAATGTGAGATAAACAGATATGCAGACAGAGAGGGTGGAGATAGAAAGAGAGCTATATTAGCATTTTAAAATAGTTTTTTGTTGTAATAAAGACTTGATTTTTGGTGGTTTGGGAAGAGCCCACCCAAGCAATCAGACAGGACTTTGGAACTAAATCATACTTTCATAAAACTGATTCATGGGCAAGCAATATTTTCTTAAGATCAATGTCAAGGTCAACCCGAATCCGAACCAGTTGTAACTCATAAAAATTGGACTCAAGTTCAGAAGGAAAATAATAGTAAGGTTTTCGGATTGGAATAGAATTGATATTGATATTATGCAGTGTTACGTTCCTGTATATGAAATATTTCCAACAAAGGTTTATTATCTTTCATTTTCTCTCATTTTCTCCGCCTGCTGAATTATATAAAAGGTATAAGTCAAAATAAATTCCTGAGTTTGAGTTTGTGATATCCATAAATCCAGAACATTACAAGAATTTAGATTTTTTATTTTCACTGATGATATATATACTGAATATTTGAAATGTTGAAAGGATGTAAGTGCCAATATATCGTTCTGGCTTCAGAACTTGTATTATGAACATGTCGTCAATTGTATAGCTTTGACCGTTGATTGCATGGATCAATTGAGAGAAAGGACGAGTGGATAGAATGTAGAGGTGTCGTCCATAGTAGCATGTGTGTGTGTTCTGTGACCATGGAACTGTCTCTTGTCTCTTGTCCCCCTTAGATGTTTCTCAATAAACACTTCCTTACATCTTGTTTCTATTAAGAGAAAACTTTCGGCTTCAATAGCCTAATAGAGAGGCTGATTCGCTTGTGTGTTCCCTCCTTTCGTGTAACAGAGTATCAAAGTTGGCACTTTTGGAAACTGTTTGCAGGGGACTGTTGTTTGTCAAATATTGAGGGAATGGAATATATTTGAGGATAACAGAGGTATAACTTCAAACACATTCCTAGTTGTAAATTGATGAGAGAAATAGATAGGAAGTCATATGATTGTTTTCCTGTATACTATTGTCAGGTGTGAATTTCTATTGCTTGTGACAGGTGAGCATGAGGGTGTGTGTGTGTTGAGGATACTTTTTATATAAAAGGATTTAAATACGGCATTTTTAAAGCTGATATTGATCAGACATGAGTTTATTCTCAAATGAAATGGAATTTTACCTACTAAATATTGTAGAATTTAGTTATTCCAGTATAACAATTTCAGCCCAAATACCTTGGGTAGATAGCCTCAAAATTATCCTCCTTTTGCATTAAAACTTACAGTTTGTATCTATTTATACCATTGACGAGTGTGTCTAAAGATAACAGCGGGATACTCGTCTGCACATTTAGTCCATTAAAGTTAAGGAACTTCAGATTTAACTAGTTCCTAAAGCAATTGAAGATCCACTGTTAAACAAGAGCAAGGAGATAGTAAGTCTAAAGTTTGTGTTTTAAGTACAAACAGCTGGTGATATAATTTCACCTGCTGACAGCAAAAAGGACCTTAAAGTCACTCAGTTTCTCCTAAAGGTAAAGCCCTTCTGACTCTCATCATACTATTTATTAGATAATGACCCAGATTGCTGCCATTTTGTTTTAATTGTAACTGATCATCCATGGCAGTTATATTTTACTGGGAAGGGAGCATGGTTTTGCTTGTTTCTTTAATTCGATAATTTGTAGATGAACAAAGGAAAGGAACTACAAGGCAACAAATTCTGTTTGTTCATGAAATAATCCAATTTTAATTGAATTCTAGCGATCAGATGAACCACGAGCACACAACTGACAACTTGCAATTTGCCAAACGTAAAATGTTTATACTTTAATTGTAATAATTAAAACCTGTGTATCTAATGATAATCACTAATTCACCTATAAAACAAAGTATCTATCTAGGTATTGTAACTTTGTTGGATGAAAAACATGAGACTTACCAGTATTCAATAAGAAAGTATGTTCATTAATAGGTACAGTCACCTATTCTATACTTAAACAGAAAGCTACCTTAGAAGGTCACCTTGCTGAATATATACCGCGTTTACATTGAGACTTGGCTCTCGTGTCGAATCCACGGGAAGGGTTCGACACTGCAAAGCGTGAACCTGTGATAGTGTTTAAACACAACAAAAAAGGCGAGTTCAACACGGCTCCCAGATCATGACCGGAAGTAAGGGACGTCATTAATGTGTGTTGCGATGTATAGCCAAATTCCAAATCTGACCTCAAGGTCATCGACTTCGACACGGCTTTCTGTTTACACACAAAAAAATTGTTGTGTCGAACCCGCCTCCCGGATCGAAACCTACGATTTTGGCGGAACAAAAAAGGGGTGTCGAACCTTGGTCGCAGATCACACTGATTCCGTTTACATGGCATAAAATTGCCGTGTCGAGCACGATTCCCGTGTCGAACCGGCAACCCGAGTCACAGTGTAAACGAGGTAATAATAATGTTGATATTCTTTCAGAATGTACTTAACTCCCTGGGCTGGTATACACTGTCTTATCCTGTCTTAAAGTGATTACAAGCTTTGAAACAGGATTACATCTCTTTAGTTTAAGCAATCGGATACCTTTCACTTGATGAATTATCTTGCATTGATACGGTATGGTTAGGAGTGCATGGAGATGTAGGTAGTTCGCTTTACAGATTTCATAAAGTCAAAAGGGGATAATCACTGAGTTACTATTTGTTTCTGTATTGATTTAAAAGATTTTAATTGTTTTCCTGTGCTTCCATTTCCATTGAACCCATGCTAGAAATAAATAACATTGTCACAATCATCACATGATATTCCCATGATCTCAAGCATGGGAATATAGTTGCAACAGTATGTGAATCGATGCGAAAGCTTTTGAATGAACATAGGGATTTAGGAGTAATCTTCATGTTCTGCTCAACTGCTCATTTGTCATGCTTCTCTCACTCCCACTCAGTATTTATCTTCATTTAATTCTCTTTAAATGTCTGTTGATGACAGAAGTATTGGAATCATGCACAACTAATCAGATTTAGGTTGCAACTGCACTATAACGAGAGACCTGTAGAATACTACTACTAATAGTAAGCTTTCAAGCTTAAAGGGAATAGTTAGAAATGCTCCAAACCAATTTGAATTGGTTAATGTCGCTTCTTTATGCATTTTTATATTTACACCTTAGAAGGGCCCTTTGAAAGTAAATTTAATTTGAACTAATGCGGGCAATTTCTTCTTTTTGTTTTGTAGGAAATTATCCAATTGATTATTACTTTAATTTTTTATACAAGTTGGTACACTCAGGATAGTATGAAGCTGTTTACTTAAATTTAATTGAGTTTTTATGCCTCCGCGACGAAGTCTCGCCGGAGGCATTATGTTTTCGGGTTGTCCGTCCGTACGTCCCACTTTCGTTCTCACGATAACTTAAGAACCGTTTGACAGATCATCTTCATTCTTGGTACATGTATACATACTGAGGTGAAAATGATCTGATTAGATTTTGGGGTCATAAGGTCAAAGGTCAAAGGTCACCGAGGTCAATAAATAGGTGAAAATAGCTCGTTCTCACAATAACTCAAGAACCGTTTCACGGATCATCTTCATTCTTGGTACATGTGTGCATATTGGGGTGACAGTGATCTGATTAGATTTTGGGGTTATGAGGTCAAAGGTCAAAGGTCACAGAGGTCAATAAATAGGTGGAAATAGCTCGTTCCCACAATAACTCAAGAACCGTTTCACTAATCATCTTCATACTTGGGAAATGAGTGCATACTGGGGTAACAATGATCTGATAAGATTTTGGGGTCATAGGGTCAAAGGTCACAGACGTCAATAAATAGGTGAAAATATCTCGATTCTCACAATAACTCAAGAACCGTGTCACTAATCATCTTCATACTTGGTAAATGTATGCATACTGGGGTGACAATGATATGATAAGATTTTTGGGTCATGAGGTCAAATGTCAAAGGTCACAGAGGTCAATAAATATATGAAAATAGCTTGTCTCTTGATAACTCAAGAACTGTTTCATGGATCATCTTCATACTTAGTACATGTGTGCATACTTGAGTGGCACTGATCTGATTAGATTGAGACTTTTTACAAGGTCAAAGGTCAAGGTCAAAGACATATTTGTATACATGAACATGAAAATAGAACAGATGAATGTTCCATATATTTTTGATCTGGCAATGGCGGAGGCATAAATTTCGACTGTGCGCGGTCGAGGATTCATCTAGTTTAATTCTTTAATGGTACCCTACTAGTAGCCTAGATAGTGTGACCCTTTGATGTCTGGAAGAAGTCTTTCACCTTTCTTTGTTCAGACAAGACTGTGCACACTACAATAAATTTATGTTATCAATGAGCACACAATTATCATTTGACAGCATATTAGATTGCATCAGCTTTAAATGGAATACATATTAAGAAACCTGATTCTTACGGAAAACCTTCCCTCTTCCAATATGATTTTTGACAATTTTTTTTTTTTTTAGGAGAAATAAATAAATAACTATTTAAATTTAGTTGAAGAAACTTTTCTGTTCTTGTACTTGTAGGTAATTTGCTAAGCTCTGCAATTGTAGCCTTAAGAAGTGACCCTAATTTTGTACTTATTTTGGAGAAAGTGATATCAATGCTTTAACGTTCTGTAGTTATTACAGATCCATTACCTTCAACCAAACTTCTATGACTTCAACTTCACTTCTCATACTATCTTAAAGTATAGCGCTTAGCAGTATTTAGCAGGGACATATAAATCCTAATGTCCAATGGTCTTACTTGACCAGCCAGTGATTTTATTATTCGGGTGACAATACAAGCATTGAAGCTGACTTCCTGGCACCAAGGCTAGGAAAATGCAATTTATCGACTGGAAAACTGGATAGAATGAATATATTTACATCATTATTTCATTTTGATTTGATTGTAGACCACTTGTAAAGATAAGAACCAAAGTAAAATGAACTAAACATAGAAATTAAAGGGCAGTGCAAGGGCCCACAAATGAGAGTCGCAATACCCGTGGATGGTAAGTAAGTTGGCTTGTTGATTGGGGTTTTGGACCTGTATCAATATGATTATTTTTTTAAAGTTTGGAACTGATTTTTAACTTCACCATTCGAGAAAGACATGACTAGCATTCGAACCTGTGCCCGACCCACATCAGTTTGTAGGTGAATGCAGAGAGTAGACAAGTATCCCTAAAAAGATCCAATAACTGTACATGGAGATCTTCAAATGGCATTTGAACCTGCAGCAATTCCTCCTGGCTTCATTTTTTCTACTATATAAGGTTATTGTTGCAATATGGTAGCCTATATGTTACGTTTAGGGTAATAGGTTTAGGGTAGGGGATGTAGTGATAGACCAGGGTTGAAATTCTTCATTCAAATGTCATGGAATCCTTCAAATTCAGTTTCCCAAGCTCTCTGTTTGGGTAGAAAGTGGGGAATTTTCACAGCATTTTGACGCACAACCGAAACACAGACAGAGATTTATAGGGGTTAAGTCTGGGGCTTTGGAAGGGCAGTAATCCTCTTTTAGGTTTTAAACCTAAGAAATGATAGGTGGGTTGTGTTGAGCTGACTGCAGCCATAGAAGAGGCTCCCAAATGGGTGAAAGCAGGTAAAAGAATGGAGAGGATATGCATAGGGACTTTAAAATTGAAAGAGAAATGGATGGAGTGGTAGATATAAGAAAGAGAAAGAGAGAGATAGAAAAGGGAGCGTGGAATAAAATGTATGTATCCACAACTATCTTTTGTTTTCTTTTGCTACATTCAAATTCATGAACATTCCTTTGCTGTGTTGTGCGGAGAATCAATGCCTTTGCAGTCCCCAGCTTTTATACCAATATTGCATTAGGCAATAACAGAGATGAGTTAACATATAATCAAATAGTATATGAAACATCTTGCGTCAAAGATCTCTTTTAAAATGACTTAAGGGTAGCAGTTATTCTTCCACCTTCTGTCTCATGTAGCACCTAGCTCCCCAGAAAGAATTGTTTGAGTCATGCCCCTAGAGCTTAGCCCGCAGGTGCCAAAGCTGTTTCAATAATGTACCATGTGATGCTTCCTGTAGCCTGATCTATTCCATCCATACATTGGCAGGGACGAGGGGTAAAAAAAAAGAGAAGGAAAACATGTTCTACATGGTCCAGAAATACTGTAACCAGTCCCAATTCTAGGTCAGAGCAACAGCCCCATCAAATCCTGATAATATTTTGACAAATGCTTCAGTCTGAGCCCAACCTTCCCCTTGCAGGTATCGGCTTACTCAGTGGCACCTTGGGTGGAGATATTCAGGTGTGCAGGGGCACATTCCGACCATGTTTCAAGTCTAAATTGGGGTATTGGAGGAAGAGATGGGTAGGGGTGCCCGGATGAGGGGCAAAGAGAGTTGGGAGTGGTGTTAGGGGAAGAGGTTTGGTAAGGGGGGGGGGTGTCTACCACCTGTCTCCCTGCCTACCCCTCCTCCCTCCCAAACCCCATCTTAAATTGAGACAGTGTTTATTTATTTATTATTTATTTATTTTGTTATATTTACCATATGTTTGTATATTTACCCAGGCTAACCCTGTCAGTAAATTAAATACTGTTGTACTTGGGGGCCATGATGTTACACCTTTGAACTTGGGTTTTGATGCAGACCTAGAAGAGAGAAGCAGTGTTGGAATGGCACATTCACAAACTTATACCAACACCAAACTAATAATGGTGATATGAATTGAACTTAAAAATGGGGGACTTCAAGTTGGTTTGAATAAAAAGTAGAAAATTTGAGAGTTGTATAGTGAAAATTTAACCCCCCAAAATCCACTTTTTTTTAGGTGTTTGAGGTGTTTTATTTATTTTGAATAATTTGGGAAACTGACCAGAAATATATAATATGAAAAAATGAGCAAAGAAAATGGGGTACCATCGGGATTCGAACCAGAACAGACCTCCTGGATACTAGTCAGGCGCTCTAACCTACTGAGCTATAGTAAGCCTGGTAGGGGTTGTCCCTAATACCGTTAACTCTTCAATGCTCGAGTGGTCAGAAGCTATAGAAACCTGGCATAAACCGAAGGATAGAAATCAACTTGGAGTAAATGCGAGGGATCACGGTGAAGTGATGCAGCTTTTTATTATAAATTTTGAATAATTTGGGAAACTGACCAGAATATATAATATGAAAAAATGAGCAAGAAAATGGGGTACCATCGGATTCGAACCAGAGACCTCCTGGATACTAGTCAGGCGCTCTAACCTACTGAGCTATAGTAAGCCCCGGTAGGGTGTCCTAATACCCGTTAACTCTTCAATGCTCGAGTGGTCAGAAGCTATAGAAACCTGGCATAAACCCGAAGGATAGAAATCAACTTGGAGTAAATGCGAGGGATCACGGTGAATGATGCAGCATTGAAGAGTTAACGGGTATTAGGGACAACCCTACCGGGCTTACTATAGCTCAGTAGGTTAGAGCGCCTGACTAGTATCCAGGAGGTCTCTGGTTCGAATCCCCGATGGTACCCATTTTCTTTGCTCATTTTTTCATATCGTGTTTATTTATAATAAAGTATTGTTTTGTATTGACTGTACTGGAATCTAGAGATTAATTTACATCTTTTTTATTTTTTAATTGATCTAGGCTAATCCAGATTTAGCATTACCATCCTATTGAAATCATTCTTGAAAGTAGGTTATGAACTTAGGAGACCATTTCCTTGGTGAACATCAGACAGAAATATGTCCTCTTGATATATGACTTTCAGCTTGGTGAACAAACTCAATGACTTGCGCTTTAAACTTCGGATCAGCACAATTTTACATCTCCTCGTATCCAGAGTGGCTTTAATGCATTCCTCTTACAGATAAACTGAACCGGTTTCTTTCAATAATATTAACCTAGTGTAGATTCCTGCAAGGTCATGACCAGATTGTTCTTCCCAGTCAAATCCCTCTCAGACCGGGCGCACCACTTCACAAATTTAGACGTGAAATGAAGGTTTTCCTTCCCGAAGACGGGGTTCCTGAATTGAAATATTTCAACGCTTCCCCCTTAATGTGCTTATCCTGGTTGTAAGAAGGAAAACTCATCAAATTCTGACAAAGCCTAGCCAGGGTGCGCGTGAGAGAAAATAATTTGTTACAGTGGAAGGGTTTCATTAAAGAGCAAATCGTAAGAGCACTGTTACTTTTTTGTTTAGATGAATAGTTTTCACGACAATATTAATAACACATCCACCATCCCCATGTCTCATTTCCTTGATATTATATCTTAGAATATTTCAAAAATCAAGTTCAACAACTTATAGAACCTAGTTCCAGAACTGATAACTCGGCTTTCTTGAATTGTAAATGGGGGCATCACTATTATGGAAAGAAAAAGGGTTGGTGTCATTCTAAGGGCTATAAATATCTGTCAAAGGTGACCATGGTCGTAAACTACTCCCCATTAATCCCATCAAAATATGTACAATTCATCCAAGCAAGAAATGGAATAATAGTTCTTTTATGATTGGCAGAGTTTAAAAGTTCACTGTCATGTCCCCTGCTCTTGACAGAGGTGTGTTTGCCCAAAAGAGACAGATATTACCCTTTCCCCCATGATGATCTATATTAATAATGGTATAAATATTTTCATTTACATAATAGTGCTATAGATAAAATATCAGTATTACTGGTAATATTAGTTAATATTTATGGGAGTGGTGGTCGAGTGGATAAGTCGGCGGACTTACGATACAAAGGTACGCGGTTCGAATCCCGTCCATACCACTAGCATCCTTCGGCAAGATGTCAACCTGCAAATTGCCGTACTTGACCCAAGTGAGGTGAATGGGTACCGGTAGGAAGAAATTCCTTGAATGCTGTGAGCGCCTTTCGGGGTAGCCTAGCTAAGCCGGGTAATAATAATACGATAATGCGCCTTGAGCACTCTACAGAGTGGATACGTGCGCAATACAAATCACATTATTATTATTATTATTATTATTATTATATAGGGCTTTAGTAATCATAAATGATAATAAAAAGTGATTTATATTAACAGTATTGCTTTATGATGATAATATAATAGTATTGCTATAAAGCACAATACCCTTCTTATTGCATTTATATATGCACACAATGTGATAATGTGAAACATCTCCATTATCTTGGGTAGCTGCTAGGATGCAAAATGTCTAAAAGTTTGTTAATATGTATTTAAAAAAAGGGGGTTTGTAAGCATTTTTAAAAAGAGCTTGTAAACTTTTAGGCCTATTCTTGTAGTATCTAATGAATGAATTTGTTTTCTCTGACAATACATTGGATTACATTATATAGCACATCTGGCCGAAGTATTATAATTAAATTTGACGCCTGTCACTCTCTTCATTCCATTTCCGAAAGGTATCCAGTGGAATAATTGATGAAATGATAGGCAGCTAGGACATGAAGTATATGAAGCGAGAGTGACCTCCACGAATGCTCTATACCTAGTAACATGGCCTGGCTAGACTCTACCTTTCATGGTCAATTCTACCTTATTTCTGGTTCATTATCGGGTCACTACGGTGCTACACGATTGCTACATATGGAGTACCTCGGCTATTAAACTCAGACCCCCTGTCGCCAGAATTAAGTACTTCCTCCAGTCTTTAAAGTTGCAGAAAACTGAATCTTAGCTAGCTAGCAGATACAAAGCTGTGTGTGATTGTAACATTCTGTTTTTACTGTTAATAATCATCATTTTTCTTAAAATATTAATAATCATCTCTTGACAGAAGTATGTTGACCCTTTTTTTCTCTCTCACATTATTTTTCAGTTTTAAAGTGTTTCCTCATCCTTGCCCATTTCTTACTGCTGAAAGATAAAGAGTTTTCACATTCATTCAATGAAGAACTAATAAATGGTTGGTAGTCTGGTTTTCTTTGCTCCAACAGGGTTTGAATTAAGTTGTTTGTTTTTGTTTTGTTTTGTTTGTTGTTGTTGTTGTTTTCGTTTTTTTTTTTGGGGGGGGGGTTGGGGATGGGGATGAGAATACGTGTAAGGAGAGACCCCTGTTTAAAGGGATTGAGTAACTTTTAAAAAAAAGAGCAATTAGATCAAGATTAATAAAATTTAAAGTTAAAAGTTCCCCTTTGCTTTGTTTTGTTTTTGTTTTTGCTTTTGTTTGTTTGTTTTGTTTTTTGTTTTTTTTGGGGGGGGGGGGTTCTAAAGTCCCAATATAATGCTCCATGTGCATTGGAATAAGAATAAGATAAAATGATTGCTGGCATATCTGACATTTTATGTCACATGCATACATTATTGTTTCTCTGAATGGGACCAATCATGTAGAAGTGCTAAAGTCTAGACATTATTTGGTTTACACTCGAATGCACTTACAAATACACTTGAAAACACAAAGCCTAATGTTAGAATGATGCTTTATGTTTCACTGCATTATTGATCATGGGAATTTTACGTTCTGTCTTAAAGGTACTATGAAGAGTTTATAATAACTATATATTTTTGGATTAAAACAAAACAAATTAAAACAAAACATTTAAACCAAATATCCACACCTGCTTAATGATACTGCAATGAAATTACATTGTGGTTTTAATCTAAATGATTACTGTAGTGCCCCGAATGTAGCTGAAGTACATCATTGATCCACTTTTATTTTGACAGCTAGATACCGCTAGCCACTAAAGAAAATGTAAGTCTTACCACAAGGCTAATGTTTTTGTAGGGGGTTGAACCAATTACCTTTTCATCCTCATTCTGGTAACCTAACCACTAAACCGAGGTATTTCCAATTTACCACCTAAATTGCAAGGACTTATTCATTATATTTGTTTCTGTATTATTAATGTCATCTGTATAGATATCATTGAAGTTGGGAAATTGAAGAAAGTTTTTCTTGTATGCAGCTTTGTCTTAGCTCAGCAATGGCAAAGGTCAAAACAGTTTCCTCTAAACTCTTTGACAAGTCAAATTCATAAAATAAAAGTACAGAGAACAAATCAGGGAAAGCTTTAAGGGTTCAAGGTCGCAGCCTGTAACAAGAGCTCTCACCTGACCTAAACCATACATCAAAGTAGATTCATTAATATGAAATTATATACATAGCCTTAATGACCATGTAATTGTCAACTGATGATCAAAATACTGCTCTAAACTTGTCAAGTGTATAGCTTTGTATGACAACTGCGATACAACCCTTAAATATGAATTGATTTTAAAGAATAAATACATCTTTATGGCTGTTGATCATTGATGTTTATGAAATAATTTGTGTCAAAATGTTGAATAATTGTGTATAATTTGTTGTCACCTTGATGTGAATTGGATTAGTAATTTAGGTCAAGTATACTGATTTACTGACCATAATCGGTATTGATTTATTTGTCATTGATTAACACCTTTTTATACATTCATTTGATTACTGCTAATTAGATTAAAAGATGTCAATTGTAGAATTAGAACTAATCCGGTTTCCAACAGACAAAGAAAACTAATTCTAGGCATGACAGCTTACATCGCACCTTCAAAAGCTTTTGAAATAGATCATGGCCGATATTTAAAAAGCCTTGTTGTCCTCAAACGCTGCAAAGGTATGTTAAGTCGATTAGATAAAGGAGATTTAGAAGAAAGCAAATGAAAACATATCTTTTGTATTCTTATTTCTGTGGTATTTCACTTCATGCTTCATTACATTTTGTGGGTTTGCTAGTGACAGGCTGAACTTCCTCTGTGTTTCATTTTTAGTAGACATTTATTCAAGTTCAAATGTACTTTTCTATCTAAGTCATGATGAAAACCACATTTTATTGATCATTAAACTTGTAGAGAGTCGAATTATGTCAATGGTGCATAATGAGTAAAGAGGTATAGTTCTTGAAAACTTGATGAATTTTTTTTTGCTGAATAATTTGCTTTGAATGATACATCAAAAATGTATTGACCATTATTTTTCAAAAATAATGTGTATTGTTAATAACTGCAAGGGCATAAAAGTAAAATTTCAGATTTTAAGCAGTTTTTGAAACGTGTCAGCTTTCAATTTCAAGGTCGAACCTCACAAAGAGTTTTCCGATGATTATCAGGATTAAGCAGAAGTGAAAACAGAATTAGACTAAATGAAGGTAATCCATCTATTACTTGCAATACCACAAACATTTTTTTTTAGAAACAAACCGTTGGCTTAACCTAAGAATCGGTTGCAATCTGATTTCTAACAATACCTCGTTCTTATTGTCTACCATGCTATTTGATATAAAAACAGTTGACAGGGGCACTTGTTATTCATAAAATTTCTTTGTGATTAATGGAATTATGATTGAACAATAATCCCATAAGGAATGCTTCACAAAATAGGGTGAAAAATATATTTGGAAATTTTGTTTTGTTGGGAATTAGTTATGGTGATTTACATGTCAAGTTGAGTTGAAGTTATGGATGATATTTCCTCATATAAAAAAAAAAAGGAAATAAAAAGGTATTTTTTTGGTGTGTGGCTACTTTTGAGTGATGTGAGGGCTTTTCTTGAATAAAAGAGGCATATTTGTAGAAAGCAGGGGACCTATGAAAAGGACCTGGTATGCGATACATGTTCATACCAAAAAAAATTAATCCCAGAAATCGATAAGGAATATTTGAGAGAACTGCTTGGCATGAGCTTATGTCATGGAATTGCCTGGGCAATCATACAGATGATCTCAGATGGCAGTTGGTCATTTAGCCCATGCTCATAATGTTAAGCCCCACCCAGTTGTATACCATTATAGTTTTGTAAAAAATAAACATGGATTTCTCACCAAGTTCCAATTTCAAATGTACAATTTTTTAAAAATAAGATGTATCGTTGGTAAGCAGCATAAAAAACTGTAAAATTACACTACCTTGGTATAACTATACTGTTTTCAGGACAGTTATACAACAATTTTTTTTATGTATGAACACAGTATGACTGACTGTTCAGGGTCCACTGGAGTCCACCCACCTACCTGAATTCTATTCAACAAGGCACTGTTTGGGGTCTCATTTAGACCCATGAGTCATGGTGTGCACAAATACTCGTCAATGGAATCGCCTGTGTTTATGTTTACAGTCTGTCAGACATTTATTCAAATGATAAACCAAAAATACCTGAAACTCAATAAAATCATTGAAAAATATGAAAAACTAGGATAATAAATTATAAGAAACTCCATTCCTGGATGAAGAGTCATGAGTCAGTAAAAAGATTGTATAACCGCATTTATCTTGGTTTGTGCCGAAACAAAGACCACTAGACAATAAATTATAAGATAAATGAAGGGAAGATGGGGGATAATATAATAAAAAAAGAACCGCTATAACCACAGCAAATGTTCATTGAAATGGATGAAGATTGATGACAGTGTAAATATGTGAAAACATGTGAGAAAATACGTTTTGAATGAGGTGAAATGAAGTTATGTCAAAACGACAAAGAAAGACGCCTTCAACCTTGCATAGATGTCACCATTAGTTCAAATCCTATAGCATTTTTTTTTTTGTAAAGAAAGTTAAAAAAAAAGGTTTATTCATTATTTTTCAAACAAGTTGCAATCAGAATTCCTGAAGAGGAATTAAATAGGTTTCTAAAATTCAGTTTTAACTTTGTTTCCTTTGGATTTTATTATGAGTCATCTTCATAAGATGTAGAAGTAGAGAAGTTTTTTTTTTTTTTTTTTTTTTTGGTTTGTTGTTAGAAATTTGGTATTTTGTTACATCCCAAGAATTCAAACTATGCCCAAACTCCAATTGAACTGCTATGCAACCACTCTTGGCCATATTGTATATTATAGTATAACAGAGTAACTCGGCCATCAGTTGTACCAAGCATGCCAAGACAGGATTGCACACCAGCCAATCAAATTTGAGCTTTACATTAATGGCAAAGTTAATATTGATGGTAACTTTTATGCAACATGGCCAGGTTTAAGCTATATCATCTATGTGTGATCACCCACATTTGGAAAAACCTGACTTTGTGACAAACATTGTTTTTAGTTTTTTGATAGTAGGTTAAGGATCTATGGAACTGTAGTTTGGAATGAAGAGATAAATTATGTAATTTATTGCAGTACCCCTTCTGTGTTGTTCTTTTCTAGAATTCATTATTTGATTTGGAATCTACACAGTTACAGCGACTGTGTTCAATACTGCAGAGGCAATGGTGTCAAATTTAATGAAATAATAAGGAAGCAAAGTATTCAAATTATAATTTTACTGTTAAAAGTCAATTTTATGATATCTGGCTCAGAAAGGTCATGATAGGTCATGCTGACCTATCAAATACTCTCTTCACTGGTTCTATTTTGGTGCTGAACGTGTACCCATACCGACTAAAAGTACAAAGCTCCTCCCAGTCTTACCCCTTTTAGCATCCTAACTTGCAACAATACCAACTTCTATAAACCCTGACACTGGCTGGGAAAATGGGAAGTTTTGCTAAAGTCCCGCATGTTGACAAAGTCACATGTATGTTTGCTAAGGTCCCGTAAGTCGTTGTGGTACCAGTGTTGAGGGTGAAAGTGATACGGCTCCAAACAATGAACCTAATCATTACTTTCTTTAGGTTCCTTCAAGCACCCGACTGACATGCAATCTCTCCCGTACTCCGAGGCGCAAAAATAGGATTGTTCAGTGTGCACTCGATCATTAATTCTCGTTCTCCTCTCATAAACTTATGCTCAAATCCATTAGACTTCAAATTACATCTTTATGGGAAAGTTGTTTTCTTGTCTAGGAGTTTTATAAGCTTCAAAGTGCAAGTCATCTCAAGATTTAAAAGGTTCCACATGTCGATTAGGATTAAAGAGGAAAGTTTATAGCCATGTCCAAGTTTGGGTTGCCTGTGTTCTCTGTCATAGAACTCCCATGGTATATAATTTACCAGTCAAGTTGGCCCATGGTATAATTTGTGCTTCCTTCAAACTTCAATTTCAAGTGTGTCATTTGATTTGTAAGTGGGTGAATGATTGAAATAAAATCTCTTTAATGACTTTCAAAAGTCATGTGTGGTCTTGTGTAAAATTGCCAACTTTAGGAGAGCTAGCTTGCTATGATTTCAAATTGGTTCAATAAGTATACGCTTTTATGATCAATTTAATAGAGGTAAGAGCATTGAATACATTTGATTAGAAAAGACCTTAAGGATACAATCAAGAAATGAAATAGGACATTCTGTAATATCGAATGAAGGATCTGTATCACATGAATTTTTTGCCCTCAGTATATTGTATTTGCTTTAAAAAAAAAATCTGTTCAAGAATATCTCTGTGAGATGTAGGCCTACTCATAATACATTACTTTACAATGATCATCTTTGAATGCTGTACTAATGCATAAAAAACCCAAGGGTGTGCCCTAGAACCTATGCAGCCTGCCCCGCCCATCTCAGCACAGAGATGGTAGTGGTGTGGATACCAGGCTAATGTACCATCCTAATCATTGCAGTCATGACATGCCCTCATGTTGACCCCCATTATGATGGTTTCTGGTCTAGGTTACCTATGATGTTCTTGGCATTGTGCCCTGCCTTACCCTATACCACAAGACCAAACCAAGATGACAGAAAAGTTTACCCTTTTGGAGCTCCATCTTTACTAATCTTCCGTTCTGGTTATGACAGCAAATAAATGATTTCAAAAATGTCATCTTTGAATGCTGTACTAAGCATAAGGTACTCCAAGTGGCATGGCAAAGCCCCCCCCCCCCCCTCATGCAGCCTGCCCCGCCCGTCTCGGCACAGAGATGGTGGTGTGTGGATACCAGGCCTACTTGTACCACTTAATTCATTGCAGTCATAACATGCCCTCATGTTGACCCCCATTATGATGGTTTCTGGTCTAGGTTACCTATGATGTTCTTGGCACCGTGCCCTGCCTTACCCTCCCTGCCTTATCCTCTACCACCAGACCAAAGAACACTACCCATCAAGATGACAGACAAGTTTACCCCTTTTGAGCTCCATCTTTACTAATCTTTAGCTCTGTTTAGGACAAAAATAAATTATTTTAAAAAGACAAAAATCAAACAAAACTTTTCCTGAATTTGCAGAAATAGAATCAAATGAAACTCTCCCTGAATTTCCAAAACTAGAATCAAAATGAAAATTTCCCTGATTTATGCTATTTTATCATTTTGGCATAATAATTGTGCAAGCATGATTGTCAGTGCTGGAAAAACTATATAACAACATCATTCAACATAATCATTACCTGATAATTTTAGTGATGTGAATTAACAAATATTTTAGGATTTGAATTTTATGCTAAAATACTAAATCATATATACTTGAGTTTAATGATCTTTTAGCGGAACTTCAATATTTCTGACATTTGTATACATCAACAGGTCATTATTAATCAGCATTTTTTTTGTTCTTTGAATCCCAATATGTGTAATAATAGATTGCAAATTATTTTGAATTAGTATAAAGTTTAAGTGAAATAGAAATAGAGATAAAACAGGCAATAATGAGCATGAAATAGACTTAGCAATTTATGAGAGTCCAAGTTATTTTACCCTCCCGACCTACTTTCCTTGTTTTTTATTGAACATGACGATAAACCAAGGGAGAAAAGATGACCCATTTCTTGTTGAAATTGTCTGAAGAGCTACATGAAATACAGTAGCCGTGCCTTGTCTGTGGCGATGAAAGAAGGTAGTAGTGACGCCCCTACAATGGCTGGAATCTTTGCTATGTCATCTATGTACTCGGACCGCTCCTACATGTCACCATCGGTCTCAACATTGACTTGATTCCTGCGTCACATCCCCCTCTCATGTCCCCAACATCACTCCAATCTACGCAGACCTACTAATGGACCTTTTGACTTGTGAGCTGGTTCAGACAAGAGCAAGTCAATTAACAAACATCTTGTCGAGCTGGGTGTCTTTACATGTAATATCCATGTTTATTAAAGGAAGGCTTTTGAAAGACATCACAATGTTGATTGGCTTCAGAAACTGACTTCTAGTTATATGTATCATGCAATGTTTGAACTGCATTTTATAAGTTACATGGGTTTATAATTTAATAAATATTGTTTATATTTTCTATAACCATTAATGGAAGGATCTTAATATAAAGTATTAAAAAAACAACAAAAAGCAACCAAATACAACCAAAAACAAGATTAAAAAATAGAAGGAAAGAAAAAAAATCAAAAGTAACTGATCTGGGATGTGTTGATTTGATTCAGGCTTGCATCTGAGTTGCTATTCTGCATATCACCAAAATGTAAATTCAACTTCAAACCATTCTAATAGATGAGATGTGATGTCATCAAATATAAGAAAGTTGTTCAAAGATTTGTTATAACTTTTTATCACAACGAAAATACAGTATTTTCGCCCTACCTTCAATAATACTTGAGGAGCCTATCTTAAGTAATGGAATTACAGTGCATCCTAGAACTGTCTTGGTTAATTTAGAATCTCACATTTTATTTCCTTTGTAATCCATGTCTACAGTTTGTGTGATTCAGAATGGATTAAGAATGAATCATAAGTAGCATTGTGGTTTATGTTCTATTGTCCGTCCTCACGCACATTTGATTATTTTGTCGGTGAGCTACTGGTACCGCCTCTCTGAATGTATCGGGAGTGAACATTTTTAGGATTATGTTTTTCTCATTTGAGGGATGTTCATTCCGTGCAGAAACAAGATCTGGTCTTCATTTTGTCATCATTTGTTGCAGATGGAACCTTAATGATTACTTTCCCTTGTTTATTGCCTTGATAAGTGAGACATTCATTGTTGTATGATTGAGTAAGGAAGATCTATTTAACGTTAGAAAGTATTAATACCAACAAAAGAAAAAAAGAAAAAAAAAGAAAGAAAATTGTCTGGAGGTTTGTTTTCATCTGCTTGTTTTCTCAATCTTGAAAGTCTAAAGTTTGATTTTATTTACTTTAAAATTAACTCTGTAAACATGTTTTTGTATTTCAATCGAGGATAATCGGTATTACCTTTGTGTGGAAATTTGTGAAGCTTGATAACCGAAAGTTTCATTCATTGAATAGAATGCTAATCGATAGAAATTTGTTCAGAGTCAGAAATTTGTTGACCTTTCAAAGAATACAGAATCATCCTTCTCATTTCTCCTCGTTGTTTGCAAAGTTGTAACCCTCGACTCCCTAAAGAAATAATTGTTTTGATTGAAATTTTTAATCACGTACAACAAAGATGAGTTATATGTGCCATTTGGGACAGATTACAATTGCTGATTTTGACCCTTTTGAAAGCCTTTATAGAGCTTCTATCTGTCTTACTCAAGCTTCCTTTGAGCGTTTATAGTGGAAAGGTGTCGGATATCAACCTGTAGCGATGGGTATTGACACATCCAAAGCTACTGACCCTGATTTATAATGGAGGGAGACGGTAATTTTAGGATTACAATCTTATCTCCTTCTTTTATATATCAAAAAAAAAAGAAAGAAGATGTTACATTGAATAGTGATAGTCTGGCGGTACATTGGTCCTGAAGGTTAGCAGCCTCATTACGATGCTAGTAGCCTCAGATATAATGCCAGACAATTTAATTCACGTCTGGCCATCTAGACATCTCTAGTACAGGTAATAAAGGTGCGAATAATCGTGTATTACCTTGTAAGGAGTTGCTACTAAATCGATCATCACCTTGCGAAGAATGAGAATACTTTGTAATGCAACTGTAATTTGTTTTTTTAATTGATTTGTTTATATAAACTTGTTGGTATTTGTATTGATGAAAAAACATCTGATTCTCTAGTACAGGTAATAATCATGCAGACAATCGTATGTTACCTTGTAACGTGTTGTTACTAAATCGATCATCACCTTGCGAAGAATAGGAATATCTTGTAATGCAAGGGTAATTTGTTCTCTTAACTGATTTGTTTACATAAAATTGTTGGTATTTGTATTGATTTAAAAACATGTAGATGTAATCATTGCAATAAGGCAAGGCGAAATTCATTACTGATTTCAACCTTAAAAAGATTTGTAATTGATATAGGCTGTGTTTATTTTTTACAACTTGCCAATTTTGCAGCTGGAAGGAAGCCCTGTATGGTGCTATTTAGCGTAGATTGATAAATTTTAAATGTCAATGAACTCCTTTTCATCTCCCATTTTTTAATCAAGATTAAAGGGCAATTGATTACCTTGCAGCTATGATACCAACTTAAAAGCAGCCAAAGTTATCCAGATCGCAATAGAAAGATAGAGAAATCCCCTAAAATGCATTGTGAATGCTTATTAAAACACGTATTTGCAGATGATTATGTAGGCCTACATATACTATCCATTATGTGCATCTACCAAATGAATTTAGTATTTATGTAAATGTAGAAATGATATAATGACTTTTATTTATAACTGAACGGCTTTTATTTTATTAACATGAGAACAAGGATAAGGGGAATCCTTTAACTTTCAATATTTTTGCAACTAACTTCACCTTTAGATGTATACACAAATGGCATAACCTTTTCCATTAAGTCTAGACAGGATTACTGCTTGATGATGGTATAATAGACAAATTAGTTTTTAGTTCTGAGCTTGCTAGAACATCAGAGATGCCAACACTACAGAATCATTATAATATTAGAAATTAGAATGAAAATAATCCAAATATTTAGAACAGCTAAAATCAATGACTTCTCACTAGAGAAAGCATGAATAATAACATTTTGCTCCGTCTTTCAATTTTGGGAATACGTTCAAATCAATAGTTTTCTTTCTCTTTGTTAACAAGACATTTGTATCAGCTGAACTATTTGGGTTATTTGTGTTCTAATTTCTAATGTTATAATTATTCCGTAGTGTTGGCATCTCTGGAACATTTGAGAGGTTATGGAGGGGATGTGTGCATGAACCCCTTCCCCTAAATCAGATCCCCCTGCTCATTGATATATCCACCCCACTTGCCACATAAAGACTTTCAGAAATTCATTGGAAAAGACCATGCACTGGTGACTAGTATGCAAGTATCTTCTTGAAAGTTGTGTCTTTTCTGTGATCCATCTTCTAGAAATAAGTGCACTATTCCTTAGGTAGTGCAAAGTTTGGCAGGTGAGATGTCCCCACCTCTCCTCATATCAAATAGGAAGGGAGAGGTGCCTGGTGAGAGTTTTGAAGAGCGGAAGAGGGGAGGAAGAAACCTGGGAAGGGTCACTTCCAAAAAGGAAGAAAGTTTCAAGCTGCGATATTAGGTTTCAGTGATGTTTATAACGGTTCTTACTTCTAACATATTCGATATATAAATTGATTGTAGCATTTGTCAAGATTTCAGGTCCCTAATCATTAGTGCCTGGGGAGTCGTAGGATTAACTATTGGGGTTTATAAGCTTAATACTCTTTGCGTAATTGCTACAAGAATTGAATTTTGCGACACATGATTTTCACCTGCAGGCTGTACTTATGCTCAACCATTTAAAGGCTTTTCTTTGTGAAAAAGTGAGATATCTTAACATCAACAACAACAATAACATCAGCAACACAACAGAGGGTTAAAGGAAAGGGGATTTTATTTATGTTAGGAAGAAGCTATTCTGTGAGTTCAGATTTCACGTAATTGGTTTATGGTTGGATAAATCTATTCTTTGAGCTGAGATTTTCATGTAACTCCGACAACCTGAATTGGAATAGATAGGAGTAATTATGGTTTAAGTGTCCATCTGATAATGTTTTTTTTTCCATACTTCATTCCTCTATATAAAGAAGTGCCTTGAAGGGAGTTGATAAGTTACAGGCTATGAAGAAGGAGAATTGACTGGGGATTTTTTTTTTCCTCCTCTGAATCTTAGGTTAAAATAGCTTGACGCTATCACTCTTTTGGACGTTACCTTCTGGTGTCTTGTTACTTTTCAGGTGTAAATTGATATCGCATATCAGGCTTGCTTCTGAAACATGATTTCCTATAGACTTGTCTTGGGTCAGGTATTGATACAGAGTTTTTGGTTTAATATATTTTTATATTTGCAAAATCTTACATCCCAATAATTGGATGCAAGCTCTACACTTGCTAACACTCGACCCTTGATTCAGCAAACAATCAATGTAAACTAGATCAATAGGACTACAATCAAAGAAATTGCAATCAATCAAGCAAGCAATATAAGATGTTCTTTTAATCAATTGGTCAATTTTTCATGATGATTAATCTTTAAACAAAATTTATCATTGTCTCGGTCCTCTCTTTAGCTTAAGGTGAATGTTAATAATACTATAAATATTATTTTGGGGAAAAATTGTCTTCACAAATCTGTGCCTGCACTTTGTATTGGATATTATGTAGAACGGCCAGCCCTGTCAATTAACTAATATAAAGGATAATTACCATACCTTGTGTCTTCATTAGGAATGGGAGATCATAATTCACCCTCTTTCCTGAGGTGCTAATTCTTAATGATCTTATAGTACAATAATTGAACTCACTGATACATTGAAAATCCTTCTTTTACAATCTTGTGAGAGCATAGTTGTAGAGATCGAAAGGTTTTTTATGGTCATCTTTCAGTGGGCATTTATATATTATCCCATAGCACACGATTTGAACAAATAAAAGGATTAAATCCACAAATGCCTCAAAAATTGTTTGACAGATATTAGGCGCTGCTGCACTAGCTCGAGCTATTTTAAATAGCGCGCTATTTGTGATCTGATAAACTAGCCCGATCAAAGGTGAGCTGGCTTTGCGGTCAAATAGCTCGCTAATTTGGCTGAAATCCCAGCCCGAGTCATCCTAGGTTTTTTCAAAAAAACTCGAGCTGGTTTGCGGTTTTGGTACGAAATAGCGCGCTTTTTTTGCGCGGTGCTGCACTAGCTCGAGATAAATACGAAATTGTGCACCTGTGCGTGTATACGCTAGCGGTAGCATACCAGTTGCGCAATACACATCGGGCTTGTTTGTTCAAGGTCAGGTCAGATCGTTAATGCGAGATTTCAAAATAGCTTGAGCTAATGCAGGACCGGTTTCTTTTTTTCGAGTTTTTTCCCGATCTACCAATTAGCGCGCTATATTTTAGCTCGAGCTAGTGCAGCAGCGCCTCAGATATTGAACGTCAATGCTGTATGCACTGGAGTGAGTAATCATGATCATAGCATGTCAGCAAATTCATGTTTACTTTAATAGAACATTCATGAGTAACGTATGTTTACTTAAGACATGGTTGTAGGGTTTAGATATCTTGAATAAACAGTTGTTGAGAGGCATGTATATTTACATTGCAAATCAGTATATCCACCCATAATATTATCTTGAAGAGGTAGAAGTACTGTATAATAGTGCTTTTTGATATAGGGACTGTCTCTCACGTACTTTCGGAAACGGTGGGAGCTGATTACGTCCCTCAGAATGCGCAACATTCGCAGCATGTAATTGGCACCTTGTGAGGTCATGCCAATGTTACATTACTACCGACATGTAAACCTATGTGTGGGACCATACCTCACCCCACATTCCTGTGATTAGGGGTAGAATACAGCTGCTGAAATGCTCTCAGCGGGATCTAGTCTATCAGCTAAGAGCTCAACCTCATAGTTACTTCACATCAAAGCTTCCTGTCTTGTCTCCTCATATTATATATCTAACCCATTTCTGCTCTCTATATATCTTTACCAGCGTTTTTATGTTGATGTGTTGGTATGTTACCTATAGACGAGAGTTGTAGAGCATGTAGAGTTGATACATTTGTACATTGAGGTTATTGCTGGGAGATTAATGTTCATATTTATCAGGACAATTTACGAGTAGATCATGGGATGGTTGTGTAATATTTTGCCCCACCTTTTATGAAATTCTCTTCCGATGAAAATTTTATTCTAACATCTCAAAAATATAATAGCATCGTAATTGCAGTTTGTGTAGCATTTGCATTACCTTGTTTTTCTTGTAAGATGGGAGAGGAGGAGGGGGGGGGGCATGTGGGATAAACTACAAAGGGTGTGGGTCTGCTCATTTTAGGCTCAATCCTGTTACTTGACCTTCAAAAATTGACCCCTGAGAATAAAGTAATTGAACTCTCAGCGGGAGCTGGGAAAATAGTGGTCAGCAAATTAGCACCACTGGTTGATCATAAGTCCTCCATCTTGCATCAGAAACAAGTCCTTATGGTCAAAACATGTGGTTTTGTTTGATCATGTAATTCAGGAAATGATTTTGAAAAACTACTTTCACACTTATAAAAAAAACACCTTTATTTATAGTCTGTATACAACTGTTCTGGTTTAACCACTTGGCTGCGGACCACTTAATATTACGTGCTTGGCATTTGTGCACTGTGCCCGGACCATGTAATATTACGTGATCATGCTATTGTCTGAGCTTTGTCTGTCTTGACACACCAGCGCCACCCACGCTGGTCATACCCTTACTGTGCAATAAGCACCATGCAGCAGTCAAGTGGTTAATGTAAATATATCAGTTCATTTTTTTTAAATCCCTAAAGCTTAGATAGGAAGATGGCTCAATTGAATGAAACCAATGATGACGGAGAACTTTGAACATGAGTCTCGATAAGATTGACCGACTAAATGACTACCTCTTGGCTTGCAATCTATCGTCATACCGTAATCAACTTTAATGCTTATCTTCACAAGATGTAGAAATACTGATCTACAAATCTCTCCTGTAACTTTATCTTTGCTGGAAAATCACTATCAGCGGTCAATATAACCCCTTTAAATTCTTGGATGATCCTAATAAGTAAACCCAGGTCTAGCTACTACCACTGTTTCGTGGTGGTGTGCATGCTCTGTGTGTGTGTGTGTGTGTGTGGGGTATGATTTAGAGGGAGCAACACAACCCAAATAAACTTTTCTTGGCTAGTTGAGCTTGCCAGCCTGGTCATGGCATGCTAACAACCCCCAACAAGAATGCAGTCGGATTTCAGCCAAACGGCCTGACCTAGTTTGCAAGGTGGAAAAGTGTCATGCTTACAGCCCCCTCAACGCATCATCTCCCCATCTCTTTTCCTTATTTTATAAAATTTTGAAGGATGGATGAACATTTATGTTGTTGTGGGGAGTTATTCTTGTTTTTGTTGTGTGTTTTGATGAAAAAATAAAAGACCACGGCTTGTGTCACGTAGACATGTTTACAAGATTCCTAAAGACAGCTTTGTGTCAAGAATGATAAAATGGTACCCTAAATTCATATCCCAAATATGTCATAACCAATGTATTTTACATGTTTATATCAGTATCAGTATGTTTCCATTTGTATGATTCAGAGAGGTGTGATGTCTTGGATTGTGAAAATATGTAGAATTTTGAAATGTGTTTTGTTGTTACGTTTTAGAATATTATGTCTTGTGGTAGATTAGCCCCATGTTAAAAAAAAACTTATCCAACAACATTATGTGCAATGTATGCTTCAACTATTTAAAAAAATGACAATGTGGAGCAGATGCATGTGAATAACAATATATCTTTTTCCCCCCTTCTGAACAGGTATGTACAAATGTATGTAAAATAGACTAGTAAATGTATTTATTGACAAATTGCATGTTTATCAATGTTTAATGTGCTTCTCCCTTTTTTTTTGTCTTTTGCAGAGAAGATATATGTCGGTCCGGGCCAGACTGTGACACTTTAGGTAAGTTATCTGAAAATTGCCAGGTTTTATTAGTTGCATCCCCCTGGAACTTAGCCCCTTAAAGATGCCCCTTTTACCTGAATAATCAGAAATGAGCATACGTGTATGGTTGACTGCCTGAGGGAGAGGATGGGCTCTTTGTATAAGTTTTCATTTTCAAAAATGACATGTTTTCCAAGCTATCCATCGCTCTCACCAAGCAATGAACATCTGTACCCTTGGTAGTTCAATAGCAGTATCTGTTAAACTGACAAGTCTATGGCCCATATTCTGCTATGAAGAATGAGTTTGTATGCGTCGCAAGTTCGTACACAGCTATTGTGTGAACCACATCAGACAAAAGGATCAAACAACCGGGCACAATAGCTTTGTTCGAACTTGTGAGGCATACAAACTTAGTCCTCTCAGCAGAATATTGGCCATTGCGTCTATCCTGCCACCTGACTCGTGGCCAATTATATGACATGCCTATGACTTTGATCTGTTTCATATGATGATGTTATGTAGCTAATGACTGTTAACTTATGGCCATTAATTTACATGTTGTCCAAAAAGAGAAATAGATGGTGTTAACTGGTATTTGCCATGCAACACCCCTTTAAGGTTAGGGAATTGATTGCTGCAACATGCTGTGAGCAATGATTAGTCCACATCTTCTTTAGATGTCTATGGGCATTGTGCCTTGAAATGCCTGTGTATTTACAGTTATAGACTATGAAATTATTATTCTAACATAATAGAGAGGATTTATAAGTAAAAGCAAACAATAAATGATTATTATTACTCTGGCCATACTGAGATTAACTACACCCAGATAATAGACTCATAGGTAACCAACCAGTAATTTACCTCTAGTATATTGTATATCGTCGGCTGAGAACCAGAAGGGCGCTATTACCATTGACTTTGTACAGCAATAGCGCCTTTCTGGTTCTCAACGGAACATCTTTAAGATGCAATAATGCCCTTCTAGCTCTCAACAGACGATATGCTGTCAGTTGGTTAGGGTAAGGGATGCTATAGGAATTTATGTTAGGTTTGGGTATAGCCTAATGGTTAAGTCACAGTTGAGTCAAGGGCTAAAGTTATTAATTCATCACCTGGGCATATATTGTACAACTAATAGTTTGTTGAATATCATCATTCTGTTTGTAGACTAGGCTTCAAGAGTGAAATTGGGTCCATTTGTGTAAACATACAATTATGTGCTACATGTCTATTACATAATTCCATTCTGCTATGAAGTCTGTTCGCATTTAAAGCAACCTTTATAGTGTCCCATGCTAGGAGCTCATTAGGGTAAATGTACTTGAATGTGAATTATAATGATGTCAGGAGGTATGGTGTATGGAGCATGTAAGAGAGATGCCTGTCATGCTAATTCAGCCAAGTCATCCCTCCTGGGCCAAATGCCCAGAAATTTGTCATGATGCAATCGTGATTCTTTTGTTATGATACACATTGGCAAATGTTTGTTTTTGGCAGGCACCTTGCATCAATTCAAAATTTACATTACTCAAATTTGACAGTCTCAGATAGAAATGTTAGAACATGTGGCACCTTGATGTATTCCATATTAACAATTTGCTTTGGCACAAGCTTGGTACTATGGCAATTTTGACAAAACTTTTGAAAATCATAATGCTCACCTGCCTTTGACTACAACAACAACAACTTCAAAAAAAAAAAGGAAGAAAAAAAAAGAAAGAATTATGATGCTTTATGCAGAGCAGAGGTTACTCTTTTAAATCAGCCACATTAGTTTGGTATACATTGGTATAATTGCACCTTTCTGTCTCTTAGTAGACAATGCATGGACTCTTCGATGTCTCCAGACAGACCTGTCGTTAAAATGAACCTCCCCAAAGATACCGTAATATTTGATTAGCTCATCTCCTCAATCTCTCAAAACAAAAAATGTCATCTTTTCTCCTAAACTTATCGGGACTAGATAAAAGTTTATTTGTCTTTTGTCATGAAAGTAACGATATCTGGTAACCTTGATCTTTGTACAAAGTTTGTTAGGCTCAATTCTATTACTTGTGTGTCAATATATTCTTTGTATGGACTTTATGCTCCAGCCTCTATTTCATTTTTTACAATAAAAAATGTAATATCTTTTGATGATGGAATAGGAACACATCCTTAATTCAAAGTCCTCAGTAAATTATGTAAGCTTTGCCAAAGATTTGACATACTTTTGACATTTGTTTTTGACGTAGGTATTATGAATTGGTGTGATGATATTTGAATAGGTAAATGAAAGCAAATTATTCTGTTATGGTGTGATTCCGAGTATTATAGATCTCTATTGAAGAAATTATCTTGCAAGATAATAAGGTTTGACTAGATAATATCGTTTTTATAAACACCTGCAGGGAAATATCATTTTATTGGCTAGGTCCTCTCAGTGGCATGAAGGAAAAGCCTGTTCTTTGTGATTCATCAATATTAAAGTATTCGAACACATTCTTTCTACAGGTTCAAGGTCCCATTTGCTCCTTCTGTTCTAATAAGTTAATTAAAGACAATTAGGAATGAACTTTCAAAAGTGGGAGAATAAAGGTTGTAGTCCCATTCCACCAATTCTATGTTGTTGTATCTCATACATTAATATACCCAGCCATGTTGACTTCTGAAATCCAGGAGAGCAATAAGTCCAATACTTTAATGTTTAGTTAGCACCCTCTTGGCTCTGATTCAGATCAAATGTTACATGCAAGTTTACAGTTGTTTAGCTTTACAGCACCAGACTTTAATCAAAGTTAACTAGGGCAATGTAAGTTTGACAGCAAAAACACCTGCGTGTTACATTTATGTGTCAGATAAGTGCCAAGTGGTTATACATCTTTATAGGCTAGCTGGAAGGTGGGGAGGGGGGGGGGGGTTGCTTTCCAGACTCACTTGGCATTCCATAGCTGTGAATCATGAAGCATTTTACACCTTAAAATGGTCAGTAATTTATCGTTACAGAATAGGGAAGTTTTGTTGAATTTTGCCATAAAACGTTCCCCCATTGTGAATGAAATATGACCTCCCGGGTTGGTTTCACCTGATAAATATGAAGTTTCCAGGGGAACTATAATGCATGTAGTTGTGTTTCTAAAAATGTGGTGTTTCTGTGAGACTTCTTCTGTTTTTATTAGAAATTAAAAAGTGACAGTGCTGATAGCCTGTCTTTTATATTAACCAATTTTGACAGATTTATGAAGTAGAAATTCTTTCAGTCTCTCTCTGGTAACGGGGTTGTTGTTGTGTCGTATTGAAGTTTTGTTTTTAGGTGAAGAGTTTGTCTTCAGCAAATTTTTATTGTTGAATCTTTCTGGGCTCGATCTCTTACCTTTATGTGTTAAGGTTTCATATATAATTCAACTTTATTCTTCAGTTTCTGAATCATGCTTAAAAAGTTATTTACCACTATTTCCTTCTTTTTGTTTTCTACCTTGCATCAACGAATGAATTCCTCTGAATGAACAAAGGCATTTATCCATGAGTCATCCCTGGTCCTGTAATGATATCACAAAGTTTGAAAGATACTTCTATTTGTATGCGTGGACGCAAGCCAAAGTAAATACAATAATATGTCATATAAGAATAAAATAGCCCAATCTTAATGCCCTGAAACCAATGTTTGTGTCTGTGGTTTGACTCCAACCCCGTTCATTCAATCAAACTTCTGTGTACAGGTGGTCAAGAAGTAGCCAGGTATACGCCTTATCTGCAGGAGAGAGAAAGAGAATATGATAAATTGTTACATCTTCTACTTTACACGAGATTGTGGTTTCTTATTTTGACCAGACAGTTGTCTTTTCTTGGTGTAGGAACCATTAATGTGGTATCAAAATCAAATTGATTCACGACTTACCTACCAAGAAGCTATGGGAGATATCACTTTGTGGTTGTAGGATAGTTGGAATTTTCAACCGTATCATAACTTGTAGAAGGATATGGTTCCTGTTAACCCTTACGTTGCCAAGATTGATTGGCATTTGTTTGTAGTTTCATGGAATTTAAAATGTTTAATGCTCATGTTATTTTACCAATTGATGAAAAGAGGTTTTCCAAGTGATTTGGCATTGATGTAAAGTTTTAAGATGCCATCAAAAAATATTTTTCATCCTGTTGCACAAGAAACTTTTGTAGTCTCGTGGAAAGCCAACCAAGGCCCACCTTGTATCTTGGAATCCCCTTTTAACAAGTTCTGAAATGATAATAAACAAATGAATGCCCTATGATGCATTAAAGTCATGTATTGAATTGACTTCCAATTTTGGGGTACTTCTATATTTTTGCTAACCAAGGTTATTTGCATCTGTAAAGATATTAAATGAGAAAGCACTTTTTCCAAATCACTCTCTTTGCATCTATCTATGTCACTTTTTTTAACTCACATGCTTTTATCCCCTTTTGTAATGTTGAATCCTCTCCACCTCAGGATTGCCTGAAATGTCTCTTCCCCTGTAAAGACTATCAGAAAAAGACCAAATTCTATCAAAGAATATTAAGACTTTTCTGCTTTTGATGATGAAGAATCTGTACAATTTAGGTTTCAGACACATCTTTGAACCCTGATCCTTGAGCTATCAAATCTCTATGTGACTAATGTCAGCTATCAGAAGTCATTACAGAGACATCTTAACTCAATAATCATCGTTTGATATTATGTTGCTCTATTTCCTAGCACTTAAAGAGTAATAAAAAAAAAAAAAAAAAAAAAAAAAAAACAATAACAATCATGAATATATTATTTTCTCATTAGGCTATGTTACAAACCATTTGATAAAAAAAAGAGGAAAGAATAGGTTCTAAAATGTTTTCTTTAGATTATATGGTCATTATTTGAAAAACTCATCATGGCGGGACTTTTTATTTAGATACCATGTCATTTTGAACAAATTTGAATGCAAATTAGCTCTGGGAGACAGTGTATGTTCCCCCCCAAAAACCCCTCTCTTCTTTAGTATAGAAAATCTAACAAAGATCCCCTTGAACATTGAACAGTGACCAAAAGTTACAGTTCTTTCTGAATGTCGAGGTAGCATGTCTTTAATGTTTCAGTAGTAGAATTGTCCTGACTCTTATGTCAGCACTTGTACTCTAGAAATGTCATCCCCTGGAGATGTGCAAATTTGAATCAGATGAAGATCATGTCAAATGTTTCAGAAGATCCGATTTAACAATGACTCACTTCTAAACCTGATGCAAAGAATTGATGGAATACTTTCAATGATGGCTGGATGAAATCAAGACAGTAGATAGAGATGGTGCATGTATGATGTGGCCACTCATTCTTTTAGGTCTTGTTAATTTTGTATATAACGTGAAATATGCATGACTCCAAAGTATATGGCTTTCCTTTTTTTTCAGATTTCACATGATCTCGGTACTCAACAAATTACAGGATATGAATGTATAGGAAGAGTTGAACCGGATTTGAATGACTGACCTTTTATTTGTTTCTTGTACATCTAGTTTTACGAATAAAACTTATCTTTTTAGGTATTCTTCAGTGGTTGCATTGATATAGATCTTTTATTTAATTATAACGGTGGATATGATATTCTCCCTCATCTCCGTTTTGCTCTTTTATTGGACCGCCAGCTGGTTACAATCACGTTACCCTTTTCACCTGAAAATACATATCATATTAATAGCATGTGGAAAGAAAAAGTTTTGAGTGTTATGACTGAGAGATCACAGTGTGATACTGATAATGATGATTGAGAAAGACAGGAGAATCATCTTCTATACCTCATCAAGATGGATGTTTAGAAATCAATTTGGCGAGAGGAAATGTCCTTTGGTGACTGACTCCCTCCTATCTCATCTCTATCTTTATGACTTATTCCTGCAACGACTCCCCAAGAGCAATCTGTCAGGTGGATTTCTTCTCTTCCCCGCTGCTCTTTCCTTTTTCCGTAGTTTTCGCTGTGATCCAGTAACCCAGTTTTAGCGTTCCCCCTACATGACACTATGTTCTATTTTCCATGCATGGGGGTTGTAACAACATGAACCACTGTCCGTTTTCTCTCTCTGGGAAGTATATGTTTCTTCTTATTGCTTCCTTCCCGAACTGATCTCAAGATTTGATTGATCAGATCATCTAGTGGGAAGCAGAAGGACCTTAAGTTATTCATTCCATGTAGAGATAACAGCCTTCTGGGTTTGAACTGGAGAGGTATTTTAATACCTTTCAGACTTAAATGCTTTGATCAGGTTAGTATTGTCCCAAGAGGGGGCTATATGACCGGACATTCTCATTTTGTCACCAATTAACGGATATGATAAAGACATGATGTTGATAAACTTAACATGGTCCCATATCATCACCAATTAGCGGATATGATAAAGACCTGATGTTGGTGAAATTTATACAATCTCTTTGGGATCAAGGTCCCTAAGTGAGTGATTTTCGGTAAGAGTATGAATAGGAGTACCCTTTAAGTGAGTGAATTTTGGGAAGAGTTAGAATAAATGGGTAGCTGTAAATGAGTGAATTTTAGCAAGAGTAGGCATTACCTTAAAGTAAGCATAGTAATAAGATATTTTGGTCTCTCGTTATGTGTCTTACACCCCAGTTAAACTTTCAAACTGACTTCCGAATCCAAACTAACTTCAGCTTCTTTGTATAAAGTTGTGAAATTGTCTTTCTAGAGGTGCACCTACATTTGATGTAGCAACATGCTACTGGCTTTCTTGTAGATGTAGGGTTAGGTGTGTGACTGAGCTTTCACACAGGGGAGGGCTGATTCTTGAATATTTAAGGTGGATGTCTGGTAATTTCTGTACCTTAAAAGTGGGCATTTTTTTCATTAATGAATAGCCTGAAGTATATATTTTCATGATGCAAAGAGAACATGACCGAATTCTTATTGAAGGTCACTTTAATTAAGCATTTTTGATGAGCCATGCAATTGTTGTATTATTATTCAAGAAACTTTACAGGCAATTTAAAGTACTTTCACTTTTTTGAATGATCTATAAGTTTTGAATAGTCCTCCTGTATTCAGTTCATCACCTTTATTAATGAAATTGCACATGTATGTAGTAAATATATTAGAGCGTGGGATGACATTTTAGTTTTGGTAAAAGATTTTAAGGAATTGTACTAATTAGTCACCTTGCATACATAATTAGGTTCAATTTTGTATGAAATTGTGGTTTTCTTATTTTTAACAAGCAAAACTATTCTTATTTGCATTTTGAAGACTGTAGTCCCATTGCATATGCAAATAGCTATAAAATGACATATCACTCAACATGGTAGCCCTAATATTTTTCATGACAGCTTCGTGCAAAAAACGCTAATTTCTTCCTATTTATTCATTGATGCCTAATTAGTTATGCACATAAATTAAGTAATTGTACATTGAATTAGCAATATTCAACAAGCCAAACACCCATATGCTAAATTCATCATAGAATATTTTAATATTTTACCATTTACAAATTATTGTAATTACCAGACATCCACCTTTAGAACTTGTTTTTTAAATTTGTAAGACATGACTTATCCTTGACAGAATACTGATTTCAACCCCAGGATATGTTCTTCTCATGTTCACCGACCCTCTAGTCTACTTGATTTTCTGCTTTTACATGACATTGATTCATGGTGGTTTTGGGGGCCTTCCTGAATTATGTTTTCATACACATTCTGGGACTTTCAGTGTGTAATAGAGTATCTAGGAAAGAAAATGTTCCAGCTGGAAAGATAAATCTGTTGTTCGCATAAGTGTCTCATTATGGGGCCTAAAGGGTGAAGTTTGGTAGGAAAGAAAATTTGGAAGTATGTCATATATTGGAGTCAAAATATTGTTATTATATTTTAATATTTAAACGAAATCCTCTATATAGAGATGATAAACTTGAAAAGGAATACATATCATTTATAATCCCAGAGAAACTTGTAGGGTGATTCATGCTGAAATTTTTCCAGGGGGGATCTTGAATAGTGTTTTCTTTAGGTAACATAGAGTGTACCAGTGTAATATCAGAATTCAAATATAAATGGATTCATGAAAAAGTGCAATGTATGTAAAATTACGTTTGATATTTGATTACAAGTTTAATAACAATCATATTTTTCACTTTCTTTTTGTTTTGATGACAGGCCTAGCTGAGCTAGGGACAGTGTGTGATCCACTACGAAGCTGCTCCATAGTAGAAGATAATGGTCTCAGTGCTGCCTTCACTATGGCTCATGAGCTGGGACATGTGTAAGTACTACTCAACATTATGCTAAAAATTAAAATGATACTTTCTGGCTGCTTTGCTGGACAACACCTGAAATGAGCGTCCACCCAACAGTGTCATCCACATAACATTTAAATAATGGTACCATCCGTTTCTTGTACGTTTTCTGATCGGGCCATGTCTGACAGCAGATCAAGATCTTCTATTAAAAAAAAGTGTGGAGCCCGAACAAGGGGAAACAAGTGTGACTGATAATGACCTTTTGACTCCTAATTGATATTATTTCTATTCTTTTAATGCCAAAAATATCTGCCCCACAACCTCAGATTTGATATTTTGCATAAATGAATGACTTTTTTAACACTCATAGGCCTATATTCTGCTATGAAGACTGAGTTTGTATGCGTTGCTAGTTCCATTTCTGGCTAAAGGATTGCACAACCAGGCGCAATAGCTTTGTTTGAAGCTTTGCGACGCATACAAACTTGGTCTTCATAGCAGATTATGGGCCTCAAAGTTCAGAAGAGTGGTCGGTGTTTTTATTTAGAATACCTATCAAAACTGTCAATGAATTATCCCGTCTCACTACCCTTGAACTATTTGAAATGGCAGTTTACAGGATGTTCATCATTTATTAATCACCAGACAACATGTTACAGTCATCATCTCTTCATCAACATGAAATATATTAGCTTGCAGTTTGAGTCTAACAAACATTCAGGCTGTTTCATTGTTTTTACATATCTAATGGTTTAATTGTGTTTTTTGTTGTTGTAATTTTTTAATATTATAATAACATCTTTTGAATAATTAATGACTAAAAAATGTTTGAAGTGTGTAAAGTATAAAGAGGTGATTTCAATATAATCCATATACTTGAAAATCCTAGAGAGATCTTGATAATTTTGACAACTCTATTTAGTCCAAACTCTGACTTGTGCTCATACTTAAAGAATGCTGTCTTAACCCGTTGGGGACTGAGCCCGAATATATTCGGGCTGAGGTCTATGGGAAATGTGTGTTGCAGCTAAATCAGCTCGTCTCCAACAGGTTAACCTTCCTTTGTACTTATGGTTTCAAAATATTGACCTTTTGTTAAAACTTCCAGACTTGACAAAAGACTCCTGACTTCATGTCAATGTCAACCCATTTATCATAATCACTTTCCTGGCAGTAAGTTAGCTTGTGCAAATCAAGAACGATTTCTGTCATAAGGAAAATATGGATACTCTTTATTTGAAAGTCGGTCAGGAGGAGAAAGGAGGAGGGAAAATGCTTTCGGGCACTTTCTAAGGTTCCTCGGACGTCTTTGCTATTGTAGCTAGGTTCATATGACCTATTGATCAGGGCTTTGCAAGGGGATCATCAAGTTTAGTTCCGTAATCCTTTTCCATCATTCAACTGACCCACATGGACTCTGTCTCTGCGCCCCAGTGCCTCCAAAAACCTGCTAGGGGAGAAGTTTCGGTTTTGCCCTTGTGCTATGACCAACTCTGACCAATTCTAACCAAAACCTGACCAGTGAGTGGACATGCAGAGAAGCCCAGTATTTAGGCCAACAATTCCCTGTGCTTTTGGACTACTTTCTTTGTGATTTTTGCATTTTCCTGTAGTCCCACCTGTAGTCTATTCATGCTGGTTATTTTGAGAAAGGAAGGTGATCCCAAGAGATGATGCATTGAGGGTGGGTGACCTACAAAACACTGTGATTATCAAGGCTAACTGACAGTAACTTGCTTCTAAAGGCTTTGTACAATGACTTGATGATAGACCTACAAAGAAGTTTAGAATGAGAATGATGATCTACTTTGGCAGTATGCAATATATCAAAATGAAAAGCTTGATAAATAGAGTTATATTTTTTTTGAAGATCTACAGGTCAGCTAACAAATACAAGAAAATTTTATTTACCCTTTAAACATACAAATTAACTTGGTTTGTACCCATGTTTCTATTCCTTTGTTATTGATAAAACATTAAATTCTTATGTCACAAAAGATCAAACATTTCTGATCTCATAATGCAAGTCCTGTTTAAAGCTTAAATCAATTGTTTTGAAACATATTGCCATATCTAATTTTCCTGCCTCCAACTAGTACAAGGATTTTATCTCATGTACTTTTTAAATATGATGTTGGCACAAATCCTCACCCTATTTTAATTAGAGCCAGACAATTAGTCTATTGTATCAAGGTTGTTTTCTTCTCCAATATAAATGACAGAGCAGAGTAAGTTGAGTAATAGATCCATCCTCATAACTAGTCATGAATTTGTTTTAAAGCTGGGATGTAGTTTTGGTCAATCTAAAAAAATATAAGCTGGCAAAGTTTAAAGTTATTGTCAGATATGTAGTAAAAGGGTTCTAGGACAACTACCTTTGGGACAATTACCCCCAGACAACTGCCCCCACCAAAAATCTACCTTCTAACTCTACACATAACCCTAACCCTATTTGTGGGGGCTAGTTGTCCTGGGGATAAGTGTCCAGGAGGTAGTTCTCCTGATAAAGGGTTATTATATGATAGGCTACAACACATACTCTAAATCTGATCCAACAGTCAAATTCAAAATTTTAAAGTTACAATGTGGAAAAAAAAAGTGTAGCGGTCACTTTGCTTTATTGTATTTCATAAGAGACCAATACGATTGATATTAATTATTCAATCTTGGAAAAAACTATACCCCAGCTTTAAACAAGATAAGCAGTTCCAGCCAAACAAATGTCAGGACTCAATTGTTAAATATGAAGGTCTGCAGCAGTTAGTGCTATTAATAGGAAACAACAGACAGGAAATTATGTCATTCTGATAAGCCATGTCCATAGTTACCACCTATACACATTGTGGTCAGGTTTTAGGTGGTGGCCATCTTGATTTTAATCCTGCATATCAACTCTGAGGGACCGGTCATCAGACCTATTAATATTTTACCAAAATGTGTTATTTTGAATAAATTGTCTAAGTCAAGGTGAAAGCACAAGCATTGACTCTCATAACTTAATAGATGTTTTTTTATTATTGCGATGTCTTTACAGTCATTTTCAACATTTTAATTGCAATTTTGACAAATACCAAAAGTTTCTTAAACTATCGGGATTAAAAAGGTTCAGATTTGAACTGTTTCTTTCTCCTTTACATGTATATCGAAATCAGCTTATGAAACAAGCTTATGTGAGATTTCTTTTTTCAATTTGAAGGAGTGAATAATTCATGATTATCAATCTGTTTTGCCTGATTATATTTCCTCATTAATTTTCAGAAAGTTCAGTATTTCATTTTATAGGAGCATTTACCTCATGTTCAATTCTCTTTTATAAAATGTTTTTCTCCAAATCCATACTGGAGGGCTGGATTATGACAAGCGAACAGCACACATTTACATTGCAATGAAACTCGGCAACCAACCGGGACAACTGGACTCTTTATTTGGATATCCTTGTATCCATCCAGTAGCGCAAAAGATATCGAAGTGCAATTAGGGGAATTTAGATAGTAATTTGTCGGATGCTATTACCCACAGTCCAAACATACTGAGAGCATTACATTACCCAAGATGCATTATAGCCAATAGGGGAACTATCTACCAGCCCGCATCACTATCCTCCCCTCTGCTAGGGTGATAACAGATTCCTCTTTATCAGGACCATAGACCTCCAAGTAGTCCAATACCTCGGGATATTTTTGCCTATAATGTGAATCAACATGACGATGGGTCGGTAGGATCTAGGGGAACATGAAGGAGAGAGTAAGATGGGGTTTAGGTTTACAATCCTCTTATGATTCCAAGTTTTCTTTCTGTTAAGAGTTGCCTGGATGAACGTGAATGATTGTTAATGCCCGGGATTGAGGAATGGAAGTGATGAGATGGTTCAGGAAGAAGATAGTTTGGCGTCCATTTTGGAGGAGGTGCTCGGGCAAGGCTTGATTGTACTTTTGCAGAGGATTATGATGAATAAAAATCATTTTAAAACCAAGTTTGGAACTGACAAAAATAAATAATTCATCAAGAAATTAACTAAAGTAATTACTTAATTTCATGTTGTGTTTGACAAAATAGAATTGTGTTTTACTTTTTTATGGTCTCATTTTCATTGATATAATACATTAATTTTGTTGAGGGTCTACATGTTTTAATCATTTGCCCTGACATTGTTTTATATTTGTCTTCTCTCTCCTTCCAAATGAATATTTCAATCATGAATATTGATAGTTTGGTAGGAAGTAGGAGGAACAATGGTCTAATCTAATCAGGAATCTGGCTTGGATAAATGGAATGAACAAAAAACGTTATTGAAATCACAATAGGAGCAATGTTCCAAAAGTATTATTTGAAAATGATACTTGATAGAGTAAAAGTTGGCATAACTTCCCTTGTGTCATCAATCGTTGTAACATCAATATGAACAATTATAGCCTGGAAGCGGGATTAGCCTATCATTCCTCAACAGATTATATTCATATTCAATAGAGAGTGGAACATATTTAGAATCATCAGGGGTGTCGAAGGAAACAATGGTGTGATTGCGAGGTCATACTCTATTTCCATGGACAAAACAGAAAAGAGATCAAAATATATTTGCGAGCTAGTGCCAGGTCATGCTAGGGAGGTTGGTAATATATTTTGGTTTGCCTTATTTCGATGGTGATGTCAACTTAAATGGTCAAAGATGACTTGGTGAGAGATGATAATTTCAGAGTAGTAAAGATGACTCCTTGTGATCCCCAAGATATTTTCATATTGACAAAGGTAACACTTACATAGCACCAATGCACTGACATTGTTCATGCATGCTGTATCAAGGTCAATTTCTAGTCCAGACAGGAACGAGACAAAATGTTCAGGGTATTGAATATTTTTTATCATGTTTAATTTGTGTAAATGAGTAACCCAGTTGTGATATATCCCTTGGGTGTGTATTTTCAGCCAATGTTACAGTCCTATGTAAATTTGATAAGTAGCGAATGCGTAATAGGGTTGGCATGTGATTCCTTGACTATTTATAAAACTCTGAATTTAATGTAGGTTGCGACCCAGATATATACTAAAGGGTCCAACATTTTCTGGACCTCAGGGGATTATATTTTGAAAAACAATAATCAAGGGCCCCTTGATATTTGGGAGAGGTAGAGAGAAAATTGTGGATGTGTATTGTACAATATTTATATTTATTTCTTACAAAATATGATTAGGAAATGTTTACTTTATGAGTCGCTGGCACAGGGTCTATTCCTAGAGGGATTTCATGCCATTAGAGAATACGAATTACAAAGTGTCAAACTATAGAAAAGGAAAATGCTCTTATTTTCAAGACTTTAACTTTAAAAGTTGGACTAGAAGCACAATTAAAATTCTCCTTACCAAACTAACAAATGATTTCTGTTTGTTTTCTGTTCTCATATATTCATGATTTATTTTCTGTCTCATTAATGCAATTTGGACCTACATAGACAATGCAGACAACTTGAAGCTTCATTCACAGACCGGCATTTTATTTGGGCTGCATTTTTATGATGTGGGGTCCAATTCCATCTCGCCAAAATAAATTTTTTAGGAAAATGGTAGCCGGTCCCAGGATAGTCTACCCCAAAACCATTCAGGAAATCATCGGTTGCCAGGGAGACTTCATTCCGCTATTGTCAGCAATAACAGGAAGGAATTCCATAAAGAGATGTCCTCAGAAGAGCACCATTCAAAATAATAGCATGGGACTACATCACCCATTTCACCTGTATGACCCCCGCTAAACATCTAGCTGACATCTAATCTGATTTTAAACTGCCGTTATTCTCCGAGGGATCAAAGAATAACTGCTCCTTGGGATTTGAGAGGGGGTATTTTTGTTTACAGAGAATGTTAGAAATTCATAGGTTTTATCTTGATTAAAATCTGGATTGGACATCTGGTTGGCTCATAATGGAGAGCAATGACCTAGCATGAAGGCCTATTTGTACAGTACATTCATATCTTGAGCTCTATCACTAATTGTGTGTTTTTGTCTAATTCTTTAGGATTCAAGCGTAATTTACTTTTCCATGTCATTTCTATTTTTCAATATTTTTACTGTTCTGAAAAAGTTCAATTTCTATTCACTTCTGTAATTTTTTTTAAAAATCACATTGATAAAATATATCCACCAAATACATAAATAATAATAAATAAATCTAATTTCACAATTGTATTTACTATCTGGTATGTTTACATCTTGGTATCAGAAAAATAACAAGACATGAATCATTCAAACAAAAGGACGGTATTGTCTTTGAAATAATCAATGATCAATGGGGCGAATAAAGATCCCTCTGAAGCCTAATGGGGTGAACGTGATAGAAGTCTGTCTGGGTGTCTTATCCCAGGTCAATGACCTTTGACCTCTCAAACATTGAACCTGAACATAGAGGACAAGGCAATGGCAGTCTCGATGGAGATACATCACTCTCCCCAGGGCATGATGGGATACATCTTTCTCACCCAGACGATGATCATCCAGTGGTCCATCGTGACCCCGTCTGACCTGGGGTATCTCTCTGAGATTGATGATGACCCTTTGAGATCATGATGACCTTCTTTCAGAGGAGAGTGTATATAGACAAATAATTAAAGGTGCCTGGACACTGGCCACTTGTTGGTCAGGGTCAGTACCTATGGTCTATGGGTTAGCTTGTGCATCCAGGATCAAATTGACCCAGCACAGGGTCCAGAATATTTAATTTTGCCATACATAGAAAGAATCATCACCTTTGATACTTCCACAAATACCCTTTTCTCACGGGCCTTTTCTTAACCCTGTACTATCCTTAACCCCATACTTTCCTTTACACCGTACTATTTATTTTCCTTTTCCGACGAGCCAAAATATCTGCCTAACCCCGGCTAAGAAAAAGCACGCAGAAATCGGTAACCCCGTACTATCGCTAGCTTATGAATATTCACGAGCGCATCGCTGTGAGCCTCCGTTGTGGCTTGGCGCTTGCTAGTACGGCATGTGCACAGCTGTTGGCTTAGCTGGGTTTCCGTTCCGACGAGAGTTTGTAATCCAGCTTTTCATTCTAAACACCGCAATTGCCTGGCTAACCCTGCTATTTTGCAGGCCCTACTTTTCCAAAACATCGTCGAAACAGAAAATGGAATAAGCTTAACCCTGTACTATAGGTGGGGCTAAATGTCAAGTTAGTACTACCTATAGTACGGGGCTAAGGAAATTTTGGTACGTGAGAAAAGGGTATATTAGTATTAGCCTACTACTACAGATGTGAAGTTCAAATTTGCGTTCTCACTCATTCAGTACCGATCAGCTGTCAGGACGTGAACTTGCATCTTAGGCCATTTTGCCACAACTGACAAATGAAGTGGTTACAAATGAAAACTAAACCAAACTCACAAAGGAAGTGTTCAGGGGGGCATTTCATCAAAGGACTTGTCGGACGTTTTATCCGACAAACTGTTATAAGCTACTGAAATGCTCGCATCTGATTGGCTGAGAGCAAATTTGTCGGATAAAATGTCTGACAAGTCCTTTGATGAAATGCCCCCTGTTCTTATAAATGCCATCATTTTATTGTCAAGCAGTTTACTCTTTACAAACCAGGTTTCCAATGCACTTGACAAGGTATTATAAGAGTGTGTTCAATGTCCACTTTCAAATTTATACGCCAACATGAATCATGATACAAAACGCAAACACAAAACGCTGATATAAAGAAAAACAAAAGGGTGTTCATTGTCCCCCATCGCCGGTCGTAAAAATAAACGTGTTTCAAATCTCAATTAAAATTTAAACGCCGAAAATTTAACCGCCGAAAAAGATGCGTTTACAAACGCAATCGGCTTCAATTTTACGACCTTGAGCATCGCGATTGCAACGAAATGCGACATTGAACACGATTGAGTTTTCAAACGTGTTTAAATTTGCTCTCGCAGCGGAAACTTCCGGTGCAAGCGAAAAATGCGCGCCCAGGCCCATGTATTATGTACACACACATTGTACGTACCTCGATGAGGTATAATATAATGCATTGCATTACGTTCGATTTTAATTTGTATATGCTTTCTCTGTTTTTTTCACACGTGCTCTGACTGAGATATTTTCATTTATGTGCAAGGGTATTTGTATGTTATCATGGCCTGTATTAAGCTCAAAGGGGCAAACTGGACTGAAGAAGATTTGAGATGCCTTCGTTAGAACCCAACTGTTTGACTTGGAAAATCTCGGTAAAAGAAAAAAAAATCCAAAAACAAACGAACAGAGTTCCACGATGTGTAAATCGTATATTTTATAAGAAAACAAATTAACCACAACTATTGAATGAAGGCTCAAGTCCGTACGAAATCCGCGAAAAAAGTGCCGCGAGTATTTAATTTATCCACTGTTTACTTGCACTATAATACTATTCGAAAAGCGCGCGCCAGAGTTGACCCTTCTTGTGCAGGTCAAACTGCGCAGTAAGCTGCGCAAATGTCAGTTTCTTAGAGCGGGGAATTTAAAGACGATCGACGTATAAACACGTTTAAATTTGGGACACTGAACATGGCACCGCTGATCGCGTTTTTTGTTTGTGTTTTGTGATTGCGTTTTGTATCATGATTCATGTTGGCGTATAAATTTGAAACTGGACATTGAACACACTCTTATTATACTCATTTTCATTACCAAGCATGTAATCTGGGTATGAACAAATTTTGAAGTAAACATGCCATCAGTCAATTTCATTGAACGTTTCTATTGATATCAGTTGAAAAGGTGTATGTGATTCATCAGTTTATTGATAGTATGAATTCATTTTATTTTTTTTACATGATTTTTTTTATAATATTTCTGAAGTGTAAACTCTCTGTTATAATATCAGTCAAGGCTTTTGGAAGTGATATGAACTAATTAAAAGATTAATAATATCTAGATTCATATATTGTAGTTATGCAAATTTTTTCTTTTTCTTTAAGCAATCAAAACTATTTGTACTCTTTTATGAAAAGTGCAATAAATCTTTGTGTATGGAAATGTAATGTGCAAGAAAAAATGATCTGCACTGCCACATTTTTGAAACGCATCTCTGGTATTTATAATGGTTTTCTATTGACAAATTAATTCATGGATGGATGAAAATTGATATAGGCCCAATAAAAAAAAGCAACTTTGAAATGGTCATTTGAAAGAGGCTGCAAACTGAATCACAAGGTGCTTTCTTTCTACAAATTTTGTTATATTGAGTGGGATAGTTGTAGTTTGTTGTCCTGAAACTAACTTGGTAATAGTAAAATCCTGAAAATGTGGCTTCAATTTTGAGAGTGTAAGTGATTTCAATTATCACCTCGCCATCCCGGTTTCAGGACCCTTCAGCATGGTATTATCTAATGCTACATCTTCATCTTCAATGCCCTTGTTGATATGTGGTCTTCGGGCACGATAGGAAATGATGGCTTCAAATGTAATGTATGGACCTCAACAAAGAGCTCTTCCTTATTGATACAGGTAACACTCACATAGCAGCTATTCATTAAATAGTTCTCAATAGAGTATCCATTCATATCAGTGTAAAAAATGTATAGTCTTATATGTGTTTTGTATGCTTAAAGCAAAGACAAACACATAAATGAATAGGCCTACTGCATATTAATTGCGAATAGCTTCAGGTAGTGTGTAAAAAAGCTTGCAGGCATGATTATGATTATGTCAGTTGATTTTTTTTTGGAGCAACTATTAAAGGGGAGCTCTGGACCCAAAATAAGTTACTTTTATAAGAAGCAGAAAAATTAGAAACACAGATTAAAACAAGTTTGAAAAAAAATTGGACTTATAATAAGAAAGTTATGAATATCTTAACGATGCACAAAAAATTGATCGCTATACCAAATTGGCAACAACTGTGATGTCACAGGGGCACAACTTGCCATGTATTTTCTATATTGTTTCATGAAAATTTTTTGCTTTATTTGTTAAGAAACTGTTTTCCTCATAACTTTGGCCAAGATCTATTGAAGGCAATATGTTATTGCATCTATGTATTTTGATAAAATGAGAATCATAATGACATTTGGAAAGAAAAGTGATATTTTTCTGTGCATCATAAAGATATTCATAACTTTCTTATTTTTAGTCAGATTTTCTTCAAACTTTTTTATTATGTTTTTCTAATTATTCTGCATTTTATTAAAGCAACTTATTTTGGGTCCAGAGCTTCCCTTTAATAGGCAAACATTTAGAGAATTGGTTTGTGGTCTTGCAAGAACTGCAAATAGGGTTTGGGTTGTAGTTTATAAAGTTAAATTAAAATGATAGTGTTTTGAAGGTCAGTGAGATTTAAAGAAAGTGAATACTCACTAGGCGCTGCTGCACTAGCTCGAGCTGTTTTAAATAGCGCGCTAATTGTGATCTGATGAACTAGCTCGATCAGAGCAGATCCGACTTTGAGGTCAAATAGCGCGCTAAATTGGAGGAAATCCAAGCCCGAGTCATCTTAGGTTTTTTTAAAAAAACTCGAGCTGTTTTGCGGTTTTGGTAGAAATAGCGCGCTATTTTGCGCGGTCCTGCACTACCTCGAGATAAATCCGAAATCGTGCACCTGTGCGTGTATACGCTAGCGGTAGTTACAAGTTACGCAATACACATCGGGCTTGTTTGTTCAAGGTCACGTCAGGTCGTAAATGCGAAATTTTAAAATAGCTTGAGCTAGTGCAGGACCGGTTTCTTTTTTCTGGGTTTTTCCCCAATCCACCAATTAGCGCGCTATTTTTTAGCTCGAGCTAGTGCAGCAGTGCCTAGTTACATCTCACAGGAATTTAATATTTGCTTTGAGGAAAATGCTAGGTCAGGGTTATCTGTTTAGATATGTTACTTTTTTTGTAATATTGTTTGTTATAGTGTCTAAAGCAATATACCTTAGAATGTTTTCACATGTGGAAAACTTAGCTGTGAAACCTTGAATGAGTTTTAAAGATGAGCCTTTGTAAATGTAATATTGATACATCAGGTTATTATAATGATCATAAAAGCTAATTTTTGAGGGAGGGAATTTTTAATAAACCTTGAATCTTTTATCTTCTCGGAGTAAGTTGAGAATCTCTGTGAGTGATGAACGAGAAGGCTTTGTTCAGGAATTTTCTGCAAAACATTGGATATCCTTTCAGAATTTAGCCATTTTCTTTTTCCTTATTATATGATACAAGGCTGCCTTTCATCCATATTTCATCTAAATTGACAATTTTTTTGCCTGACCATATTTTGGGGTCAATTAGGGTAGGTCTGGGGACTCCATTAGGGGGTGTGTGTGGTTGCCATGGAAACAGGTATATACTAAACCATTTCTAGGAGACTTGGTAGCTATTGGATGTTTGTGGTAAATGGTCCATATTACATAGACATTGGTATTCTATGGTGGCCCTGAAGTACGCTTCGCGAGAAGAGACATATATACGGTCAACGCCTTACATTTTGTAACAATTGTGTAGCAATGTCCTAAAATATAGAACACCGCGGTGTGAACTTACGGTGAACCTCGAATTCACTCTTCAACCAGCGCATCTGCGCCGAAAACCTCACATGTTTGATGCGATCTTACTTCCACGCCCCGAAAGTACGCTATACGAAACACAAGCATGTTTGCAAACTTGCCTTGAAATTGTTCAACAATATTTTGGAGCGCATCTACGCCGTACAGTTTTGTGGTCATCGAGATTTCACGGCCCAGAAGTACGCTGCAAAAACAGAAGACTTTCGTGTTTTTGCCGTAGACTTAGTCTGCGAGCACAGACCCTATTTGACAAATTACAGTGTCGCGTGAAGCTATTAAAGGAGAAGTTCACCCTAGAATTATAGTGGTTTTAAAAAATACAGAAAAATAAAAGAAAAATAAGAGTGAAGGTTTGGAGAAAATCGATCAAAAATGAACGAAGTTATGAATATTTAAAGTTTTGATTCTGTGACGTCACGTGCGAGCAGATCTCCTATGTGTTATGTACTGAAAATTCCATAAAGTGTCATTTTTTTCAGCATAAAATTAATTATTTCACCTGTGGGGTCCATATATCATCAAACATATGGTAATATACATGCCTCTATCAAATCGACACATTCCTTTGTCAAGAACCATGAAAAAAGACAAATTTATGAAATTTAAATGCACAACACATGGGAGAGCTGCTCGCACGAGACGTCACAGAATCAAAACTATAAATATTCATAACTTCGCTATTTTTTGGTCGATTTTCTTCAAACTTTCATTCATACTTTTCTTTTTTTTTTTCTGCATTTTTTAAAACCAATAAAATTTCAGGGTGAACTTCCCCTTTAAATTCAACACAAAAGTGAATCTAGTCGCGAATTATGAACTCCACATGCTTCAAACTATTGAACATCTTGTCGCAAACTCTGCAGTCATCACAGCAAACTATAAGAACCTTGCCAAAGACTTTGCATAAAATTATTATATTTCATTACTGAAAACTTTTCAAACCTTTAAATCGTTATTGGGAATGAAAAAAAAAGAAGAAAAAGAGATAATAGGGCCTATTATAGAATGGTAGAGAAGGTGTGGTAGATGGAAACGAAATACAAGAAGAAAGAAATGAAAGAAGAGGGATAAAAAAAATAAAAAAGGAAATTGATTAGAAACGTAGAGGGCCCCCATTTGGTCTTGAAATTCTTTCTCTCATCCTCTCGTCATCACTCTTTATACAACAATAATTATTAGGCATTCTTCAAACACTATAGGAAAAATCAAATTTAGAACCAATCCTCTCGAAAGAGTCAAGACTATATCTTTTTATTATGCTTGGTGAGCAATTGTTACGGAAAGAAAACATTGCTTATAATATAGCCAGTAAAGTTTCTCAAAGAAGTGGGTTTCAAGGCGATTTGCAAAACCTGTATTACAAATGAAAGTTTCAACTATGCTCTTCCTTGATTATGCCCTCCGATATTATTGGGATGCTGCGTGGTAATGCCTCATTGAAAAATCTCGATGGGTTATGCATAGGCTTAGAGTTCGGAACGGGGGGGGGGGGGGTTGAGGAGTGGAGCCCCCTTAAAAACACCACAGCTCAGGGAGGGGGCTTAATGTTTGAGCCCAACCAAAATAGTCACAGGAACCCCTTGTTTATATATTTAAAAAAAAGTTTAAACAGAAAGACAGGCGATCCAGCAAGCGCAGCGTGAGCCCCTATGCCCCTATTTGGGTAATTACTGCTCTCAGGAATTAAAAAGGGACAAGTCTCCTCTTTCAGAATATACCAAAATATTCGACAAATCTCTGGCAATGAAATATGACAACATATAAAAGACTTGCAAACTTGAAAATATAGCATTTTAGCTATATGTTGCAATACCAGTGAGTAGTGCATGTAATTAATGCTGGACGAGAGGATGAGAAAAATAAGTTCAAGACCAATTGGGGTCCCCCTATACGTTTGTAATCAATTTACCCTCCCCTTATTCCAAGACAAATTTGGCGTCTTTTTTGCGCCTTAAAGGTTTAAGATCAATTTGGCGGTCCTCTTTAAGTTTTGGAACCTCTTTTATGATTAATTCCTTTGGTGCTTTTCATCATACCTTATAGTTCGTCTATCATTTCTTCTTAAATTTTTTTTTTTAAATCCCTCTTCTTTCATTACATTTCTTTTCCATCTACCATACCTTCTCTACCAATTTATAATAGGCCCTATATTTCTTTCTTTTTTCCAT